>KK115708.1:69906-175427 GCA_000611955.2 Stegodyphus mimosarum
TGACATACAGCTATGTTTTATAATTTGTCAATACTTCATACTCCAAAATGTATTAGCTTAATTATCAGGTGGAATTCTTATATGGATATTATATTAAGCATGTAAACTATTAAAATTATTTATTTTTTTAGCATTCGTCTGAATGTGATACTTAACCTACCCTAAAAACTTGTTCGCACTGACAAACTTCTGAGCCTGAGAAGTACACATGGAATAGATGGCTCCAGTCATGTAAGCTGAAGGCCAGTTTTAAATGGGAATTTGATCAAGCTGGTGTAAACATGGAAAATGAAAAACTCTGACATGCAAGATGAAAGATTTGACAAATCAAAGAGTTGTAAATGTGTTATTTTGCTGATATTGAATGCTCAGTAACATGGAACAAGCTTCAACATAAGATTTTAAATGCTGGAAAAGTGTATTAGTATCCTAGATTCTCAAACTAAAGTGGTATTCCTTATCCTTGTTATTTGTAGTTTGCTGTAGACGAAAGAAGTTACATGTAGATTTATTCTTTCAGTGTGAGAGATGCTTATATGTTAAGATATGAACTAATTATGTTAAGATATGAACTAATTATGTTAAGATATGAACTAATTATGTTAAGATATAAACTATCCTGTCTAATGTTTATAATTATGTAATTACATGCAGAACATGACTTTGTCTTATACATCATATTTAATAAACATAATAGATGTGATATATGAATTTAGATATACAATATAATTTGACTTTTATTTAAAATATTTATGCCAATCTAAAATGAGAAAAATACGTTTAATTAAATATTTAAAATTATATTCATTAGTCTTTCTTTAATATTCTTATTCGTCTCCTTTCCTTTTCTTTATTCTAATTAGTTTTAAGTATTGAGAAATTCATATCCTTAATTTTCACCTAAACTCTCCTGTCATTTTACTAAATATCCTTAGACTGCATATTCTACATTTTGCTGTGAAACGTATTAAATTTTAATAGTATGTAGTATTTCACTATGTTTTAATGCAAAAGTTTAGCATTTTGGGATACTTAACAGTTCCAGCTCGAAAAGTTAATCAAAAATATCTTTATATTTATTTGGAACATTTCTTGACTTTAATTATTGGCTTCACACAATACGTATTTAAACTTTTAGTCACCAAATAAATAAGAAAAAAAACAAATACAAGAACTGGAAAACAATGTAAACAAATTGGAAATACAATAAAAACAAGAACAAAAAAAAAGATTTTTTTTATTTATTTATTTTTTCAATAATGTTTCATCCTCCCCCAAGCTCTAAATTTAAGCCCAGTATTTTAACTTATTTTTGTATTTTTGTTTGTCTGCTAAAAATGATTTTTTTATTTAGTTTGATTAATGGAATTCTAGATTTAACTGCTTAGGAAAATGTTAGATGTTGTAATCTGTTTATTTCATAACTTGAGTACCTATTTAATGACGTTATTGCAAATAAAACGGATGGACGAATACCAGTTTAATAATTTTCATTTAAATATATTTATTTAATTTTTTACCAATAAGGGAAGAGCAGGATTTGCCAGTGTGAAACGGCAAAAAAATTAGTGGGAACAATCAATCACTACTTAAAAGTTCTACTTAATTGAATTCATATGGAATGGATTGCAAAAGAAGGCGCAGAGGTTTTGAGCAATATTAAACAAAATCAGTAGCTTTATGCATGGCATGTTGTGTAATATAAAGTTAATGTAGTAAAATTTGATTTCTATTTTTATTTGTGAGGTTTTTTTTTTTTTCAATTTTGCATTTAATTAAAAATTCAGATATTTTAAGAAGCTGTAGCTTATCATTAAGGTTATAAGGTATATCTCCCACTTTCTTAGCGTGCCTTCGTGGTGTAATGGTCAGCACACTGAGCCGGTATTTCAGAGGTCCGTGGTTCGATTCCCGGCGAAGGAATTGCATATTTTTCATGTCTCCTGCTTCGAAATAAACCTAATGTCTCTACACTGGCGCCCGAACTAAAAGGGTTGTGGATGATGACTCTCCACACCCAGGATTTGGCGACTAGGTCCCCTAAAACCGTAGTCGCCCTTTAAAAAGGGGAGTATATAAGGTATATATCCCACTTTCTTAGCGTGCCTTCGTGGTGTAATGGTCAGCACACTGAGCCGGTATTTCAGAGGTCCGTGGTTCGATCCCCGGTGAAGGCATTGCATATTTTTCACCTCTCCTGCTTCGTAACAACCTAATGTCTCTACAGTGGCGCCCGAACTAAAAGGGTTGTGGATGATGACTCTCCACACCCAGGATTTGGCGACTAGGTCCCCTAAAACCCTAGTCGCCCTTTAAAAAGGGGAGTGTATAAGGTATATATCCCACTTTCTTAGCGTGCCTTCGTGGTGTAATCGTGAGCACACTGAGTCGGTATTTCAGAGATCCGTGGTTCGATCCCCGGCGAAGGCATTGCATATTTTTCACCTCTCCTGCTTCGTAACAACCTAATGTCTCTACACACTAACATGGGAACTTTATATATCTTCTGCATATTTAAAAAGCGAAAAAAATAAGTAGTCTTACTAAATTAAATAGCTTTTAATTAGATATATCCTGAATTAAATGCATTTTTATTTAAATTAAGCAGATTAAATATTAAAAAAAAAAGCATTCTTAAGAACTGCGCTCATTGCTTTTAAATAATTTAGTTAGTTGCAGGCCAATTAAACATGAAAGAACTTTAAATTTTAACAAATGGCAATAGACTCGAGTGAAAAGTGAAACAACGCATTAATGTGAATCAACGCAAAACATATTTCGACACTAATAGCAATTTCGGGCTAATAAAAAGAGGGAGGGAAAGAATAAAGGGATCAAAGTTTAAATATGCAAAAAGAAAAAAAAAAATATTTTCTAAATCCTGCTAGGTATTTACGGAATATTATTGAATCGAACACTATTATTAACTATGAAATTATGTGCAAAATCTTTTACAAAATCACCGTTCCTTAACTTGTCAGTTTTTGTTTCATAATTTTCTTATTCCTTTGGTACGTTTCCGTGCGATCGGGGCCCGCGGTAAAATCGCTGAACACAGGTAGTTCGGTCCGCGGTTCGAATCCCGCGAACGGGCTGGCTGCATGGGCGTTTTCGTGATTTTCCCAATGAGTAAAAAACGCATTAATGTTAATCAACGCAAAACATATTTCGAGACTAATAGCCCTTTCGTGGTTTTCCCCATGTGTAAAGTGTATACTAGCCAGATTCCATTAGAAAATCCTCCACAAAAGCATCAATCCCCTTAGGCAGATAGCCTTCAAGGCTTTGTCGTAATCACATAAACCAAACCTGTCGGTGAGATTGTTTCTTTTTATGATTAATTAATTGAACAAACAATTAGAATTAGGCAAAACACGTAAAAGTAATCCGCCTAAAGGGTTAGGTTATGTACATTAGGTTTTCGATATGAGCGTGAGCAACCTGCCTATGGGGGATGCCTTCGTGAAAGAAGGGTTGTGGTTGATGACTCTCCACACCCAGGATTTGGCGACTAGGTCCCCTAAAACCCTAGTCGCCCTTTAAAAAGGGGAGTATATAAGGTATATCTCCCACATTCTTAGCGTGCCTTCGTGGTGTAATGGTCAGCACACTGAGCCGGTATTTCAAAGGTCCGTGGTTCGATTCCCGGCGAAGGATTTGCATATTTTTGATGTCTCCTGCTACTAAATAACCTAATGTCTCTACAAGGTTACCATTATTATCACAAGTTAGATATTACATCAACATTTGTGTTTGTCATAAAGTCTCAGGCTCTTAATCAAAAGGTACTAAATATGTTTAAACACAATTTCTTTTAATTAAACTCTACATTTAATCGTAATAATTTAAATTATATTTTCCTATTAATTTATTGAAATTATACTATGGAATAAAAATTCAAGAACACAAAATTATGGATCATATCGACTTTTCCTTGGAATAAAAATTAAATGTCTTCTAACTTGCATTTTATAAAATAGGAAGTAATTATTTGTTTGCTATTCAAAAATATGTATCCCTCGATAAAAAATATATCCAAATTTATTTGTTTGAAGTGATTCTCATGAGATTTAGATCTGGAAAGTTTATAATATATTTTATGAAACACTAAAATGTGTTATAAAGTATAAATCAGGCTGTTTTTGAAAGGCTAATAATACTTTAGGAATTGCATAAAGTAAATGGGATAGTTCGTGTATGAACAATGGAATCCACTTACACGTGCTGATGAAATAGTAGCAACAGAAAAATCGGTCAGTAATATTAAAAACGCAACTTACGGATACCCCGTCATCAGGTTTACCTCCAGCATTTTTGCTATCCTTATAAATTAAACATATTAATTATTCAAAATGAGGTATATCATTATTTAGTGACTGCTTGGGGGGGAGGAAATCAGTTACAGCACTCTGAAAATCAATGCTCTAGGGCCTATGTGGGCTATACTTGGAGATAGCCCTGCCCTCTACATAAAGTAATATGTGAGAGCATGTGGTTGATATCTGTAAAAAATCATACATGACTGTATGTGTGATTAAAAGTAAAAAGAAGTAAGTTATCTAATTTTAAGTTAATATGTGTTGAAATAAAGGATACAAAAGTGTTAGCATGAGTAAAAATGTCTTTGTTTGGTATGTGTAAGGAACTGATTCTATCCATCTAGCGGAGAGATATGAAATTTTGGAAAAAGGATTCATACTTTGCCCTATAAAATTGAAATATCAGTTCTAATGGCATGTTTTACTCCTAAAGAAACAAAAGTGCAAATAACTGTGCAGGAGGAAGAAAACGTTTTAACCCTCTGAGTGGCATGACCAGCTTTATCCGGTCATAAGATCTTCTGTTACTTGATACATATTTGCTTATAACTTAAGATATTTTGCTTTCTAACTTTCTTTAATAATGCAAATGTAATCTTAATGAATGTAAAATTATGAAAATAGAGGCTAAAATAAGTAATTATATCAATTTAGCTAATAAATGCTGCATAAATATAGGTTTCATGACAGATCAAAAACCCTGTGCCACTCAGAAGTTTTTAAAGTGAAAAACGAATCACAAAATATCAGAGATTATAATTTCTGTAGGATAGCAATCATCAATGGCAAGTCTTTCAAAAATTCCAACTCAGGAGTTGATTAAAAAAATACTTATACTGATCATTCAGTGTGTTCATAAACTGAATGTTACCCATTGTCACAAAATGAAGTCAATTTTTAATATTTCATCAAATTTTTAATATAAATTTGAGGTAGATGTGTGATAAAAATAATATAATCTTATCAAGCAGTATTTCAAAATAATCCATTTCAACCTTTTTATTAAATCTTCTAATGTTATTCTAAACAATGACATAGTGTCAAATGCTATTAAAGTTTTGTGGAAGTGTGATTACAAAACTTGAATTTTTCATAACATCAAGATAACTACATCAATAAATAAAAGAAATTAAATGATTTTTCAAATAGTATTCAGAAAATGCATATCAACTTAAAACATTCATAATGCAGGCATGTATGTATTCGGCAAGAGTTCTAGTTTGGACCAATATAAAAAAAGCTGGCAAAAGGGGCCATGGAAGTTCCCTCCAATTAATCACGGTATCCATCCATCAATAAAATATTCACACATATTCATAGTATACGTTCGAATCTGAATGACGAAATAGGAAAATTAATTAAGTAGCACTATATTTCTAGACTGAAGCGAATGCCGATTGAACATTACAATATAACATGCTGGCAAGTAAATGAAACATTATTTGTTTAGTATGAATGGATGCTCTTTTACTACAATGCACTGTACAGAGTCATGCATGCCAAAGCAATAAAGTTATATGTGTTAGATGCAGCAAATCGTTTGTTTATGAAAGTATACTAAAGACACATAGGCTCATTCAAACAGGTGAGAAATTCCATGTGCTGAATGTTGCAAGCCATTTTATTCAAAAGACACTTAAAATCACAACTCATATCCACACTTATAAAAACCATAAGAACGTGTTATGTTTGACTAGCCGCTACGCGACCAGCCTTCATTTGGCTTTTAAATGTACCGGCAAAATGCTTAAAGGGACCACCAAACATTAAATTTAAAAACTGCCCGGATTTTTACTCTGCAGGACAACTTTGTCAAAAAAACATTCAATAAAAATGTATTACACATAAAAAAATTTACAATCAAATAAGAAATATCCCTTAATACAAATAATAAGTATCTTAATAAATAAATTAACCAACTCCCGTTGCCTTCTCTCGACAAACGTCCAGTATCCAAGAAAAACATTAAATTTAGAAACTGCACAAAATTATCGCCCTCATTTTCCCCAGTCGCAACAGTGTTGATATCAGCAACAATGGCAACAGTGATATATCAGCAAATAATGACTGCGTCACATTGTTGTTGATATAATGACAGAGAATTATCGATTTGATGCGATTTCATCAAAAAGCATAAAATGAAAAACCCTCATTCGAATTTTGAACCAAATCGCTGCGAGGTGCACTTCCTCCTGTCTAGATGCACCCTATGTACCAAATTTCATAGCCCTGCGTCTGTTAGTTTACGTGCAGCACGCACGAAAGACACAAACACGTACAGACAGAATCCATATAAAAGAAAAATCTCATGAATGTTATATCTGTAGCATGCTGCTCAGATTCACGAGTCACTTAATCACACTGGTGGCAAACCACCTGAACACAAACTATGCCATACGTTTTTTGTTCTGAAAACCTATTTAATGAGATATGCACCAATCCAGTATGATAAGAAACAGCACAAGTTAGTTGTAACAAATTATTTACATTAAGGAATGATTGAAGTGGACAAAAGTTTGCGAACAGAAGTAAGGAACCATATTAATGTAATTTATGTAGTGAGGTAAAAATAATTTAAATGTAGATAGGCCTATGCATACTGGTGATTAAAAACACATGAAAAAGAGCCGTTTTTCTAGAAAATTATTTGCATCTAAACGTTATTTACAGGGTTATGTGATTATTCACACTAGTAAAAAACACACTGTTTGATGTCCTGGATATATTAGAGCTCAATGCCAAACTTTCACAGAAATCCTAATTTATCCTGTGCGTATGTGTGTATAATACCTGAGAGTGTATAGAAATAGTAATTAATGTGAGTATTGATAAGTCGTTCTCAGTTTTTGATAAGGTGATGCATTTTACATCTAATAACATTCAAGTTTCTAATGTGCTGTAAATTATAGAAGACCTTTATTAGTAGAAAATTGGTCATTTTTAAAGGAGTATATCTTATCCTGCCGACCGTGAAGTTGTCGCCCAGCAGTGCAATTTAGTACCAATTACGAGTACGCGTGATGTAATAATACGCTTATAACATCTGTGCTTTTATTTGACGTAACTCTAATTGATTCTCAATCACCCATTTTTTGCTTTTATGAGCAAGAATATGAATGAACTGGTATTGTTATATAGTTTTCCTGCATTTTAAAAAAAGAAATGAATTCAGAGGCTATCAAATCGCTATTTGTTACTGGCTTCAGTTCATATACATGGTCGAGAAAATTAATGTCTGCTGAATGAAGATAAAAAACAGCTGAAAACTGCCCAACTAAAATATAACAGATTGAAGAAAATCACCTGTATAAAATTTGTACTCATAGTGTTCTAAATAGAAACTGTGGTAAAATTGAGAAGCCAGACAAAACAGTAGACATTGACACAAGCCTTTTTATGAAGCAGTTGAATACTTCCGCACCAAGGGCTATTTGGGTGACCGTGCAGAGAGACTGACAATGAGGACTTGATTAAAGACTGAAGGAACTGTCTGGCAGTCTGCTATTCGGTAATAAGCTGGTCTTAGAAAATATGAGAGTCATCAGTTGCCAGTTACTGAAAAATGCCATATGCATTGTCGATGTGAGAAATCAGAAAAATGTTAGGTATTTGGAGAATGTGATTTATTTTTCTCACTTCGCAATTATATTAGTTATCTGTCATTTATGGTTGAAGAAAATATTATATCAGTTTAATAATAAAAGTAAAGTTTTCTATTTTTATGGCTATAAATTTAGTCTGTTATAGAAAGAAATAAAAATTAACTGATTGGTTTCAATCTAAGCTAACAGGAAAGGTTTGATTAGCATTAACCTTATTGTATGTAATTATTTAATTGCTATTTTATTCATAAAACTTTTCTTTATAATTTGTGTTTATAAATTCTAAGGGTGATTTAGTGTAATACTGACTTAGTTATTAACAATTATTATCCTGCAGTGTGAAAGCTGGCATTTAGACTTCATTGTCTTTGTTATTTGAAATTAGAAAACTTTTATTGCTCATAATTACAACATAGCTCAGTGGTACGGCAGGCAGACATAGACCAGAGTTTGCGGGTTCGAGTCTACGTTTTGCTTTACTGATTTTATGCCTTGTAATATTGTAAATTCTTTATTATATTACTACAGCCTACTATCCACCAAGACAATATCACAAATATTCCATAGCAGCATTAACAAGAACGGCGCCATATTGCTTCTTCTGAGAGTGGGGGAGAGAGGGGAATTTTTTTTCCTCACGTCAGCGTTAACACGGAGAAAACTAATTTGAACGCGGTCGTGTTAAAGACATGATGGTTGATGCCCGTGTTTATTTGTAATATTAGAAATGTTGATATATGCATATATAAGTGTGTATGTGTGTGTATTCAGAGAACCAACTCGTGGCGAAATCACCTCCTTAAGATGACCGCTTCTGAACAAGACCAGTATTTCTGAAAACTGAAGTATATTTTGGTATTGAAACATTCGTTCTGTAAGACTATCAACCGCAAAGAAAATTCCGGAAGTGAGGCTGGTCGCCTTAGAGAGATTCATTTTATAGAGGCAACTTCCCTAAGACGACCACCTCTAAAATAAAAACTTATTTCTGAGAACATAAGTATATATTGGTATTTAGCATCACCTCTCTAAGGCGACCACTTACAAAGATGCATTTTTATGTGTGGCTGGTCATCTTAGACACCACATCATATACACCATAGAATAATAACCAACAGAATAATTAAATTTAATGCGTTGTGTAACATATACTGTCTGGTCCAGTGTTCTAAATTTAAAGTGAAACATTACAAGAAAGTTAAAATTAAATATAGAATTTATTAAGATATTTTGAATTAATACAGAATTTTACATTAGTGGCGGTGGTGTGAAAAAACATAAAAATCATACCGTTCCAAACAGGGAAGTTAACATTGTAGATACCGACATCCGACAAACAAACTTAGGCCAACGTCACAGCGCTACCACAATTTAACGTTCCAAAAGTGAAGTTAACATAGCAAGGTTACTTGTTACAGAATCATGGCAGTAGACGTCACAAAAACGGTAGAGTGCCATTACTTGCTTTCTATAAGGAGAGAAAGAAAGGAAGTAATTAGTTAAGAAAAAGTTTAAACATTTGCTCGCCCTCCATAGTAGCTTTTCTCTCGTCCATTTCTATTTCTTCCGACATCGTTGGTTCTCTGATAACGCTGACAGCTACTCTTCAGATAGTCTTTTTCATTCGTGTTTCATTTTCAGTTCCGTCTCCTTCCGTCAATGGCGGCGTGTCTCCTCGTGTCTCTCTCGTGTCAGTCTCGTGTCAGCCTCGTCTCAGTCTCGTCTCCGTCTCCTCGTCGCCAGCTCCCCAAGCTTTTTACTCAATTCGCCAAGACTGCTCGATTGGCGATTTTAGATGGTAGGTAAACCGCCAACAGCCCGGCAACCCCAGGGGAAAAACACACAGGAAGGCGAAGCCAATGTAGTAAATACTCCAGGACTTGGCGAATAATCGCTGATACACCAAGTTCATTCACCTCTAGCCTCGACGAGGGGTCCCAATCCAGCATAGGAAAAGCCTGCGAGTAAGCAAAACACCCCGTCCCCCCTGAGTTCGCTGCAGGGTTAGTAGTGTAGAAACTAGCCTCTCCCGCAGAGTGCAAACGTTACTAATGTTGACAGATGTTTCACAGACTACCGTCTAGCGGGCGAAGAAATCGAAAACAAGCCCATAAATTTATTTGGAAGGGCAACGGAAAAGTTTTGAAGGGATAGGTATTAATTATTGATTTTACATACAAATTAACTTCGATACTGATAAGTACTTAAATAAAAATATAATAATTACATAGATAATTTTCTTGGGTTTATTTCAACACCAAACACGACCACCATAGTAAGGAAATAAAAATTACTTCAGTTAAAATACAATAATCAAGTATGAAAATTTTTTATATTCTCCACAACACCAAAACGACCACCATAGTCAGAAAATATGGATCCCAAATTTAGCAGAAAAGAGGCACAATAAAAATTAAAACTTAATTAAACTTTAAACACCAACTTGTGTAAACAAACTTTAAAAAGATTGACCTTAAGGGTCAACTTATCAAGAGATTAACATTAACAACCAAGGTTAAGAAAAAAATAATTAACTAAACAGAAATTTAAATAGTTAACCAACCAAAAGTAAAGAAGAAAAAATTAATTATTCAAGCAACTTAAAATCAGCGTTAACCAAAACTGTCAAGAGAACAAATTAAATGACTACAATTACTTTTAAACAAGCCAAAGAAACTTAAGTTCAACTACAAATATTAAAAACAAATTAATCTTTAAGTCTGAAGCAAAATAAGTTAAATCATTACCTTTAAAACAATTTAAATCACAACTGAAATAAGTAATACATAACAGGAATACCAAATGTATATTAATACTCAGTGTTTCACTCAATTCTTTCCATGAGTGCTTTTTGCTTGTGTTTATTTCCGGTTTATACACAGCCAGCTTCCTTTTAAATTCAGACTTCAACTCAATCCTTTCTCTTTGGTTATGAATACATCTCTAGATATATCCTTTCTCTTTGGTTATGAATACATCTCTAGATATATCCTTTCTCTTTGGTTATGAATACATCTCTAAATTTTCTTCTAGAAACTCGAACTTGTAGTACAACCAGCGTTTCAGTCCACCAATGCACTTTTTAGATACCACATTTTATTTTACATTATGTTTTCTTTTATTTCTCTAACAGCTATCTTTTGTGTTATCTTTATTGAAAAAATTTAAATCAGAAAATTTTCCGAATTCGGAACAGAGCTCCGCGCAATGAACGGATATAACAAAATAATGCTAAAAAAATAAGCAATAAAGGCAAAACACAGAACAAAAAAAAATTTATTTAATCGATATGCATAAAACTGATCCAAGAGGTTGTTGGGGTATTACTAGACCATATAGCAAAATGATAAACCAAAAACATGAAAAACACGTGTATTACAATCATCACATTGCGAAATAACAAATGAATCGGAAAAAAATGCAATGGAAACAGCACGCTAATAACGAGTATGGTACCCTCCAGCTGAAATGCATGCTTGACAGCGGTGAGGCAAGCTGGCAATAGTGTGGTTAATCAGTTATTGTGGCGTTAGCGTGCATTCCTGTAGTAATGCATATTGGAGCCGTGCCAAAATGTTTCACAGATAAATTCATTTAAATCTGAAATAAATTTTTTATGTTTTACCAATCTAACACCTCATTCTTTTTCTTTTTGTTTCGTTTCATTCGGTAATTTCCAGAATATCCTCACTTTCAGTATCTTCAAAAAGGATATAATATTCTTGTAGTGTAGAATATTTAGATTCATCAATGTTTTCCACATAGTGTATCAAAATGTGAAGAGTAAATAGCATTTGCCAATTGCTTTGTGCTGTTTAAATCAAAGAAAATGATGCTGCATAATCAATCTCAGGAAAATAAAAATTAATTTTCTAGCTATGGCCTATAGCACCTATTACGATAATACTACATCTACATAAATAAACAGCTATCACAAATAAAGCCTTCTTGTGATGTCAAACAATGGTATTTAAAAATTTAAAATGTTACCGGTAGATGGCAGCACAAAAAAGTAATAAGCATTTCTTGCCGTCGCAACTTTCTTCATTCATTCAAATTTCATTCATTTTCGTAATAGAGCATTTTATTTAATTTTTGCTAGAAGTGAAGGCAGAAGATCTGAATTAATACAATTCTTTTCTTTCTTTCACTTTGAACTTAAGGCTAGTTATAAAATGTTTTAACATCTATATCACGATTAGTTTCCTCGTTGGGATATAGATGGCAGCACGAGATTTAACTCAAACGAGATTGAATTCAGAGGAAATAAAAGGAAGTCTAATCAAATATCTCACTTCTAGGAACTCTCATTTTCCAGCATGGATTTCTAAAAAATTAAACTTTACAAATAAGATAGCTGCAGTTTAACTCAGGAGTGCCATTTACATTTACTTATCCACCAAAAGAACCTGTAAAAAAAAGATTTATTCATTAGAATACTCCATCTTTTTAATAATTCAAACATTATATACATGCACATTTTGCTCACATGACATTACCAGCCTATCACAATACAGCATTATGTTAACTTACATATACTCAAATTATTTTTCTGTTAAACATTCTACATTTTAGTACATAATTGTACTTTTATTTCTCATTCATTACTTTTTGCACATCTAATCAATTACTGATTGTATGATTTCATCTTAAATTATTTTCTAAAATTAAATTATTTCTCAAATTATTTTACTTTTCACATATAAAATTCCTTGTATTTAAATCATTCCATTTTGTATTTCTACTCATTTGTCACCAGCTTCAGCGGCACTAGATGCTTGTTGTTTTTGGAGGTCCATCTTTTATTACTATTCACAAATGTTGTACACAAGTACTGATCTTAGCTTCGCCGATTGACGTGGAGGTTACTCCTTTATTTTCATCATTCCAAGCCCAAGGGCAATTTCCAAGATAGGCAGTAAAAGTCAAAGCTTTGACTAAAGGCTACCAAATTCATGCCAACTGAACTGAACTGAACTATCTCACTTCTATGTTAATTAGGCAGAGTGTAAGATATTGTATAAGTAACCGCTTTCCCACTTTGGAATTGATTCAGCCTTGGACATTCGAATGTGAAATCTACTTGCAATCTTTTTATCTGTATTTTTGGGGCTGAGTCTTTTATGTTGAAGGCAGAAGAAGGGACTTGTTCCCTTCCATGGCGTTCTTATTTGAGATTTTGCTAAACTCTACCGGGGAGTGTGCTGTTAAATATCTCTTTTTATGTGTAGAGATTCGTCTACAATAAGAAGAGAATAAAATAGGAAATGGGAGAGAGGACTGCGTTCTAGACAATGAATGCAGTTTTCTGTTATGAGAATGTATTACTGCAAAATGAAATATGTAGTAAATATTGTTTCTAGAGATGTAACGGAAAGCGGTCAAGATGCTTCTTTTTTTTTTTACTTCCTTGTATTAAGTAAAAAGGAAGTATTGTAATAGCGAAAAATTTCGGATATCATATTTCAACTAAAATATCTATTTTTACCACTTTTGAATACAATTCAACGATGTTTTTGAGTGACATCCGTACGTAAAGAAAGAATACAGAACTCCTTTTCCCTTAAAAAAAATTATAAAACTGATTTAAAATGGATTCTGTGCTTACGTACCTATGCATGTATGTACTTAGCATAACACAAAAATGAGTAGCCTCAGAACGTAGAAATTTTGTATATAGGACTGCTATAACATGCAGATGTGCACCTCCTATTTTGGTTGCAGCCGACTGCATCAAAGATATAAATGTATGTATATATATATATATAACACCTCCTATTTTGGTTGCAATCGGGCACACCAAAAGTATATAAATATATATATATATATACACTGTGTTACTCGGCTCAGTGAGCTCAGTTTTTTTATTCTTGTATGTCGGTAAATTGTGAAGTTTTTGCTTTAAAAATGATTGAATTATATTATTGTTATCTTCCGGTTAAGGTTTTTATGCCTTTAGTAAACCTACATGCAAGATTTGTAGAATTGTCAAGAAGTTAAAAGTTGTGTAAGTGCGGCTAAATCTAATCATTTTTCTCACGGCGGTCATACTTATTTACATTTCAAACTTAGGAGAACAGTGAATTTGTTGCCAATCTAGAGAAACTAAGCTTCGCAACAACAATGATAACGCCTTCGTTTATTATTGCGAATTAAATCATGCTTAATCCATTCTGGAATTTATTCGAGAAAATAAGTGTTTAAGATTTATTTTTCTTAATATAGATACTTTGGGTAATGTATTTTTGCTCTGTCGCAAAGTGAAAATTGAATTAATTGAATGAGAATTACTGAATCGTCTGTGAAAAACTATTTCTTTGTTCGTTTGTTTAATTTCTTTTTACATCGCTTTAGATTTATTACAGTATTTGAATAAAACATGTGGCAACGATTAGATAGTTCTTCAGATGATATACATAATTTTTGTGCATTCTGAATTATAAAAGGAATGAGATGTAATGCAGTTAAGTGAACATAGCGCCAGAGTGTCGCTATGGTAAACAAATATAATGAATTTTGAAGAGTGTATTTATTTTGTTGTAGTTTATGCGCTATCGACGAAGTAGATTGAATTCAATCCACTAAGTTTAAATGAAATGCAAGAAAAAATGCGTATAATTTAATATTCCGCACAAGGCAGCCGTGTGTTGTATACATCAGATTGTTTAACTGTTATAAACATGGAGTGCAAGTTTGTAGTTTCTGCCTGATCTTACCCAAATACGAATTATGCAAGAATATAGACGTTCTCATTCTGCAACCAAAAACTGTTTTTACAATAATTTGTTCGTTCCGGATCATCAACTAATACTGAATATTAAAATACCATATAAATATTTAACTATTTATTTTCTAGAAATAAAAAGAATAAATCCAGCTATTGCCAAGAAATTGTACGCAGGCTCCTGACCTTAGTCGTAGAAACTTCCATCGGCCCACTATTTGGGCTGTAATATCGCAGCTTTGCCACAATCTGTCAAAGCAAACTAGAAGTCTCTATCAGTGCCGGGGAAAAGGGCGATATATTTGCCTCAAACAAACGATTAAAAAGAGAGCCGAATTAGTTCTGAGAACATGGAAATCCGTTTTAGAAAGGAAATTACAATGCTTTCTTTGAAGAAAAGCTCTAAAACATACTTTCAGTAACAACTTTTCAAAGTATTTAAAAGCAGAACAGTCTATTCATTGTTTTTCATTCTCGGTGCAGTATCGCACAATGCCTGATTAACTATTAATTATCTGTTCTAGCCATCGGTTCGCTCAGCCTAACTTCTCTGAGTTTACATTTCCCTCGATGATATGTCGAGGTAAATAAACAATAAAAATATTTACTTCTGACATATTTGATTTGTGTTATAATTTCGTATTAGAAATATGCGATTGGAACCATGTTTCTTTAACATATGCTTCATGGTATTGTTTTCTTTCTAATTCTAGAAAGATGTTTAGAAGAGCTTTGCGATATGTTAAATCCAGTTGGGTTGAAAATAGTCGAATTACCGATACGAGTCTTTTTTAGAAGTGCTGTGTTTTATTTTCACAATATTGTATGCAGTATTTCTAATATGAAAACTTATTTTTCTAACTAAAGTATTGTGGCTCATATATTTTTATGGTAATCAATTGCATAGACAGAATTTGCGTAAGAAAGCAACACGATGTCATCATTGCCGATGTTTATGCTAGGGAGTTTGTAGGGCTTTTTGAAGCAGAAAATACGAAAAATCGGAGATGCTTCGGATCTTCCCAATTTCTAACAGGACGTGCTATCAGTTAAATCACAAAAACACATAATGAAGAAAGATAAAATACTTTATAATGTATCTGTCTCCTTGACCTGAAAATATTACTCCTCTCTGCAATTTCCACTGTAAAGAATACACTTGATCTCAAACTGTGTCCAACTTTATGCATTTATCTTAAGATCTTTAAAGTGAAAGATTCATCGTTTGCATTGAAAAATTGTCGATTGTCATTGAACTGAAGAATTGTCAGTTGTCGATTTCTCAGAGAAAGACAAAATGGGAGTAAGCGTCTGCAATAAAATAATTAACTCTGCATAAAGTTGCAAATAGATTGATTAATCTGGGTTCGAATCGAGATAAAGAGACTATCTGAGTTGGTGTTTTCACTGTTTTTCGTATATGAGAGGTAAACAGTTTGAGACTGTTGCCCTTAGAATTTCCTTTACGAAGGCACTAGGTTCGTTAGGCAGATAGCTCTTGCATGCATTCCGGAACTGAATTAAATAAACAAACGAAACAGATGGAATATCACACTTTTTCACAGAATTAAAAAAAAAATTCTTGAAAATTGAGATAGTTTAGCTTCAAAATCGATACATCACATAATAGAACAAAAAAAAAAGGTCAGCAAATTACATTTTCGAACACCAATTGATAACACAACCAATTTTTCGGGAAAATGTTGTATTTTGCTTCTGCAGTAGAAATGAACGAAGTGATAAACATTTTATTTTACAAGTAATATAGAGAAATTAAAGGGGATATCTTTTTCGACTTTCATTTTTCAATTGGTGAACATCTAACGTCATTAGATTCAGGTAATTTAAGTAATGTTGTTTCGAGCTTACTCTAAAATATCCAAATGATATAAATATTGAATTATGAAGTTTAAAAACCAGTTATTTCTAGACAGTAACAGTTTCAATCTTTCAAATATAATTCAAGTTCATAATTTGGAAGGTGCATTATTTTTAAATTTCCTTTTAATATTACTAGAGCAGAAAGAAATCTCCATAAACTTTTTTTAATACCTTCCATACCTTCTGCGGGATTCGAACCCACGCCCTTCGGTATCGCAGTCAGGCTCACCTAACCGCTACACCGTCTGGGCGGCATTTCCATAAACTTTAGAAATAAAAAATACGTAAGGTTTTTCCTTCTATCAAAGAAAACATTCATATATAGCTAGTTTTTTTTCTATATATCTCAAATTAAGTAAACAAATAGATTCTAAAAAATGTATTTATGATTGTGCTTCATTAAAAAAAAATTCAGTCAAAGAAGCTTGAAGAAAAACGCAATATCTTTTTTATTTCAGTTACATTATTATTATTTTAGGATTGCTATTTATCAGAAAGGTGAACTTTTGCATCAAATTATGTTTGGAATTTAGGTAATAAGGAAAATAGTTCGAGATTGCATAACTTTTCTAGTTTTCCGTATCCTTTCAATGTTGCGGAAACGAAAGAAAAATTACTAGAGACTTTCCCTGAAAGCGATTTCATTTCTGTGTGTAATTTATATCTTAATTATGAGTCAATTGCTGATAAAAACTGTGATTTATGAGAAGTCTGTGATTTTAAGCTTTTACAATCCGAAACTGACGACGATAACGAGTTATCCGAAAACGAAAATGTTTTCGATTTTGATAATGAATGGTGATGTTAATTTTATTAAAGCAGAATCACCTCCCGTAGATAATTCCCTAGATCAAAACACTAAGACGCCTAGTAATATTTTTTTTCACATTTTCGTCACATTTTATAAACCATTTCATAATTTAATGGAATTGATACTTATCCGGCCGAATTATTTATTCGAGATTTAGAAGAGGCGTTTAAATTATTTCGGTTATCTGAATTACGAAAAATCGTATTCACAAAAACAATCGCTTACTGGTTCCGCTAAAGTATTTATTCGGTCGTTGAAAGGTATTACGTCACGCAACAAGTTAAAAAAATCTTTTACTTGAATTTGTTTCTAAAATAAATACGACGCAACTTCATAACTTATTCAAAAACGACTTTTAAAACTTGGCGAATCCTTTCCTGAATATTTGATTGCAATGAGAGAAATAGCCAGTCGTGGTTCTGTTGATGACTCATGCATTCTTGATTATGTAATTAATTGAATACTGATCCAAGTAGCAGCAAAATTGTTTTGTATGGGTGGAAGACTTTTTTAAATTTAAAGAGAAATTTAAAATGTTTAAGAAAATTCGCGCTCCTGCTATAAAGCCTGACGACTATTCAAGTACCAACACACAAAATAAAGCACTTGCTATACCTACAATAAAGTACTAAGCTGAATAACCTAGTAAGAGTAAAGAAACAAACTGTTAGAATTATGGAAGTGAAAGTCATAAACTGAACTCATGTAGCAGTAAAGGCCTTTAAGTGCCTTGAATGTAACTTATTTGGACACAAAGGCATGAATTGTTCCAAAGAGTCTTCTAAAAATATCCAAGATGCCAAAGCTGTAACTCTAATAGCTCAGACTTGTCGGAAAGAAATGCATAAAGCTGTTAATTTAGGTAATTTGCAAATCGATGGTTTAATAGATAACGGAATTTGGCAGCAGGAAAATTAAACCTATAGGGATAGCTGAAGGTGTATTCGAAATTGATTGTTCTTCATTTAGATCAAATATGTGTTATCGCACAAAGCAAGAAATCTGAGAGTGAGACTGAAAAGCAGAAGCCTGGCCTGAGAATAAAGAAGAAATATATTAATGCAAATAGCTTATAGAAGAGGATGTTTAAGAAGACATGTTTAGAAGACGTATACAGATGATGATTAAGAAGACATACGTAAAACGACGAATTCAGGTAGGTTTATCCAGATGACATTAAAGAAGATATTCCATGACGATGGCGGTCACTTTTTTGTCCGTGAAATACCCCTCGACGGTAATGACCCAAGACGAGGCCGCCGTGACAACATAAATTGTTAAAAGATGCATACGATGTTATAAAGATGAGAGAACTTTTTTTTAATTTTTCTTATTGCGACAATTTTCCTGTCAATATTCATGTTCTTGTCGTCCATTTTCATAGCGCGTAAAAAAATGCTCACGTTAAAATGTCAATATTTAGAGTGCCTCCATACCTTACAGACACTATATATTTACATACATCCATCCATGACTTCTCCGGGATTTGAACTTGGGCCCTTCGGCACGGCAGTCAGCGTGGTGAATCGTCATCCCTCCTGGGCTGCCCAAACTCAATACTTACTTGTTTATGCATTATTTTTCAGACAAAATAAAAAATTGCAGTTTTTATAGCTTCTTAAGCTGGAAAAACTGGACTACAACTCAAATATTTATTGACCAATTAGCTTTCATAAAATTCCAATTCTTGTAGGAAAGGTTTTCAAAAAAATTATAATTTCCAGACTCAACTGTGTCTTCGAATGCATGTCATCTAAAAAATGCAGATGAATTTCATACGACACCGAGAAGCAAAATGCCAGATTTCTAGTATAGTAAGAAAGAAAGTGCACAGAAAGTGCTTCCAATAAAAACTAAATAATAAATGAATATTATCTAGATGTAGAGAGATCATTTGATATACTAAGACGTTTTATAACTCTCTATCTCCGTCAGGGCATCTTACATATGATTGTGTCTAACGGAAATATTATGGCTACGGAAGGTCACGCATAGAAGATATATTACACAGGCTTTCACCTGCCTCTATACTGGAGTCCCGGTCTGTACGTACGATCTGCACGTAATGTAAAATATGAAAAGCTTTCGGAATTTATTATTATTATTATTATTATTACTTTTTAAATTTCTTCGACTAGAGCACGAAGTGATAAAACCTCAAACTTAGTTGGGCAGTATACAGCAGAGAAGTGGACAATGGACAATATAGAGCGGAAAAGTAATATTTGTTACACACGAATTAATCCGACAAAATATTTGTCTATGCTTTCAAAGGAAATCCATGATGGAGAATAAACTTGAATTTCATGTTAACATTCAAAATTCATATTTAGGCAGCTAATCATATAGCAAACCAAACTTTTATAATTATTGATTTATAATGAAAAGAGAACGAAAGACGATCTTAGAGATTAAAAGTATTTACACAGTAATTTTCCTCAAACATATTTTTGAACTCGAGGGAGAGAGACCTGGTCTGACCGCCTTTGAAAGTGATGTATATAGTACTTTTCTATAGACATTTATCACTACAGTACACTTATTTCAGCGCCTAGGAGTTTCGTAAATTCCAGAAGAACAAATGTCATTTCATTTACAAATTGACCCATGCTTGCATGTATCAATAATTCCATCCATGGTTGTAAAAAGGCTTTCTACGTCCGTTGATTAGTCGAATTTTATGGTCCTCATAGGCTGTTAGCTTAACATGTACTGGATATAAACGAACGTATGCTTAGATTGTTAAGCTGATAAAATTCTACTTCATTTAGGTAGGAAAAAATATTTTTGATTCTTTTCACACCATATGATTCAAGCACATCATTCTCTCCTGCTTGCAGCTGTTGTCATACGCTAGCTTCAATATATTTAGGAGTGCTTACTTTCACACTAAACCTGAGCGCCAATTTTTCAAAAGTGCAAAATATCGTTAACGTCGCTCAGCGTTACAAATTAAGGCTCAAGAGCGGCTATGCAGTAATATTACGTAACACTTGTAGTTCGAAGCAGATTTAAAGCTCGGTGAACGGGCTATGTTTCTGGGAGTTTTCGTAGCTTTCTTCAAGTGTAACATGGATATCAAATCAGTTTCCTATCAACTTTCCTACGAAGGTATTACTTACGATATCCATGGTATTATTATCTACCATATATACGGTATTATTTACGATACCCACGAAGGTATCTCTTCCCATACAGTTCTCGAGTTTTTTCCCTTAATTAATTATCTTAAGCAACCACAAGTGAACAGAAAGTAATCGGGAAATGAAAACAAAATTATGTAATTCGAATTTGTTTTCAGTTGACGTTTTGAATGCCCAAAACACAGTGGTACACAGTTACTTTCGTATAGCTCCAAAATGTATATATTGTAAGTTTTTCGTATACTGTAGGGGAAAAATGCCATAGACAGTCTTTATTTTTTCCTTCAAGTTAGAAAACATAAATCTAGTTCATGAGGAAAACTAAGGACGAGTATTTCCTTAAAATAAGTGTATTTTGCATACTCCTGTTCATGCCGTTCAGAAAGATCAACTTTCGGTGTAAGATAATTTGAACAGAAAGCAATTAATAGCATGTATATAGAAAACTACAGTGCATCTCTAAGTTCGCTTAAATTTTTATGCTGATTCTGTGACTGAAGGATAATTTTAAGCGGAGCATATTCTTATCATGTAACGTTTTCTAATGCAATAAAAATGACTGCCCCATGGATGAGCCATTATTAGGTACATTTTAAAATGACTATTTCTTCGAAATTTTTTCCCTCATAGAGAAAATATATAATTGTGTGCTATAAAATTTTGTGAGTGAAAGTATATGATTGTGAGCTATAGATATGGCGCGTAGATCAGAAATCTAGTAAATGCTCAAAATATTATTATTGTCGTCATGAATGCTTTGTACGTAGTATTTTGCAATTCACCGATCACGAGAAGTAAAAGCAGAAACGAGTCCACAAAAATTAACGCTCAAGCGATGGAAGCGTGCAGCTTACAAGGTGCTCCATTCTTGGAACGATTACATAAAAAAATAAATAGATGAATAGATACATGCTTAATCTTAATTTGCATTCTCTAGGCATATACGATTCTTTTTCATTTATTGTATATTTGATGTTCAGATATCAACATATTTCTTCAGTCTTTTTGCCAACATGATTAAGTAAGGGAAAAAAATTGGAATAAACGAAAATTTTCAAATTTTTAAATTTATTTTTCAACCTGAAATTTTCAAATTTCCTTTTTTAGATCTAAATCCGAATTCAAAATTTAAAGCATATAAGGTTAAACAATAATGTTAAATAACTAAATCGCTACACGCATAATAAGGAAACAACGTTCTGCGAAACATTGATGTTCTGCCACATATCAAAATTTTATTCAGAAAATTTGATTTCTCCAATTTCAAAATTTATTCCTTAGCATTTTTTTTAAATTATCAGTGAATGTATTGAATTATCGATTGAAAGTATAATTTCATAGATTAAGCTCTATTTTTATTTCAAACCTAGCTGAAATTTAAAGTCGGAAGACTTCCTTTTTAAGAGGAACTTTAATAAAAGAAAGTTCCTGAATTTTTCATAAGCTCAGTTATGATGTTCAAGAAATTGGCATTCCAAACAATCCACGTCCAAAAGTCTGTATGTTAATAACACCTTATCTTAAAAAAATATATTTGTAGTCTTTCGTTTTTATACTAAAAAAACAGAATAATGGTAACACTGAAATTAAATAAATTATAATTCAGCTTTGTTCTAAGCGATTTATTTCAAGACGGAGTAATGTCGTAACTTTTCGATATTAACCTGTAAATAGAAGTTATGGAAGTTTGGTACAAAACAATTGTAGCGGGGTACAAAATCTTAAAACTTTGACTTTTTATTTCAAATTCCTTGATGATGATTAAAACTAAATTTAATTTTGAAAATTTTTATGTTAAATATATTTCGTATGTTTGAATCTTACCTATTTAAAACTGTCCAAGTTATTACTTTATATATCCGTAATCAATATTAAAATTAAAAAAAAGAAAAAGAAATTACATTATTCTGAGTTGTCATATGGAGCATCATTTTTACTGACATCCGCCTTTATTTCAGGCCTACGTTTTTCAGCCTGCCAATGCCAATGATTTTGTATTACGGAATGCCTATGGCTCAAAACGATTTACCTCCTCATCGGAATTAAATAAAGTGTGCAGAATTAGAGAAAATGCATAAGTTAATTTACTTGATGCACACTAGAGAGAGCCACTTACAGTCGAGAAAGTAGGAATAGAGTAAAAGTTAAGATTAATAACATGCAATATTAGTTTTTATATACTCTTTTTGCAGTTTTATGTTTTTTTTATTTTTCTCTCTTTTTTTATTTGTTTTTATACACAATACAAACAGTAAAGCAAAAAGCGGATAGGAAAGATTTTAACAATTAATAGGTTCATTGGTATGTTGCGCAAAGTATTAGTGCAAAAAGGGTAGAACTGAGAAAATATGTGGTCTGCCAACGCCGATGATTATGTGCTACGGATAGCCAATTGTTCAAAACCATTTACCTCCTCATCAGAATTAAATAAAGTGAGCAAATAGGAAAATTGCATAAGTTAGTTTACTTGATGCACACTAGAAAGAGCCATTTACACTCGAGAACGTTTAGAAATAGAGTAAAAAGTTAAGATTAATAATATGAAATATTAGTTTTTATATACTTTTTTTGTAATTTTTAAATTTTTTTTATTTTCTTTTTTCTTTATTTATTTTTTGACACACAATACAAACACTAAAGCAAAAAGCGGATAGGAAAGATTTTAACGATTAATAGGCTCATTGGCATGTGGCGCAAAGTATTAGTGCAAATAATAACAGGATAGACGGGAGAAAATATTCAGAAGCAGAAATAAATTCTGTAGGAAAATGTGATTCTTAAAATAACAGATTGATAACAATGCAAAAGGCCGCTTTTCAGATCGATGGAAGCAATTTCAGCATGAAATGGTAAGCAAAATGGCAATCAATAGGAGTTTGACAGAAGCCGTCCTACCTTCGTGGTGTCTGAGCTGGAAGAGGAGCGGGAGACGTATCGTAAATCGTAAATCAATGGTGAGTGTCAAAGAGGTGAGTGTTCAGGCATACAGCCGAATGCGGCTTTTACCTGTCGTTTTAAGTGACTCACGGGCCAATGGCGGTGAAAATGTTAAATAAACGTTACACGCTATATTTTTATGATAGAACGCGGACGTTTCTGTGAACTGCGAATCGCAGGATTGTAAGAAGGCAGCTGTTGCAGTCGTGCATTCGTAGTGGGGTAAAGAGAAAAGAGTTATTATTTGTACTGGTGGTTAGTAGTTGCATTTGTACAGAAATGCAAGTTGTATCTGCACAAATAATTTATTTGTAGAATGCATTGCATGTTGCAGAAATTAGCAATAGCTCAATGTACTCTGCATATAAAGGCATTGTTGGTGCTGCCATCTGTTAGTCCTTATTGTAAGTAAAGGTTTGTTAAAAAAATACCAAACTAGCCATTTCAGTCCATGTCAGTAACTGACACCCTAAAATACTGATGCGTAGAAAAATTACTTAAGTTCATGTACAGGGACGGTTCCAGAGCTCCTGCACTAGCAGTTGAGTTCGGAACTCGAAGAATTTGCACCAGGTGGGGAAAAGCCTAGAGCAGGCCATGTTCAGCTATAATATATATATACCAAGAACAAACTATTTAAGGATGATTAAATACGACATTAAAAGTTTCCAAATAGACCAAAATGCACCCTGATATTTAATATGGTTTAAAATAAAAGACTGGAACAAAAATAAAAGATTCCAAGATAATTAGGAATTTTCATCACAATGGAACTTGCAATGACAGAGAAGAAACGCTATAGTTGAAGGATTTTAGACAAAAGATCATTATGAAATAAATCAGTTTAAAGTATTTCCAATCTATTAGTTTGTCTCCAATGTTCAGTGTGCTCAAAATATTTCAATGTGATCCGCGATTCAATCAGTGTTCCGCTGATTATTGCTCGCTAATATTTAACTTGCTTTTATTTATTCGATTCTTTATTCTAAAACTCATATTGCTCACTAATATTTAACTTGCTTTTATTTATTCGATTCTTTATTCTATGTTTCTTAGCGAATTCGAAAATAAAATATATTTCAATATTATTAATAGCATTTCTATGTTGTATTTCGAATTTTCATTAGCGTGAATTCCAAACCTTTCGACATAGTGTATTCTGAGATAATTAAAAAAATTAGTAAATTAAGATTAATAATCAAATAAATAATCTCAGTACTTAAGAACAACATTTTTTCAGGGCTCTCCCAACACTAACTTATTATATGAGGATATTAACCTTATTTATATAAGGATAAATAGCTTGAATGGATTATTTAATTTAGGCCGAAAAACATATAGAAGCTGTCTGCTTAAGATTTATATGAAATTTTAATCGACTATATCCCCTGGGGGAAATGAATATGAAAGTAATAATCAAATGATTTTGATGCTGTCTTAAAACCTGATGCTGAAAGCAAGGTTTTGTGGTCTAGGCAGCAATTGAGCCCTAATTTGGATATTGTCTAGGGAGAAAATGAATGCATTTGAGTTCAGGAAATATTTTTAAGCACCTTATCCTTATTCTTATTTCCATAATGCTCCATTTTTATTGCGGTATGTTTAAAATGTCTCTAAACACTATAAACCATAAAGTTAAATTTGTTAATTTTTTCATATTTTTAAAATTTTTACAGAAGTAATTTCCTTTTTTAAACTATTACCTTTGATTTCCTTCAACTGAAATGGAGCATTCATTGTGAGTAAATTCGGTACATACTTTTTCGGAAACACATTGGTATTTCTCGTTTTTACTCATAAAAAGCCGTTTCGTAAGAAAATAAACATAGAATTTTTTAATTTCTCTTGCAACGAAAGCAAGTATGTAGCTACTTCATATAGTAGCATTATAATTGCATTGTAAATATCAAGAGATGTTCCGAAATATGTCTCAAATATATGTCGAACTTTGTCTATATAATGAATATTTTGAAGAAACTATTTGGTACTTTTCTATTACAATCCCACAAACTAAGTAAAAAATATACACTATAACAGATAATAAATAAATAATTATTATTTACTGACATAAACTTAATTTTCTTCTTCAAACATCAGCGTTGATTTCCGGCGAAAACTGTTCAACAGTCTTTTCGATCTTAGAGTGAAATAAACTTGTTGTTTATTTCTTTCTGGCTAATCCCCAAAGAGGGAGCTCCGAAGCAGGCTTTTCTCACTTCAAAGTAAATCACAAATTGAACTTTGTAGACCTAGAAACTGGCATTCATATGCAGGGAGTGGAACGCTTATGAAAATCAGCTCCCCCCCCCCGAAAAAAAAAAGAATAAACAACAACTCGAAAATACTCAACAGCATATAAGCATATTGTACACTGCTAGGACAATGGCTCGAAATCAGCCGATTAGAATCAAAATAAGTTTAGATTGTAACTCCGCCCACCATGATGATGTCACCAAGCTAAAAATTTGTTTATATTCTGTGAAATTCTCAGAATTATCTTCTTAGTACATTGCAAACCGGGGTAACTTATTTTCCACTATCAGAATATTTCTATACATTTCATGATAATATTAAATATGAAACATAAATCAAACAGTGGATAATACGTTTCAAAAAGCGCTGTAAAATAAATTAGGTTGAGAATTTGATTGCTAATACGAAAATAATCTTAGATGCGTGAAAGAAAACACAGATGTCAAGTGATAAATACTGGTTACTTAGCGAGAATTATGTGATCGCGTTTACACCTCTGATCATATCAAATATGCGTTAAATATTTTTTGTTCAATGTATGTGATTGCCACATAATGCAATAAATGTACAGAGAGTCGTACTAGATATTTTAGAGAATAAGCACAGTGTGTATTAGCAATATTGCATACTGTATTTAATGAAGTTGATTTAGCACTCATTAGTAAAAGTTTTATGATATTTTCTACTATTTGACACTTAGTAGATTTCTAATTTCATTAATATGGTTGTTAATTTTAATTTATTGACAAATTCAGATAATAATGCTATTTTGCCTTTTTGTTATTGAATAAAAGGATAGACGAAAGAGTGGCTAATATCTTTTATGAATATGAGATTTAACTTATACTTGAAGTATAATTAGATTCAACATCAGGCGCTATTATGGAGCGATTGACAGAATTGAATGCATATATATTACCAACGATAACATTTGAAGGTTATAATCTAATATGTCTATATTATGTTAGAGTTATATTTGAAATTAAACCACGTAAACTCACTTCTGTTTATATGAAATGTGCTTGAAGAGTTGTGTAAATACAAAGAAATTTCTATACCATCTCTAAGAGAGACTGTTCTCGAGGACTGTCGCTTAACTAAACTGCCATCTAAGTAACTTAGCAGGAAAGCTGGTTTAATGAATCCACAGAAGGCCTGCCAATGCAAGTCAAAGTCAAAATATTATTTATTGATATTTGAAAATCTTTTATAATAACTTATTAAAATATTAAAATAATAAATATTAGTAATTATAAATTAACTGAAAAATGTGTTTTGCAAAAGTGCTATTTATTACATATATAGGCTTCAGAATCAAAATGATATCAACTAAGCTGCCCTAGATGATATGGCAATTAATGGAGGTTGATTGCTAAACAGAAATCAGTGTGTAGATTTTTAGCCTATGTAAGATATGGCTATATATGTGTTGTCTTTTCCCGTTCTTGTGGGTGTAAAGTCAGTTGCTCTTCATCATGTACATTGAATAATTTTCTCAGTAATCAAATGGCTAAATGATCAAATGAGTTCGACCATAGTTCGCAATGAATGTTTAACGTATTTGGCCCTTAGACTAGGGAAACGGTCTTGAAATTGACAAAGAAAATTAATTCACTTTCAAAACCTTTTATTTTCAATACAGATTCTGCAGCGAAGTTGCTATATTAGGAATAGTTAAACAAAATATAACTATGATTTCTACAATTTATTCTTATTTAGAGGTTTCTTTCACAATAAATTAATTTTCAAAGCATCATTACTGTCTTGCAAATATTTGGTGTTTTATGTTTTTCCAAATTTTTCAATTTTTAAAGAAAATATTTTGATTTTTTTTTATTTTTGCCTTGCAGTGAAGTGAGTTAATTGAATGAAAACTATATCTCTAATGAAATTCTAGGAAATTATTGTTTCGTATTAGCAGCAAAATATTTTCACCGGCTTGTCTCGGGCAGAGGAGAATGTTTAAAAGTAGCGCATGCGCATTAGGTAAGCGGCGCTGAATCGTCTGTGAAAAACTATTTCTTTTTTATTTGTTACTTCATTGTATGAAGTAAAGGAAGCATGGTAATTAGGAAAAATTCCGGGTGTCATATTTCAAAAATATCCATTTTCAACTCTGTCGAATACAATTTAAGGATGTTTTTGTCTGACATCTGCACGTAATTACAGAATAAAGGCCTCTTTTTCCCCAAACGAATTGTTGTTCACAAACTTATTTAAAATGGATTCAGAAAAGATTTTGTTTTTCAAGGCGTCTTTTTTCATACGAATGTATGCATGTATCTCGCATAACTCAAAAACGAGTACCCTCAGAACGTTGAAATTTTCTATATAGGACTGCTATAATATTTAGTTGTGCGCCTCCGTTTTTGGTTCCGGTCAACGGCACCAAACGTATAAAATATATATATATATATATATATATATAAGAGCTCAGTTTTTTTATTCTCATATATTGGTAAGTTGTGCATTTTTTACTTTAAAAATGATTGATTTATGTTGTTCTTATCTTTCGGTTAAAGTTTTTATGCCTTTAGTTAATCTGCATGCAATAGTTGTAGAATTATAAACAATTTAAAAATTGTTTAAGTACGATTAAGTCTAATTACTTCCTTGTACGAAGTAAAAAAGGAAGTATCGTAATCGCGAAAAAATTCGGGTATCATATGCATTTCAACGGAAACATCTATTTTGGCAGCTATCGAATGCAATTTAATGATATTTTTGAGTGATATCAGTAGGTAAGGACAGAATAAAGGACTCGTTTTCCTCCAAAAAATTATAAAAATGATTTAAAATGGATTCTGAAA
Source organism: Stegodyphus mimosarum (assembly GCA_000611955.2). Lineage (NCBI taxonomy): Eukaryota > Metazoa > Arthropoda > Arachnida > Araneae > Eresidae > Stegodyphus > Stegodyphus mimosarum. The sequence goes on from KK115708.1 coordinate 98,387, forward strand.
ACATTTTTTCTTGCCGTCTGTGCGTACGTACGAATGTATGTATGTTTCTCGCAAAATCGAGTAGCCTAAGAACATTGAAATTTTGTATAAAGGACTGCTGTAGCATGTAGATGTGCATGCACCTACCCTTTTTTGGTTGCAGTCGGCATCACCAAAAGTACATAAATATATTGTTGAGTGCGTACGGGTTCGTAATGGACTGAATGCACAAGTCGTTAAAAAGTTTATATAATTTATTCTTTTCACAAGAAATGAAACAAAATGCTGAAATATTTCCTCAGGGATATTCGTACAATATCACAATATCTGAAACGTTAAACTGAACTCAATTCAAAACGGAAAAACTAATTCTATCTCACAGCGAATTTTCTTCAATCAGTAACAGCATTAAGTAAACAATACAGCTCGCTTAAAACAGCTGCAACTGAGCTGAGGTATTTTACTTCGACTTATACAAGTTTTTTAATTATTCACGAGAGCAGTCTGGTAAAATCTGTTTTCTCGATTTTTCTGGATGGCAACAACAATTACGAGATATTTAGTTCTTAAATTTTAAATGCACGTGCTCTTGTATTTACTTTCCGACGTAGCTTTCTCTTCAAATTCGTCTGCGTTTCACGAGAAAATAAAACAATTTTAATTACAGTACAATCTCTGGACAGAAAGACAAACTCACAACTAAGCCATCAATGCAATAATAAACTTTACATTACAATAACAAAATAAACAATAATTGTAATAAATAACTTTCAGCAAATCAAATAATATGAAACACTAAATACAAATCAAATACTAAATACAAATCAAATACTAAATACAGATCAAACACTATCAAATGCTAAATACAAAATGGACCATGGTTGAACCTCGACGTCGTTTAGCCTATTTAAGACTGTGTCCCAAGGTGACTGTAGTTTCGGAGAGAGTTCTTTTTGTCGAGTCGGATTCCATAACCACACCTTGTCTCCTTCGTTGAACCGATGTTCTGTAGCTCTAGTATCGTATCTGGTCTTCACCTTCTCCGTCGCCAAGTGGAGTCGCTCTATTCAAATATCATTGTACTTTTGTGCATCACTTCAAACCAGGCCTGGGAATCTGGAGTGTATTCCTCAGGCGACGAAGGCGCATCCGGAGGGCGACTAAACAAAAGATCACATGTCAGATGAAGGTAGCGACCGAAAAGCATCTGAAGTGAAGAATTGACGGTAGTCTCGGGTTTCTCTTCGACCCTAGTACGACATCGGCAGCTTTCGGAGCCGGGACTTTCAGGCAAGGAGTCGGCGTTTCGAGGTGAGGATCCTTCTTCTAGTTATGTCCTCTGATGCTGAAAACAGTTTATTGTCTTTGAAGTCCAAGAAACAATTCAATTCAAGAAACAATTAGGATTCGTGTTATTTCTAATCCACGAATTCTAAAGTGCAGACAATTCTGTTTGGGAGAGCTTTCGATTTCGAAATCCAATTCAAACTCGAATCACAAATTCAAAATAAGCCTTAATGACTATTATTTACTCACATCTGTTATATTACAGTATTTACATGGTTTAAGATTAATTTCAAATCAAAAGATTGTAAGATAATTCCCCATTCAAATCAAATTTTATTAAGAGAAGCCGAGTAACCGAGCGCTCACTTCAAAATTTGTTTTTTCGACTCTGTTGCCACTGGCAAGCGAAACTTTCGCTTATTTCGCGTTCGAGTTGTAACATTTCTCCCACCTTTCGATTTTTGACAAAGTATGAGAAAATTAAAACAAGTATGAAATGAAAATTGAAATAGCATTATAAACTGAAAAATTTAAATCTTACCACAAATTAACAACTTTACCTCGGCATAACATATATCTTGGATATTTTAAACTTGCTTAATATACTCCAAACTTACATTATTTAAACAACAGGTAAAAAATTCTTTTCTGAAAAGTACTAGTAAATAGATTAGTTCACTAAAACCGAATTAAATCAAATTGTATACAAAATTCAAAGAAACGACTAAAGAAAAGTGAAAACAAATAATAGAAGTACTGAAAACAAATTAAAGTTAACTACAGTTCTTCGGCTTCACAATGTTTCTTCCATATCTACTGAACTGAATATTTTTATCAGAAGTTTCAAGTGCGCAGTCTTTGGTATCAGTTACTAAGTCGTCCATTTTTTCCAGTATTTCCTGAAGATGTAAATGATTCTGAAGTTTTGAGCTCGAAGATAGATACTTTATTGTCTATCTCCATTAGACATATTCTTTGAACTGGTTTTAACAGTTCGCCACTAGATGTTTTTACTTTCGCAACTCTGATGCTGCTGTCCTTTCCTGGGTATATTTCGATTACACGACCTATCAGCCAGTTTCTTCTTTTTTTATATCGTCCTCTACAAACACTAAATCACCTTTCTTGATGGTTCGCGAAGGTACAGTCTTTGGTCGATGTACTAACAGTCCAAGATATTCATCTCTAAATCTCTTACGAAATTCCACACGTAACTTTTGATGGTAGCGCCATCCTTTCGACAAGTTGATTTTATCTACACTCTCCAGATCTGGAACACCCTCCGTTCGAACATCTTGAATAAACATAGATGGAATGAGTGCACATAAATCAGTGGAATCTTCTGACTCGTAAGTTAATGATCTGGAGTTGATATTTGCTTCTGCGTCACATATGATAGTTAACATTTCTTCATATGAGAGTAAAGTGTTTCCCAGAACTCTTTTCAATAATTTCTTGAACATCTGAACCAGTCTTTCCCACCAGCCGCTCCACCAAGCTGCGGTTGGTGTAGATAAAATCAACTGCGGTTGGCGGATTTAACTTCCACTGAATTTCCACTTTCCTGCATCTCCTGAAATTTTCGAAATATTTAATTTCGGCAGTTTCATAGCGATGATAATAAATTTACTTCAGAAACAAATATCTTCAAGGAATTTGCATTTGCTGCATATTTCACAGATAATTTTTCATTTGCATTACATTTACTTAATTTCATTTTAATTCTAAATTTTGTAGACATAATTTTTTTCATTATATTTGTCACTTGCCAAAATATCTTTTTCAAATTCTTTAGCACCATTTAACCGAGTTTCGTTTTGTGAATTCAATATTTTCAATGTATTTTCTCTTCCACAAATTATTTCATGCATTTCCTGCAATTCCTCAATGTTTGTGTTTTCGATATTTTCTGATAACAAAGTTTCTATTTTTGTAATTAATTTCGTAAAGCTACTGCGTTCATTCGTACGTTTCTGTTTCAGGTTTCTAAAGGTTCCATGTTTAAAGTTGAGAAATCACAATGTTGAAACTCATTTTTTTTTCAAATTTTCAAAGAAAACAGTAATCGCTTACCTGTTCACAGGTAATCCATCTAAATCTTCCAGATTCTAATCCAAGGTCCTGCTGTTGAGGCACAACTAAAAAAATTATTTCTAATCCACGAATTCGAAAGTGCAGACGATTCTATTTGGGAGAGCTTTCGATTTCGAAATCCAATTCAAACTCGAATCGTAAATTCAAAATAAGTCTTAATGACTATTTATTTACGCATTTCTGTTGTATTGCAGTATTTACATGGTTCAAGATTAATTTCAAATCAAAAGATGGGGGATAATTCCCAATTCAAATCAGATTCTATTAAGAGAAGCCGAGTAACCAACCGCTCACTTCAAAGTTTGTTTTTTCGACCTTCTGTTGCCACTGGCAGAAGCGAAACTTTCGCTAATTTCGCGCTCGAGTTGTAACAATTGTCTTTCCTTAAAAAATCCAATCCTAGTATGCAAGGATCTGTAATATCCGCCACTTATGCCGTGTGATGGTAGGCGGCACTTCCAATGGTGATGTTCAGGTTTAACCCTCTCTCTATGTCGCTTTTCTCGCCAGGAGCAGTCTGGGGGTGACACATTGATGGCGTCCAAATTAGTTTATCCTTAAGTTACACCTTTCCGAATTGAGGAAATACGTGTTTCGTATTAGCAGCAAATATAGTCGCATACGCATTAGGTAAGCGGTGCTAAATCTTCTGTGAAAAATTCTTTCTTTATTATTTGTTTAATTTTTTTATACATCGTTATAGATTTATTATTGTATTTGAATAGAACATGTAGCAACGATTAGATAATTATTCAAATGATATAATTTTTGTGCATTCTGAGTTATAAAATGTTGTATAGCAATTTCACGTAACACTTAATTATTTAAGTTTGATTTAAGATTTAATTTTCTTTATTCTAAATTTATGCTACACAACGTTATTTTATTTAATATCTTGTATTTATATTTGCTTTTGTTTAATTTTAATCAGGGGTTTTGGTACTTTAAGATTTGTGCGTTTCTTCCACTGGTTACTCGTAAACGCGTTGAAACAGACAATGGAATTAGGTGCTTTCCTACGTAATAAACTTGATTTAAAATTACTTAACTTAGGTTGATTCTCATTTAACTTATTTCATTGGATGCAGAAAAATTAGCCTTTTAATTTAAGAGTACTTTCAAGTTTCTAGCTTAAATAGTTTTTAAGTTACAGTTAATTATTTAACGAAATTTTTGCACTTTGTGAGATTTTTGGTTTAGGGGGAAAAGGAGTGACAAGAGTCAATTTTGCAGTTGAATTCTAAGCCTTTGCTTAGGAATTTGTCCGGTCAGGGGTGGTTTGCTTTGGGTTTGTTAGTTTTCTCACGCTTGCGTCGAATTCTTGGTTTTTCCTTTGGCGGGCTTGGCGAGATTCGAAGTTTTGTTCCTGTTCAACTCCTCGATTTTTGGACGATTGTAGCAGGGGTTTGTTCGAGGTGTAGAGTTTAGGATTTATTCACCCTTTTGGCGAGATTTGGCGATATCTGGTGTCCTGACTTGACAAAAAGGCGGTGCAGGTGGGATTTCAGTCTCTTCGCTTTTTTTTTCTTCAGCTAACTAGAAATTTTTTCTCGCGTGCCTTGAGCACGTTGTTTCTATGGGCAGCGTCGATGAGATTGCTTCGTAGCTGGGGCTTATGGCTCCTTTCGCCGTATATTTAGGATGTAACCAAGTTTTCAAAATAAAGGTCTAATTGATCATCGAGATAAATAATCGCATTTAATGGTCTAAACAAAGATGGCTAATTATCCATAAAACTACAATGAATTGAGAAGCCAAGCTTTTCTTTGCATTACCTCAGGCCCCATAAAAAAAATAGAAGATTAGAAACTACTACGTCTCCATGAAATTTTCCTGATGAATCTGAAAATCGTCCAATCTGGCGGCCATCAACTTGTTGAAGCTACAGTTTCCTGTGTTCCAGTGAAATTATTGCAGTCCAGTTCCTTCCAGCAGTCCATCTTGTTCATTGTTCATAGTTCCTACACATCGCAGAAGAACACCTTGCTATTCTTCCAGTTTACATCATTTGGCAGATAAGATTTTTTTTTCTGAACTTTTAATTCTTAACTTTAGTTCTTAAGGAAATTTCATTCAAAATTTGCTGATTTAATTATTTCCTGAAAATAGTAGATTCCATTATTATCAGAATTTAAGATATATACATATATTTTAAATTAAACGTTTGCTGTAAAGGATTTTGAAATGTAGAAGAATTTAAATCTTTAATATCTTTTGATGATTTACTGATTTAGCAGAGATTGAGGTAAAATTTGTTAGCAGTCTTAAATTGCTCCTGTTTAAATTCTAAATTTTACTTAATAGGTGGGTTTTGGTGTAACTCACTTGGATGAGCATGATAGTAGTTTCTTTTATTTTTTTTGGTGTAGTACTATTAATATGTAACTCTGTTCTTAATTATTAGAAATTTTACTTCTTCTTGGATGAGTAAGGTGTAAGAACCTTACAACTGTTAAATGTAATAGTAGTTATTAATTTTATATCTCAACTCAAGAAGACAGTCATTTCTTAACTAATAGTTTTGAATTGAAGCGGTTCTCGTAGAAGTTACTGAATTTGTGAAAACCAATATAAATGTTTAAAAATTTGTTTTTTCTTAATTAATGGTTTTGTTAGTTTCCGGGGACTAGTGTAATTTTTTTATAATAGCAAATTGATTGATATACATGTTTAAAGAAAAGTATAATAGCAAATTGGTTGATATACATGTTTACAGAAAAGTATAATAGCAATTTGATTGATATCAGTGTTTAAAGAAAAGTCTAATAAACTATAGTTTTAGTATTACTGATTTATGTGTTTACTTGAATTTATGATAACACAACATAGTTTCACCAGTAGCAAGGTTCTTCGGGTTGTTGAAACTAAACTTAAAATTAATACACAACGCAATGTCTAAATTTGTTTGGTGTATTTTACAAAATAAATGAGATGTAACGCTGTTAAGTGAACCTAGCGCCACGGTGTCACTATGGTGAACAAATATAGTGAATTTTAAAGAGTGCATTTATTCTATTGTGGTTTATGTGCTATCGATGAAGTAGATTCAATTCAATTGAATAAGTTTAAATGTAATTCAGGGGGAAATGCTTATAATTTAATATTCCGCGCATGGAAGTCATATAAATGTACATATGAGATTTTGTTTTGCTAAGATTATTCGGCTGAAACTTGTTTTAAAATGTCTGCTTCGGAAATGGACATTTCTGTACTTGAAACTGCAGCTTAAACAATATGTAAGGAACAATTTTAAGAAACTCAAAATAAAATAACGCTTTGGTTCCAATATATAAAGAGTTGTTTTGTTAATTTAAAATATTCTTCTTAAAACTGTACTTGTTGCGCAGCCTAATATTTAACATTTATATTAAGGTAATTTAACATTTATTCTTTAACTAATAGTATATTCATATTATTTTACCTCAAAGTATGGTAAACGATTACATTAAAGCAATTTATCTTTTAATTTATAAATTAAATGAGAGTATATTTATTAATTTTATCTCAAAGTATGGTACTTGTATGATTTAATTATGGACTCATTAGACTCATTTTTTAAAGCTGGAAACTCAATATCAGCCATATACTTTTGTCGAGTTTCGAACTTATCGTCAGATGGCTAGCCGGACGTGCTACCAACTGGCCCACGAGAGCAAGCAGTGGCGAAGATGAAATTTCCTCACAAGTATATTCTTATACAACGCTTCAAATATGAAGTCACTAATGTGATGCTGCATCACATGAAACTCGTAAATCCATCTATCAAATTGCCTTTAGAAATGCAGTGATATGTGGATGAAAGAGCTCTGTAAAATACATTTATAAAATAAGCCAATATAATTATTAAAATCAGATATTTTTAATGAAGAAATAATTCCTTTTATATTCATAATCTTACATGCGAGAAAATCGGAATTAATGGCGACAAAAAATTCGTTTATATTGCCAATGACTTCTATATCTGCAGGTGGAAATTTGACTGGAAGATATAGACGCCAATGTAGAAATCAAAATTAAGCAAAATAAATCTTCGACATAAAGTTATAGTTGCTCTCTTGACCACAAATTTAATTTGGATTTTGCAAACAATATCTACAAAACTCTTTCAGCTGTTGCACTGAATTTCTTCGAAGCCTTCCACATTCCCAAAAATTCTTCATAATACTTTCAAGATTTGGCCATATTAAATTTTTCACATTTTTTTCAGCAGATGGCTTATTGTTCGCTATGCCTTTGCTTCATTGATTGATTTCCCTCCAGATACATTACAGCTCCTGCTAGTTTAACAAAAATTATTTGCGTCTTATGAAGAGAGAGTTATTGTTGTATTATTAAAATTTTACATTATTTACTCACGGGTGCCATGATCGTATAAACATAATACCAACTTTTAAATCATATCAACACTAAGATACTGCAAAAAGGTAAAATTCTGTGACATACGTTGAAAACAAAATATCGGTATGATAAATGTGTAAAAAACAAGTATAGTTGTCAATACCATATCAATAATACAACAAGTGTAATATTTCCTAAAAATGTGTTTTTAACAATAATCCTTTCTATTAGAACGGTTGATCCAGTGTTCTAAATTAAGAGTGAAATCAACACGTTTAGTAAAATTTAAGCTTATAATTTATTGGAAGTTAACAAAATTTTCTGCAATATTTTATATACATAGGTGGTAGTTACAGATGGGACTGGTGTTTACAGAGAAACTGGCAGAAAACATACCTTTATACAAAGAGGGGGCCCCTCTAAAAATTAGAATTTCCTTTTTTATAAGTACAAAGCAGATCCTTCCCTTTCGTTACAATAACGAGCTGAGTTGTGACATCCTTGATTATACTGATATCTATAAAGAGAAAAGAATACATGTTAATACATACTAGGGAGTAAAAACTGGGCCTTCCGCCATTTTCAATCTCTAGACTCGGTTCTCCATGCGTTTCAGATCCTCCTTGGTTTCCTCTTCGCTGTTTTCAGCCATCACCAGGTACAAGCAGCCATTCGCCTCGAAAAACCCGCTGCAGGCTCTTTTTCTTCTTCTCGCCAGCCCCCGGCTTGGAGATGCTTGAAGTTCCAAATGTCGCCAGTTGTAAGGCAACCCTATGAGGAGTCACGATGGCAGAAGGTGGAAATGGTCTTTTGAGATGTCCAGCAATGGGTGATAAACGCTAAGCTGAAAGAATTACAATCGGCACATGGGCCATTCAACTATTCGCCACAATGAAATAAATGCATTCTTTAAGCTAGCTTTGCTCAGGATGTCACTATTACATGGGTGAAAGCCTAAAGACCTCCCACTTACTCTTGTGACAAAACTCCTGAGCATCTCAAATGCGTACAAAAAAAACCTTTAGAAGCAGGGTGGTGATATTAGTATTTTGGTTAAGGAATTTCCACACAACTGTCTGGCAGACATAAGCGTTCGGAAAAACAGAAGGTATTTTTTTTCTCCAGGAAAATTTCGAAAACAAGGTTATAAAGTCGGTGTTTCCATCACACAGTAATAATTTACAAAAGCGAATTTTCAAAAACTAGCATTTAATTAACTAAAATTAAACATCGAAGAATGTTTCTGCAGTTGAAATACAGAAATTACACAGACAAATTCACGTTTCTTAAGAATGTTTCTATGGTTGAAATATAATATTTACAGCTAAATTCATGTTTCTTAAGAATATTTCCACAGGTGAAATATAATAATTACGCAGAGAAATTCAGATCTCTTAAGAATGTTTCTACAGTAGAAATATAGTAATTACGCAGCTAAATTCATGTTTCCTAAGAATGTTTCTACAGCACCATAAACGACTTTACCACCAGAGTCAAGAAATATGGATTCAAAACTTTACCAAAAAGAGGGATACTTTAAACAAAACTTATTAAAATTTATACACCAACTTGTGTAATAAGCAAAGAATTTTAAAAATTCAAAGTGAAAATGACCTTAAGGTTCAACCTAACCAGAAATTAAACGAACAGTATAAAAAACAAGTTAAGATTAAGAGGTTAAAAACAAAATTAAATGGTTAACCAAACAACCTTAAGGATAAAAGAAAAATTAACATAATCAACTTAAAATCAGAGTTAAGGAAAACTGCCATTTAAAAATTAACAACAATTACTTTTCAGCAGAGTAAAAAAAATCAAACTAATAAAACAAATTAATAACTTTCATTATTGATAACTGAATTATGATAAGCATTACAATTAAGATAAGAATGTATTGCATAACACTATGTTAAATTGCCATTTAGTTGCCACTGTAGGTGTAGGGGACAATGACGCTTGGTCAAAAGAGGCACATAAGTGCGACGTCTGTGGCACAATCCCATATCAAATAGTGTACGATGAAGGGTGTGTTCCGAAACAGTTGTACTTGGACCAGTATTGTATTGGGCTGCCAATTGTGCCACTGTCTGGCATCGATTTTGTTATACGAAGCGGGACACTCTCCGATGACCTTTTTCTTTGATGAAATGTGGACAACCAAAAACTTGGCGTCTACTGCTCATTTAACCATCATTTATTCACTTTGCGTAAATACTAACAATGGCAGATCGTGAACAAACCACCAGGGTGCGATTTTGGAGATACTCATTCCGAGTCTTCAGACCATTACAGTCTACACTCTATCAAATTCACTTAGATCAGCAGTCTTTACCATCACTCATAAGCGTAAGTGCAAGAATGATTCCTTGCCTTCTCCAGCAGCAGTTAAATACCGTTCCCACATAATCACGTGCCCCACATTAATATATTATGAAATAGCCTCGAAAAAAAGTAAGTGTTAGATTTTGAAGCATTCATTAGGATAGAGCAACAGGCTTTATTTCTTGCTCTGGAATTAGTTTTAATATTTTAAAGAATCACATTTCAATATTTTATTTTCGCTGTGAATGGCTACTCAGAATTTCAATTAACTGAAATTGACTTTTGCTCATGCGATTACCTAAAGTCACAGACATGCTGAGATTATTAGCAATCTTAGAAGACGCTATCCGGTAGCTTGTGTGAATAATCTCCAAAGAATTGCGAATCTTACTATTAGTACATCTCACCTCGTCATCGGGCAATTTTTAATGATGCTACAAAGTCTGCGATGCATTCTGTATTTATTACGAAGTATTTCAATTTTTTTATCGATTTAACAGGATTATGAATAAATTATCTGTCTATAAAAATACTTAACACCTCACGTAAAAATATTTTACGTGAGAGGAAAGTTTCAGGAAGTTTCCGTGTTAATTTCATTATCATAGACTGCAAATTCAGAGAAATATATGTTCAATTTTTAAACGTTTGCTTACTTTTCAATCTCACTTTTCATACTTAAACAGAAGATAAACATTACCCCGTGAAAGATTTGATCAATCATTATATTAGAGCCATCATAATTAAATGGAATTTTAGAGTTTCTATCAGAATATTAAGCAAACTTCATGTTTCCTTTTTTTATTTCAAAATAAAAGGAAAATGTAATTTCGCTCACGTTATAGTTGGAACGTTTTGCTCCGCAAGAAATATTTGTTGACAGCCTCTGAGAATATGGGCAATTTTTCCTTTATTAATCGCTGTAGGGAAGAAACATAGACATCTTCTTATGTGTCATTTATGACGAACATTAAATTGAAAGTGGTAAAAAGGTCTGTAGAGAAAGGAAAGAGTTTTAATTCGAATTGAAACAGGAGACATCCTTAGTTATGTGATAAAATGCTGTTAAATTACAAGAACTACAAATGGGCTAAAATTTCCTTAGAAAAAGTTACCAAAAAGTGACCCTGATTTAGCAAATCATCATTCAAAACGTTGAATAGTCTATCTAAAAATTCCTTAACTGCCTGAAAGTATACTGTTGGCTATTCAAAATGCAACTCTGGGAAGCACTGAGGAAGCATCCAAAAGGCTTTTCCATGCATAGACCTTGCTAGAACATGTCAGTGACAGCATTGCGGAACATATTCAAGTCATATACACAAGTAACTTCTCAGATCCAGTGTAAAAAACAAAATATAAGGCTGCTTTAAGTACTGGAACTACGTACTTTCCCTCTGTTTCTTTGCGTGATAAATTTAATCGAAAAAAAACAGTTATTTAAATAAGTTTCTTAGTTTGGCGGAGAAAACATTTTGTTTTATACAAGATACAAATTACACTTCCGACGAAACATCAAATAAACAAATTAAGAGATAGTAGATATTTTTACACTGCTCTCAATACTCATATGAACAGCATGTTTGCAAGATCAAAAATAGAATGAAATATTCACATTTTAAAAACGTTTTGAAACATTTTAAAAAGGAATGATAAGTATTTAAAAATGTTAATTGATTTTAAAGATGAAAATGATAATTTGAGAAGAATGAGCAAAATAAATAAGTACTCTAAGATATTTACCTAAATCGAATAGTAACAACAATAATTAATGTGTTTGGATCAATCAAGTTAAACGTTAAATTAAATCAACATTTTGTTAAAAAATTATCGTTGTTACAAAAATTCTAATTGTGCCTTCAAAATAATTAAAATTTAATTCTTAAAATGTGAAATTTAATTTGATTTTAGCTTATGACACAACGGGATTATAATGCTGTTTGTGCTCAGAAAAATTTGAATTTACTAAGATGTTATGAAATATTAGTGATGAGATACGTAATAATTTGACTGTTATTAAATAAGTTTTTTTTTATTTAAAACGACCTTTTTTTATTTTAAACGAATAATATTAGAGTTTGTTTTATTTAACTCTAGCTAACTTTCTGAGGTATATATTTCTTCGTCCGTATTACGATTTCGTTTCAGTTATATCACCCCCGACGCCTTGAACAAAATTCTTAGCTGTTAGAAAACTGTTTGACATCAGTACAGCAGATGAACCACTCTCTAAATTGACAGCAATATAATATTTGTTTATATTAAGTAACCTGATAAGCTTCTACACATTCCTGACAAGCAAACTGAAGAATGAAATAAATTATGAACTGAAAGAGAATAAAATCCTACATTCTCAAGTAATACTTTCTAATTTCAAATGAAATTTTCCTGAAAGTCTTTAGTTCTGAGCTTCACTAAAAGTAATTTTCCATTTTAGAAGACTTTATTTATTTCATTTCGTATCAATGTTTACTTCTTTCCATCATGGAGAATAATCAGGATTTATTGTTGGAAAAATACTGGTCCATTCTCCTGAAAATATTAAGTCAAACTGCTCCTTTCCTTTATTCTTTCATCCATTAATCTAATCAATAATATTTGCCTTACTCACCTTATTATTCGTCTCCATCACTAGATATTCCATTTGTGCACTCAGTAACCAATGACAACAAGATTCTTTCTTTGTCTTCCAAATGAGACCAATTTTGTGCCGGTAGAAGAGTATTGAAAGCATTTATATTCTGTCACGATGCTTTTGTGCCATTTTTGATGAATCGACAGCTTTTGTTGGTTACCATGCAATTCTTCAGGAGCTATTTATTTCGCTTAGTTTCTAAGAAGAGTAGAAGAACAAGTTTCCAAGAAACAAACTTATTTCCTAAAATGACATTAATTGCACATGATCAGTTACACAACACGTGAATTCATTCAATTATGAGAAACAATTATTAGAAAGATCTGAGAACTAAATTACGCTGTAAACCGTAAATGAATGATAATTTAGCGAAAATTCCCTTATAGTAGCTTCATTACTATAAGGAATAGTTCTCCTTATTTAAATTTTAAAATTTTTATTACTGGCAATAATTTAGAATGATTTTGAAATATTGAAATGCTGATGAATTTTTTTAACCTTACTTTACTAGTTGAGGTGGAAGTAATTGGAATCAGAAATTAATTTGTTATAGTTTTTAATACTCATAATTTACTTTAATAGGTTGAGTGCAATAATGTTGATTAAAGATTATAATGAAAAATTTTATTGTTAAAAATCTAAGGGGTAGAATTTATTTTTCTTGTGCAATAATTGGTTGTTTAGAAATATAATTTGTTAAGAAATGCAATAATTATGTTTATGAATTATTAATTTGTTAAAGAAATGAAAGTTGCCTTTTTGGGAAATAATAATGTGTTAAAATATTGATTTTTATGTTTGATTTTAAAAAAATCCGTATGTTGGTTAGAAATCTGTTTCGCTGTTAAATCTCAAAAATTTTTTCACTCTCCGGAGAGATGACTTAATTTACACTCACGTTTGTGAAAATTGCAACACCAAGAAGGAATCGTCATAATTGAATGCAATTTAATACACAGTTGAGTGGTAGTAGTACAAATAAATGATTAAATGTTCAAAGCAAACAAACAAGAACAAGAGATCAGAATCAGTATTTTGTGTGGCTACCACGCGCCGCAATAAGTGCTGCTACACGACGTGGCATGGAGTCAAACAAAGTTTGAATGTCTGACTGAGGAAGAGCATTCCATATCGTTTGTACGCGTACCCAAAGTTCGTCTGCAGACGCAACAGGACGAGGATCACGAGCAAGACGCCGACCAATGACATCCCACACATGTTCAATTGGCGACATATCCGGGGAACACGCAGGCCAAGGAAGAAGCTGTACCTGCTGCGCTGCAAAGAAGGATTTAACAATCCGAGCAGTATGAGGGCGGGCATTGTCCTGTTGAAATACAGCGCCTGGCAAGCTTTGAAGGAAGGGAACAGCTTCGGGCTGTAGAACTTCACGGATATACCGGTTGCTGTTCAGATTGCCCACAATTCGTAGCAATTGAGATCGTCTATGATATGCTATGGCGCCCCAGACCATAACTCCGGGTGTTCGTCCACTGTGGCGTTCGATAATGCACTCCGGAAGGTGGCGTTCACCGGCATAGCGTCTGACACGAATGCGGCCATCATGGTACCACAAATTAAAGCGGGATTCGTCAGAAAACACGACATGCTGCCAATCAGCACGCCAGTCTCTATGCTGATTGGCCCATTGTAGCCGCAGGCGGCGATGGTCGTGCGTTAGGGGGATCCTGTATAAAGGAGTCCGTGCGCGCAGTCCACACTGCAGCAGACGTCTACGAATTGATGAAGCACACAATGAAACACCTGTAGCTATTGACCACAGTGCTGCCAATTGTCTAGAGGAAGCTGTACGGTCCGTCCGCGCCATGCGGACCAGGTGTCTATCATCGCGAGCTGACGTCACATTTCGGGGTCCACTCCCGGATTTCCGAGTTGTCCGACACTCGTCCGTCCACTGCTTCCAAACGCGCATCACTGTGCTGCTGTTACGCTGCACACGAGAGGCTACTGCACGATACGACAATCCAGCTTCACGAAGGCCGATGATTCTCCCTCGTTCAAACTCTGTAAGTTGTTCAAATCTCGCTCTCTTTCGTCGACGAGGCATAAGTACAGATTGAGTTAACGTTTACCACTAGCAGATAACCACCGATAACCATACACGCCTCGCTACAGCCGTCTATTAATTCGGATCCATCAGCCGTTCAGAGGGCGCTGCTCAGCATAGGCATGCGCTACGGATTTGCAATTCTAATCATTTGCATATCATGCGCTACTTTGCATTTCCTGAAAATTTCAGCTCACTCGCGTAAGTCCTTCATGGTGTTGCAATTCTCAGAAACGTGAGTGTATTTAATAGATATTGATTCATTCATAAATCGTCGGATTGAAAAATTAATTCTAAGGTCTCTTAAAATTTAAAAATATTTATTGTTTTTTTTTATGTTTAAGTTACATATTTTTAATTCCATGAACTGCCTTAAATTCACTGGAGTCAAGGTTCATAGGGTTGTTCCGGTTCAATAATACACAACGCAATTTGGTTTAGCTTTGAGGCAAAAATTTCTTTTGTGTTGTGTTCCTAAAATACACTACCCAACATAAGCCTGTCTCTCTTAGCTTTCAGTGAGGTTAGTTCGTCTTTCCAGAAATATTTATATTTCTTTTGCCTTCCTCTAGGGATGGACATTTTTAGCACAAGATATCATAGTGTCCTTGATAATTCGATAAACTTTATTAGGATTTAAATTCAAGTTTATCATGTTTAAGGCCATGTTCCATCAATTCCGTAAAGAGAGGGGGCGTTTTGCGTTCTTAAAATTCCAAGAGATTTTTGGTGGTGAAAAGGGCCTCCGATCCGCTTTGGGTATTTTAAATTCTGCAAGCACCTGTCTGTTCCCTGATCCAGGGTCCTGCAAGACGCTACGTTTTGTGAGTTTGTAACGGTCAGCAGTGACCATCAGCAGATTTGGGGTTGTGCGTTTACCAAGATAATGCAGATAAGTATGGAGTGTCTTTTTATTGTATGTTAGTTCGAAAGTAGTCGAATTCAAGAAGCCCTGGACTCTCCGTCCAGCTTCATTTAATCAGAATATTCCCACATCGAAGAATGGGCTTTAGAATCTGCTATAAAAATGGAATGTTTTAAATGATTAAAATAGGAAAAGTCAGAATGGTTACAAGGAGGGCTGTATATAGCCAGAATTTTAAAATGAGCTCAACATTTCCAGGCATCCAAATATAGGACTTCACTCCTATCACCATCAAACCCCATGTCTTTTATGATGCGAAAATGAGATGTTAAGTCTTTTTATACCAATTTATATACCACTGGCAACGTTTCTAGATTTTGTAAGTATTTGAAAAGAATAAATACTATTTAAAAGAATAATATTTTAAGTTTTCGATAGTCAAGTTAGCCTTCATGATGGTGAAGACATGAATGTTCTTCTCACACAGAATCTACAAAGCTCCGAGCGCTTGTATTGGGACAATCCACCAGCGTTTCACTGCAACACTCGAAAAGTATCAATCCGAGAAGGACACATAATGCCAGTTGTAGATCTTTTAGCCATTATAAATTGTTACCAAGTCTACCACGAAGAGGTAGATCTACAGCGCAGCCTCTGCTCTTAAATTTAAACCCAAATCATTTTTTTTGTCAATATGAGAATTGTTTTATTTCTCCTTGTCAATATTTTGTATTTGCTTCCGAAAGTGATTAGAATAAATATTATGTCAGAGTTTTTCAAATTTTCCTAATGCTTCGAAATCTCAAAAGAAATGTCAATAAATGTTATAAGTTTTCGTATTTAATGATCCCTTATAAGTTTGCTTTTTATTTTTATATGAAACTCTATATACAGCAAACTTCCATTCGTATGTTTAAATCATCTTAAGCATTTGAATTGGAACATTTAGTTTACATCACAAACATTTTGAGATAATTAATTCTGAAATCTTTAGTGTTTCCTTGACTGTCAACAAGTCACAGTTTCACTTATTTTAGCTGATAGTAATTTTAGTTAAGGTTTTAGTTAAACCCTCTCTCGTCTCTATTTCACACTAAGAAACTCTTATTGTCTTCAGAAGATACAAATTACCCTAAAGTAAAAGGAAAGAAGATACGAAAACATAATTGATCGTTAACTGTTGTTCACTGCTGCTAAGAGTCTCTTAATAATCTTGCTAATGGTTTTAATTAAGATGAGTTAGTGAAAAGGGCCTCCATTTGTGAGTTACGTTTTGTGACTATAATACCTATGAATATACCATAGAACAATATAACTTAATTTAATTGAATCCTGATGAAGTTAGATAGTATTTGTAGATAAGTTTCTCTACTCAACAATAATATTCACACTCGTCTTTGCGCAAATTTAGGGCTCTAAGAAAATTTTCTATAATTTTCGAAACATTTTTATAAAAATGCAGATCTTTCTGATACATCATTCTGCAATAATTTTATTAATTTTTATCATTCAACAGTCTTAATCATTACATTTGCGATTAAAGCCCAGGTCGAACTACCACTATAAAGCAGATTTAATTACTCGGTTACTGATGAAACAATGTTCCTGTGAAGGAGGGAGATCGTATTTTTTATTTGATACTTTTTATACACGATGTCCCAAAATTTTAATTAGTGATATTTCGAATAAATTTATTGTACGCAGTGGACTTCTTTTTTGTTCAACTAATTCAGCCATGGAAATCATATTATGCCCTGATACCTACAGGACTTGTTTTAAAAGTAATTTAGACGTTTAAATATCAGCTGTCCCATGATCAGAGAATCCGAAAGTCTAGCTTTAAATTTATTTCACAAACTATAACTATGAGTTTAGGACAAATCTTTCAAGAGGTATCTGGCATTTTTCCTGAAATACTGTTTGCCGATTCATAGGTATTAAGTTATATTGTTCTATGGTATATTCATAGGTTGAAATACTTTTTGCTAATCAAACTACACTATAGGTTTAGGACTAACCTCCCAAGAGTTGTTATAGTTGAGAAAACTTTCTGAAATACTCTTTTGCCGATAATATCCTTGCCGATCGAACTAGAGCCATAGGTTTAGGACTAACCCTTCAAGAAGTGCATAGTTGAGCAATGTTTCTAAAATACTCTTTGTCGACCAAGCTGATTGAATAATCTTTGCCGATCAAACTAGAGCTATAAGTTCAGGACTTACCTTTCAAGAGGTATGGTATAGTTGAGCAACTGTTATGAAATACTATTTGGCGTTGAATTTAAGCTGTAGGTTTAGGATTGACCTTTCAAGAGGTAAATAGTTAAAGAATCTTTCTGAAACATTCTTTGCCGATCGAACTACAGCTATAGGTTTAGGACTAACTTTCCAAGAGGTATCTAACACTTTTTCTAAAATACTCATTGCCGATCAAACTGATTAAATAACTATTTGCCGATAAACTAGAGCTATAAGTTTAGGACTTACCTTTCTGGAATATAGTTGAGCAATCTTTAAGAAACACTCTTTGGAGATGAATTTGAGCTATGGGTTTAGGAACAACCTTTAAAGAGGTATACAGATAAAGATTCTTTTTGAAATATTCTTTGCCGATCAAACAGCTACAGGTTTAGGACTAACCTTTCAAGATGTACACTCACGTTTGTGAAAATTGCAACACCAAGAAGGAATCGTCATAATTGAATGCAATTTAATACACAGTTGAGTGGTAGTGGTACAAATAAATGATTAAATGTTCAAAGCAAACAAACAAGAACAAGAGATCAGAATCAGTATTTTGTGTGGCCACCACGCGCCGCAATAAGTGCTGCTACACGACGTGGCATGGAGTCAAACAAAGTTTGAATGTCTGACTGAGGAAGAGCATTCCATATCGTTTGTACGCGTACCCAAAGTTCGTCTGCAGACGCAACAGGACGAGGATCACGAGCAAGACGCCGACCAATGACATCCCACACATGTTCAATTGGCGACATATCCGGGGAACACGCAGGCCAAGGAAGAAGCTGTACCTGCTGCGCTGCAAAGAAGGATTTAACAATCCGAGCAGTATGAGGGCGGGCATTGTCCTGTTGAAATACAGCGCCTGGCAAGCTTTGAAGGAAGGGAACAGCTTCGGGCTGTAGAACTTCACGGATATACCGGTTGCTGTTCAGATTGCCCACAATTCGTAGCAATTGAGATCGTCTATGATATGCTATGGCGCCCCAGACCATAACTCCGGGTGTTCGTCCACTGTGGCGTTCGATAATGCACTCCGGAAGGTGGCGTTCACCGGCATAGCGTCTGACACGAATGCGGCCATCATGGTACCACAAATTAAAGCGGGATTCGTCAGAAAACACGACATGCTGCCAATCAGCACGCCAGTCTCTATGCTGATTGGCCCATTGTAGCCGCAGGCGGCGATGGTCGTGCGTTAGGGGGATCCTGTATAAAGGAGTCCGTGCGCGCAGTCCACACTGCAGCAGACGTCTACGAATTGATGAAGCACACAATGAAACACCTGTAGCTATTGACCACAGTGCTGCCAATTGTCTAGAGGAAGCTGTACGGTCCGTCCGCGCCATGCGGACCAGGTGTCTATCATCGCGAGCTGACGTCACATTTCGGGGTCCACTCCCGGATTTCCGAGTTGTCCGACACTCGTCCGTCCACTGCTTCCAAACGCGCATCACTGTGCTGCTGTTACGCTGCACACGAGAGGCTACTGCACGATACGACAATCCAGCTTCACGAAGGCCGATGATTCTCCCTCGTTCAAACTCTGTAAGTTGTTCAAATCTCGCTCTCTTTCGTCGACGAGGCATAAGTACAGATTGAGTTAACGTTTACCACTAGCAGATAACCACCGATAACCATACACGCCTCGCTACAGCCGTCTATTTATTCGGATCCATCAGCCGTTCAGAGGGCGCTGCTCAGCATACGCATGCGCTACGGATTTGCAATTCTAATCATTTGCATATCATGCGCTACTTTGCATTTCCTGAAAATTTCAGCTCACTCGCGTAAGTCCTTCATGGTGTTGCAATTTTCACAAACGTGAGTGTATATTGTTGAAAATCTTTCTGAAATATTCTTTGCCAATCAAACTACAGCTATATATTTAGGACAAATCTTTTAAGAGATATAAAGTTAAGCAAATTTGCGAAATACTCTTTACCTATCTAGCTGATGTATTCTTTGCTGTGGCCATTATTTTATGCACAGAAACAGGGAAATTTTTAACATGCTCGAAGGATTAGTTTCCGAATTTCGCAGACTAAAAATGAGATTTCAATTAATTTAATATATAAAATGTTCCTTTCTTTTACAAATTTTACCCAAGATTATTTTTTTAACCAATGGCAGGCCTTCAGCCGATTTCGGCTTGGTCACTATTAAGGCCAGAAGTGGTGATCACTTTATTGTGGGTACGCAATAGGTGGGCTACCTTTGCCTCCTATGAAGAGACGGACAGTTACAACCATGCCTTCCACAAGATTCGAGCTCGGGACCTTTGGTATCGCAGTCGACTCCCCTAAACACTATATCATCTGGGCGGCTTAACCAAGATTCAAGATGACAAATTTTCAAGGTGATTATGCATAACAAGTAGCGATTTCTATAAGTAATGCTTATAAGCCCATAGTTCAGATTGCTGCTCTGGATTATAACACGAAAATAACATTCTCTGAATTAATTAAGTAACTGAAGTAATTAGGATCCAATTAAGGTAAGTTGCCGCCATATGCATGCGATTCTTTTAGGGGCTCCACTTAATCAGTTTTCATGAAGCACAAATAGTTTTATAAGGTTGTAGGGCTCCTCACTCTTATTCTACTAAAGTAAATGTCAAGGAACCTAGTAAAGTGTTAAAAGACTTATCGCTGAGTTCAAATAAGAGGATTCGTAAATTCAAGAAGGGTTACTTACCTTTTATTTCACTCAAAATACGATGAACAGTCGGCCTTTTTTTTCGGGCTTACAACAAAGCCTCCACTCAAAAGTAAGAAATAAGAACTAACTATAACTAACCAAGAGACTTAGCCGAAGTCTAACACAAATCTAATGCAGTTGGCCCTTAATTTTAAACTAGCCGTCAAATATCAAAGACCCGCAATAGCGTATCATCTTGTAATGAGACTCAGCCCGAAGCTACTCAGGATCCAGCTACTCAGGATTCCTAGGTCTCTCTCACGAAAGTTAGTTACTTCTACTAATTCGCATTCAACGCGATTCTTAAAACTCATTTTGGTAGGGAGTTGTAAGTTGAAACTAGGAACGATAGGAAAGGTTAACTAAATTAAAATAACTGCTATAAAATTAAAATATACCTTACCAAATATAATAAAATAACTTTGAGACTCTTAAAATATAGAGCTTTAGGCTCATTCTTGTGGGAAAATACGGCGGAAATCATGATCTGCGTACAATAATATGTTATTAAAACTACGAACAATTTACTCTAATATCTGCAAAATCTGCAGCAAAAATTAATATGGACATCTTTAGTTTTGCGCAACTTAAGGTTGGCTATAAGTAAAATTTTATTTTGTTTTATATTTTCTCTTGTGTTACTATAAAATTAAATTCATTCTGAGTCCCGTCAAGAAAGAAAACAAAATACTTCTTTATGATTTTATAATTATTAGGTTAAAGAGAATGAATTTATGTCTTAGCATTTACAAATGTACTTTGGAACAGCCAAGCTAAAAATGAAATTTCTACTTTCATTTTTACTTCCTTATACGAAGTAAAGGAAATATCGTAATCACGAAAATTTCCAGGTATCATATTTCAATGAAAATATCCACTTTGACCACTATCGAATGCAATTTAACGATGTTTGTGCGTGACTCTGTACGTAAGGACAGAATAAAGGACTAACGAATTATAAAACTGGTTTAAAATGGATTCAGAAGAGATTTTTTTTTCGTGGCGTCTGTACGTATGTATGTATGTATCTCGCATAACTCAAAAGCGAGTAATCTCAGAACGTTGAAATTTTGTATATAGGACTGATATAGCATGTAGTTGTGCACCTCCCTTTTTGGTTGCATTCAGCCGCACCAATAGTATATATATAACCACTGTGTTACTCGGCTCAGTAAGCTCAGTTTTTTTTATTCTTATGTTTTCATAAATTGTGCATTTTCTGCTTTGAAAATGATTGAATTATGCTGTTGTCTTCCGGTTAAGATTTTTATGCCTTTAGTTGGTCTGCATGCAACAATTGTAGAATTATCATCAATTTAAAAGTTGCTTAAGTGCGGCTAAGCCTAATTTTTGTTTACCATAGCAGCCATATTTGTTTACATTTGAAACTTAGCAGAATAGTAATTTCACTTTTTGCAACTTCAGTGTCTTTTTGCAGAGTGGGACCAAAAATTAAACTTCCATTTTTGCGCACCGAAATATCTGCCTTGTTGCCTGTTTGCCGAATTGTTTGTTTTTGTGCAGAAATTCTAATTTTAATTGTAAAAATAGTTTTTTTAATTATTATTTTAAACTGTATTTAGTGTTTTATTTTCTCCCTGTACTTTTAATTTTTAATGAAAATATTTTGAAGTTTTATACATCTTTGGCTTGGCTCGAACTGAGAACAAAATTAATTGAATGAGAAACATATCTTTATTGAAATTCCAGGAAATAAATTTAAATAAAATGCAGCAGAAAGTGCGTTTAATTTAATAATATGTACATGTGGTGTATATGTGGTGGAAGTCGTGTGGTATACACATCAGACTTTTATATTACGAAAAAGAGATGGAGTTGGTGAATTGAATGTTTCTTTTTTACGGAAGGGAAAGAAATCAATTTCATCATGAGGGTAATTCGGCAGGATTTTAGTGTGCATCCTACTCCCATGTTCCCATGTTCTGCCAAGAAAAATAGCACGGATTGAATCCATTCATAAAATTTCAAATACAGCTGGTAAGCTGCCAGTATATTTGAGAAATACGTTTCTGTTGCTATTTACTCTGCCGGTTGAAGTAGTGAATGCTATGCGTATGAATAACACATTGCCTTTTTTTCTGCTGAAACTTTGCCAGAAACTACTTCCTGAGCAGAAAATTAATATTTCATTATCTATATATGTTTCTTATTGTTGTTAAACGACACTTGTTGCATTCTAAACAAAACTTTTTGGGAACAATTGTTCTTAATTTCACATACGAGTAGATATAACGGTTTAAAAGGCATACGTTTACTGTGATTTATCCATTTAGTTTTTGTTTCTATCGTTCTCTGCTTGAATGTTAATTTTGCTGCTTCCTAGAAGTATGGAAAAGGAAATTTAAAGAAGGCTTACAAATATAAGGAAACTAAAGCTTTTTTATTGAACGTGTACAGCTATTAGTTTCTTTCAGAGTAGCGAACATGAAAAATCACCTATGCTGTCGCTGGGATTCGAAACACGGATTCTCCGATGCTAGCTGCACGTACAAGGAGTCATACGATCATACGATGCACGAATAACGACAATGATACCTTATACTCTTCTCTAATTAAAAGATGGCTGAAGAGAAAGAAACGAGACCCAGTCGATCAAATTCAGGTTGTGATAAATTATTATCCACCGCCTTTCGTTGGGCATCAGTAGCTATTAAATTTGTTTGGAGCGAGAAACATGAGAAAAATTAGCCACCAGAAAGCCTAACCACGGATCTTCCGATGCTAGCCAGACGTGTTACCGTGCCCAGCACAAGATCATGCACGAGGGCAAGCACCGGGAATTATAAATTATTAAATAAACATATTTAACCATAACATGCATAATTTATACGTCACTTATGATGGAACTTTTATGATGGAACTGTTGGGATTTCATTTTCCTAAAATTTGGTTTTATGTTTCTCTCTCACATGTTCCTTATATTTAATTATTTAAGCTCTTCTTATGCGTGAAGTATAGATATTATATGTTGTTCAGAATTACAGAGATCGCCATCGAATCATTAAGAAGAAGATGTTTATTTTACAAAATATTTAGTTACATTTATAGAGACATTAGTTTATTTGGAAGCAGGAGGGATGAAAAATAAACAATGCCCTGGCCGGGAATTGAACCACGGACCTCTCGGTTACGCGTGGTGAATTCGAGCGTGCTGACCACTACACTCCAAAAGTATGAGAAGAAGGTGGGAGAAATACCTTATATACTCCACCTTTTAAAGGGCGACTGGGGATTAGGGGCCTCAATTTCCAAATCCTGGTGGTGGAGAATCATCATTCACCACTTTTTAGTTCGGGCGCCACTTGTAGAGTCATTAAGATTTTTTTGGAAGCAGAAGAATGAAACGTGAGCAACACCTTCGCTTCGAATCGAACAATGGACTCTCGGTTACGCGTCAAGCATGCTGACCGCCACGCCACAAATGCATGTGAAGAAGACAGGAGCAATACCTTATAGATTTATTATATGATGGTTCAGATTTGAATCAAAAGTAATCAAATATTTGACACTTATAACAATGAATGATCAAAATGAGTATGAAATCAAAATTCAAACTATAAAGAGTTCAAACGAAATCAAAATTCGAACTAGAAAAAGAAATGCCGTGGGTATCTGGGGATGTGAGAAAGGCACTTTATGTCTAATGCTCAAGTCAGTGGCATTCATCCCAAATCAAAGCAATTTTCACACATGTAAAAACTCTAAAGATGATGCGTTTATAAGACTGATTTCATTGTAACGATAGAAAGTTTCATACATAGAAGATGATATTAAATTAACTAGGGGTACTATTG
Organism: Stegodyphus mimosarum; assembly: GCA_000611955.2. Classification (NCBI taxonomy): domain Eukaryota; kingdom Metazoa; phylum Arthropoda; class Arachnida; order Araneae; family Eresidae; genus Stegodyphus; species Stegodyphus mimosarum. Next base: position 122,730 of record KK115708.1, read on the forward strand.
TCTGGGTATTTAGCCTTCCCGCATTATTTAGCCTGTGAATTGTAACCACTGCCTATGTCCTAACACAAACTATCATTTCTGTAAAAGTAACTTAGTTTGAAAATTAATTTATTTTGGTTAGAATAAGAGCTAGAACTAGGTATTTCCCCAAAGTTTAGTAAATTCTGTGCAATTTAAAATGTTTATTAAAAGTTCCCTTCTGCGCTATTAGTTATTTTAAGGTACAAACTTACTTTTATTAAAAAATTTTATTTAAAAATTACGTTTGGTTTTAAAAGCAAAAATAATTTTGGAAACAAAATCTGCCTTGCTAAAGTTATAGCTTATTTAGTTATGTGAATAAGAATTAATTCTAGCTATCGGAGATAAAACAACAATAGATAAGGCTGAAACTACAGATATAGGAAATAAATGCTATGCAGTTACATTTAAATGCTGTTGCTGCTGCGTTTCTTATGCTGTTTTGAGCTGAAACACAGTATTTCGGAGATCTTGTGATTCAAAGAATGAATTTAATATAAGTGAAGTTTTTAATCATCTCTTCTTTATTATCTAAAACCTATATTACGGTAAAGCTCCAAAAAAATATCCCAATTCTGCCGGTGTATAGCAATTAACTGATACATTGTGAAATAATGCATCACAAAGAAAACAGTAGCATAAAAACATCCCACTAACATATACATGACAACAAACGTCCTAAATTAATTTCTCTGAAAGCTTCTACGTTACTGGGCATAATTTAGATATTGAATAAAAGATGTAGCATCCAGGAATTTTATTTGTTATTTGTGCTCCGGTTCTTAGAAAAAAAATTTTGCTGCCTTTCATTTAAACTTACTTCCTCGAATTTCATTCAATTAACTCTGTTCTCGGTTCGCGGCAAGCCAAAAATACATAAAACTTCAAAATATCTTCATTAAAAATTGAAAAATACAGAAAAAAAAATAAAACACCAAATACAGTTAAAACAATATTTTTTTATAAGTAAAATTAGAGATTCTACGCAAAAACAAGCAATTCGGCCAGCAGGCAATAAGGCAGAGTTTTCGGTGTACAAAAACTGAAAGTTAAATTTTGGTCCCATTCGGCAAAATGACACTGAAGGTGCCGAAAGGAATTCCATAGTCTACTAAGTTTCAAATGTAAACAATTATATCTGCTATGGTAAACAAAAATTAGGCTTAACCGCCCTTAAATAATTTTTAAATTGTTGATAATTTTGCAACTATTGCATGAAGATTAACTAAAGGCATAAAAACCATAACAGGAAGATAAGAACAACATAATTCAATCATTGTAAAGCAAAAAATGCACAATTTACAAACATATAAGAATAAAGAAACTGACCTCACTGAGCCGAGTAACAGAGTAAAAGTAGCTATTGTATTTTGTTATAGCTTATATATATGTAATATTTCAGTTATTTTAACACATCGTGGGTGAGTGGTGAGGCTATTCCATTACACGTTTTGGCAGATGGTTGACGAAGCTGGGATGATTGAACCACGGAGAAAATACAGACTCAGGACTTTCACTTTTAACAGCATATCTTTATTTTAATTCAGAGCAGATCATTCGGTAATTGAACTACTTAGATACGACTGACTTTAATACGTTAATACGTTATAACGTTCTAGCATGTTATAACGTTTTAGCACAGAAAGAGGAGTATAGGAAAGACGTTAGGAGTATGAAGGCGAGAAGGCATCTGGTATAGAAAAACTTATGACGCATCATTTATATGAGGAGGTTATGTAACAGGCGCGAATGTTCCAGAAGGTACTGGTCTAGGGGAAGATCCTGAATTGCATAGATTTGATTAAAGGTTGCTAGCTCGCATAGAGCAAAGCTATCGTATTTTTACCTTACATATATATATATATATATTTATATAATTTTGGAGAGCCGATTGCAACCAAAATAGGAGGTGCACATCAACATGTTATAGCAGTACTATATACAAATTTTCAACATTCTGAGGTTACTCGTTTTTGAGTTATGCAAGATACATACATGCATACGTACGTACGTATACTTATGTACCTGCTAACGTACAGACGCCATAAAAAATCCGTTGTAAATCCCTTTTAAAACAGTTTTATAATTCGTTTTCGAAAAAAAAGCCCTTTATTCTGTCCTTAAGTACAAATATCACGCAAAAACATCATTGAATTGCAAAAATGGATCTTTTTGTTGAAATATTATACCCGAAATTTTTCGTGATTGCAATACTTTCTTTACTCATACACGTAAGTAAAAAGGAGATGAATCTCAAATGAGGAAAATAATCAATTAAACTTTTCCTAATGCTTATTTAAATTAATTTTTTTCTTCTTAAATCATTTGTAAAAGATTAAGCTTTAATCATTTGTTTTAGCTTGAAAATTCATTTGCGAATATTTTGGATTTATATCAATATCTATAAAGGGAAGATATGACATCTGAAATTTTCTTTCCTTAGCATATCAGCATGATTTGAGGATCAGTTTAATGCTATGTTTTGTAACTTCGGAAAGTACTGGTAAAGTAACTATTCCGTAACATCAATCCATATATACTGTTCTATTAGTTGTTTAGTATAAATGAGTAATGCAAGTCACTCGTGCTATTTGTTTTGCTCTGAGTCAATATTTACTCGATATTAATGAAATATTGCTATTGGAACGAAAACCTTTCCTTTCTTTTCTCTTTTTTCTGTTTATTGTCTCTGTTTATTGTTGTTTATCAACACTTTTATTTATGAAAAAAAGAAAAGGAAAAGAAAAGAAAAAATTCTGAAAGGGTTTGGATTTTAACGATCGCTGAGAAAGACGTTTTTAAAGTTTTATAAAGTTTATCAGAAAACTTTTTTGACAGAGATCGCCCATGTGTAGCAGCGATACATTTTATAAGATGAATATGCATTTACACTAACGTGGAAACTTTATATATGTTCTGTTTATTTAAAAAGTGAAAAATGATAATAATGTTCTATAAATAATAATTTATAATAATAACAATGGTCTATAAAAATATTTAATGTTTTTATTTAGATATATCATGAATTAAATAAATTTTTATTAAAATCAATCAGAATAAAAAGTAAAAAAATAATGTTTCTTAAAAATTCCATCTATCGGTTTTAAAGAGTTTAGTATGCTTATTAATTATATGCACATTAAATATTAAAGAACAATATCTTACGTTTTTTTGAATGAAACAAACTTGAAGTAAAGCTTAAACGCAAAACCGTATTTCGAGACTAATAGGCCGTTTCGGTTAAAAAACGTACCATTGATCGCTGTTTATCAATATGTTTATAACTTCTTTATGCATTTATTAAGTATTTTTTGACTTTATAGACGTATTTTTCTTCTAGAACGTCTTTAGTTTTCAAAGAAACTGTCTAAAGTTAAGTGCCAAACACGGTTTCTTTTATCTCAGCTTTTCTTATATCCAATTTCTTTTGTTCTTGGACACGGATTCAAATCTCGGCGAATGACCCAACTGCAAGGAACCTTTTATGAATTTCCCAATGTTTAGCATGGATACAAGCCTATTTGCCATAAAAAGTCCTCTACGAAAGCATTCCTTCTCTCATGTAGTTAGTCCCCGCGTGCTTTGAAATAATCCAGATAATCTGACTCAGTCTATACTTTTTTTGATCTATTGAGAGAATTTAGACGAATTTTCGTCTAGAGCAAACTATTTTCAGTTGCGACTTGTATTCATACGCAATCAAAAAGTTTTTACTCTCTTTATAATGCAAAAACATGCTTGTCAAAAACAACTTTGTTTAAATACTCGTTCCTTTTCTACACTTATTTTTCATCTTTTATTCTAACTTATTATTACGTATTTCCTTTCTGGCTTTTATTCTATCTTTTAGCTAGTAGTCAACTCATGATAATCAACTAAAGGTTGAAGAAACTATTAATGACGTCAACTTTGGTTTGCAAACTTACAGTCTACATTCCAGACAACACCATGCTTCGAATTTAATCTTTATTGCAACTTATACTGCAATTAGTTCTTAATGACACCTCACATCGGTGAGCAACAAAATTTTGAACTTGTGTCAGATGAGAACGTAAATTTATAAGGATGTAATAGGAGACATAAAAAATGTACCGTAAACAAAAAGTGTACTAAATATAATATACTGCGATTCAAAACAGATTAAGAATCATTGTTCCACAGGATGAAGAAATGCAAGTAAAGAGTTCCGGTTTATTGTGAATTTCTGAGGTATCTCAGCCATATCTTATCAAATTATATTAAATTAAATGGAAATAAAAAAAGATTAAAGACATTAAAATCCGAAAGCTTTCAGATTTTATATTACGCATAGGGAATTTTTTTACGTTTTGTGTGTTAACTTTATTTTTTAAATAGCATGTTCTTCGCACTTCCACCGCAACAAAGCGCCATTTTGAGACTAACATTTTTTTAAAAAATCTGAAAGGTTTCAGATTTTAAGAGTCGCTCAACAGGGTTTGCTAAGTTTTTCATGCTCTCGCTTAGCTCGCAATCTATCAGTCTGCTCCTGCACTGACTTCTGCTAAGCCTTTCATTTTTTTTTGTCTTTTTAACTTAATTAGTAAGCATCGTTTTCTTCGCACTTACTTCACATTCAGCTCAACAAACAATCACAAAAATTTTTTAAATTGCATTGTGACATATATTAAGAATTTCCGTTGCAGTGTTAAATGGTAACAAAAATTTATACATTTTCCCCCTCTTTCCTCAGTTTATGATATCAATATTCAGTTTTCTCAGCAGGATGACTAACAAAAATTCTTTTTGCCTTTTTATTATTAACCTTTTATGTGTTAACATTATTTATCAAGTTCTTCGCACTTACGCCACATAAAATTCAACAGCAAAACCACAAAATATTTTAAAACAGCATATCTTTAGAATTTCTGATACACAGTCCCGCGCGCTGGAGATAAAAAAAAATTCATTCCGTAAAGTATTATCATTGCTTGTTTTCAAATCATTAAGTTCGTTAATCAGAAATTCATTAAAGTTTTTTTAAAGTTTAAATTAAAGTATGAAATATAAAATTCTAAATTCAAAATTCGACCTTCCAGGTGCACATATTCGGTGAAGGATTACGTTACTCAGAATTTGATGTCTCTACGTACCGTCGTTTTTTCACAATGAGAGGAACATACATACATACGTACATACATACATGCATATTCTTCATTATTTAATTTCTTAAAAAATAATACACGGCGAAAATACGTAGGAGTAATTTGAAAAGTGGTACTCTGTTTATAATGAAACAATGCAAAATCCCATTTCGAAATTAATAGCCCCTTTCGAAATAAAAATCTCGCGTGATTTCACTATTTTATACATTAGGAATTTCTTAATTATGAATATTCACTAGGAGCAAATATATGTATTAAGTATTCTACGTATCGTATTTCAGAGGAAATATATTAGAAACTAATGCAATAAACCCTATGCTAAATATATGATGATTGTTTAAATAACGACAACAAACGGTTTAGCAATATGAATAATAAAATATTCCTTTCAGCAGTGTAGATAAAATAGTTAGCAGATTCCTTTAATTTTAACCGACGGTGATTTAGAAATAATGTACTCATAGCTAAAAATAGGGCAGCTGTCCAGAAACACACCCAAGAAATGAGGAAACCTGCCAAAAACACAGAAGTAATAGCATCATAAATAACTGACTAACAGAATGTTAATTGAACTGAATTGTCAGCATTTAAAAGAAGATTAATTATGAAGTCATATTTTAAAATAGCAACGTATTCAAATGCTTAATAGTTTCTCTAGCAAATGTCTGATAATTTAATCTTTTGAATAATCAGGGAAATATACATGACAATGGACATATGTTTCTCCTAGTTAATTCTGATTTTCTTTCTTTCAGTTAAAATATAAATTAATTATTGACAATTTTTATTATATTAGACTTCCCATCCTCCAAAGAGCCTCCAAGAGAGTAAAAGAAAATATTTAAATAATAAAATTTATATTTCTCAATAAAAATAAAATACCAGTCTGAAGTGTGAAATTAAATTCTCTAGAAGGAGTTCTCTGTTTATTGCTGAAAGCCTTTTTATGTTGGGAAACTTGAAAGGAGGGAACGATTTGAGAGGTACGCCGAGTTTGCAAAAATAATTTGAAGACTGATAAATATTTAGCAAAAAAAGAGAAAGATACAAAGTAAAGAAATAATTTTAGCCCCTTAAATAAAATAAAATGAAAACGTGACTTACTTCATCTTAGTATAAGGAATACATTTCCCGAGCTGCAATATTCAAGGATCAAGGGATTTTGTGATCTGCTATATTCAAGGGTAAAGAGATCTATCGTTCGACAAAAATATACCAGTGCCAGTATACAGGATTTAAAGCCTATTAACGACCACAGCATAGCGTAAACTGCTGTTACGCCTGCTTATTACATCTGCTTTACAATCGAAAAGATATATATTAGAAAAGTACGTTAACAAAATTTTTCATTAACTTTGCTTCTTAAATACCTTTACTTATTTTGACACATCTGCGAGCAATTCCAAAGAGTGTGTTCAAGATGTTCCGAAAGTTTTGCTTTCTTTTAATTTTCTCTGCTGCTTAGTTTCTGAAAACTATTATTATGAATTTCGTATATAAGTAAACATTTTAGTGAAATTATAGTATTTTCTTTCATAATGTAACAGGAACTACATGAAAGAGAAGATGCTGTGTCGAAAAAATAAGAATAGAGGGACAAATCTATTTAACATTGAGTAAAGGGTTATCTCGATTAATTAGCGAGTTTGGGGAATTAATTTTTGTCTCCAAATTTGGCGAGAGATTGCCAAACTTGGCAACCATTTGGAGACATTTTAGTCTGTTCCTTGTATAACTGTAATGGGTATTCTAATTGAATAACTGTAATTAATCCTACATGTAACTGTAGGCGTATCCGGCTCTCATACGTCTTCCAGAAATTTGGAGAAGAGAAAGGCGTATGACGCCTATATTCTAATATTAGAGATTTCGTGACTCGAATGGAAAACCATACAAGACCGGGGAGAGCAGCAGTTGCTCAGTAGTAATTGTTAGTTCAGAGCGACTTCGGAGTATTGAAATATATTTAAGAGATGCAGTTAGAAGTTTGAAGTTGAGAAATTTATTGGATATACTTAAGAGATGCTTTTCAGATGCAGTTGCGTTGCGTTGTGTTCAAGCTTCTTAGTAGTTTGAAGTGTAACTACTGTTTGTGCTCTGTGAATCCGAGGAGAATTGTGAGAGTATTTGTTATGGAAAGTTTAAGAACTATATAGTGTTTCTTTTATTAAAATAAATTTCATCAAGCTGCCATCAGTTCTCTGTGCATTCAATCCATTACGAACCCGTACGCATGCAAAAACATTCATGCTAAGTGTTACAAAAATGTTTCATAAATTACTCTGCAAATTATAAACTCAGTTTCGCTTAATCCAAACCTTATCTTTTTTTTAGACAGTTTTACAAATAGTCGTCCATTTTAGCTTGTAGTGACAGCAGATAGGTTGGGTTTGTTTAATTATCGCAAAGTACAAAAATGTTATCTACCTAAGGGAAGGGATGCCTTCAGGAAATATTTTCCAAGGGAAAACGGCTCGTATACACGTTACACACGGGAAAAACCACGAACCCACCCCTGCAGTTCGCCTAGAATCGAATCCAGATCGGAACTACCAGTGTTCAGCGACTTTACCGCTCGGCCTTTAGTGAGCGCTACAACAGAGGGAAATAATCTTTCAAAGACTTAGTTAGTCGTACACAGCTGTGACGTTATGGGATCCAATTCGGATTTTATTTTCTTCTTATTTTGAAAGTAGAGATTACTTTCACTTACTGAGATACTGAAGCCGTCAGCTAATATCAAATAACTTCTCTTTAGCAATGATATTCGAAAGAATTGAAATGATTGATAGATTTTACCAATAACTCACTGATCATGGCTGAGTAAACTAGTTCCTTTTCTATTTGGAATAAGATATGTTAAAAACAAAATTTTAATTTTTAAAATCAGAAGTGACGGAACCTTATGGCGGGAGTGATAAACAAAAAACTCTAAAACTCTCTACAGGGCACCGAACTAAAAGCGTAGTGGCCGATAATTAATCGTTTCCTCAATTTCAACGATTGTATTCCTGCCTCTTACTCCCTATCGGTGTCAAAGTATATATGAAGCATTTATGATGTTTTAATGTGAAATATAAGTTGAACACTTTATAGCACTCAGAAAATTAACAACTTCGAAAATTAACAAATTGCTTGTTAGATGATAAATTTTCTAGTCTTATAACGTACCGAAAGGTAAATGGAAAGACTGTATTATAGACACTTTTCTATTGCATCAGAAAGTCAATATTATGACATCAAAATTTGATGTTAAGAAATGTGCATTGCTCAACAGAAAAATTTCACTTTTTAGTTTATTTTGCGATTCAATGTTTAGAATCTCATGTTTATTCCTTATCTATTCAGCTGGTAATCTCGAATTATTATGAATTAATTTCCTATTTTTCTTTATTATTTATTCATAGACAGAAGTATATAAAAGCGAAAGCAATATAAAACAAAATCCACGAATAATGTCTTTAAAACGACGACATAAATGTTACCTCAAAATAAAACAAAAACTCCTTCTATTAAAGTTTTAATGTTTACCGTCAGATAGTGAAATTACTTATTGTAGCATCAAATGCTGCTTTTCATTATGAGTGCCTAAAAGTCGGCTTTACTTGAGAAACGAAAATAATTGTTAAAAATTGTCGTTGTGGGAGCTATGTATCTTACAGTACAGACATTTTCTGTGCCCATAATTGAGACATAAATTAAAGGCGGAAAACAGTGTCTTAAACAAATGGATCGTATACTTACATTATGTAAATGAAGCTTAAATATTTGGCATATACTTTTATTTTTTTTAAAGTCTTTTAATTTAGCTCTCTTTTGCTTTCAACTTCGTGCAATTATTATATCGATTACGTTGATAAATACAAAGTTATCTACAGTGGTTATCATAAATTAAGGAAAAATCACAAAAAGAGTGATAATTCCCTCAAAAATAAGCCAAACCGAGTAAAATTTAAATATGTTGCAAGCAAGAGTATCTGAGTAAAACTGCAATATGCGAATTAGTGGTGCTGCACTCGGAACACGTCATCTGCGAGGAGCATAAAAGTCCATGTTTGAGTGCAAGCCCACATATTTCACTGTGATAGTGACATTAGTAATCTGAGATAGCCAATTCGTAACAATGACCTCCAGGCATCATTTGCCTACAGAACTACGATGGAGAGCCATTGAGAGATTAGATTCAGGACAAAGTCAAACAGAAGTGGCCAGATGGCTAAATGTGAGTCCTCCACAGAAGGACTCACATTTAGCCATCTGGCCAATTGCCTTCTTTGGAGGCAATTTTAAATCACAGATTCGTCATCTAGGAGGTTCAGCCAAGGACGGCCAACTGCTACGACGAGCGCCGATGACCGATATTTGACATTATGTGCACGGGGAACCGTGAATGCTCAGGTTTATAGAGATGACATCCTTGATGCTTATGTGCGCCCATATGCTGGGGCAATAGGTGATGCTTTCCTGTTATAGGAAAACAACGCAAGACCACACAGGGCTCGCATCACAGATGATTACCTTCAACAGGAAACAATTATGCGCATGGAGTGGCCAGCTGAATCCCCGGACTTGAATCCTATCGAACACGTTTGGGATGCTTTGGGGAGAGGTCTAGCTGCTCTCAATCCGCCCCCTCAGACCCTTGCCGCGCTTGCAACTGCTTTGCAAGAGCAATGGCTCTCGCTTCTTTTGGAACTGACAGACCGCATAATTGAAAGCATCACATATGGCTGTATGTGCTGTGTTATTTCTAGAGGCGATCATATTCCAAACTGAAGGTATTTTTCCTATAGAAAACTAACACCTGCGATTTGTTCATTTTATACCTGCAGAACTAATATACCTGCAGAACTGTACTAATTTCTATACTACTATAATTTTCTGGTAATTTCTTTTTATGTTATTCGATACTTTACTATGTGTTGTATATTGTGGATAAGTTTCATAACATTCTACATGTAACTTTTTCAGTAATCGTGAGTTTTATGATTTTTCCTTAATTTATGATAACCAGTGCATGTCATTTAAAGGAAAGTTTTATTTTGCTTAATAAGCACCGCTGATAACTGCTTTCGAAGACGAAGCATCCTTCAGAACAAGATGCCTTTGAGAGATTTTTAAGCGATCTGAAAGATAAAAACTCATCCATGTAGTTAGTAAGGCTTTTACTTTTAAACGTAATGTTTTGAAAAATAGCTTTCTAAAACCGGATGAAACTTTCATGACAAAAGATTCTGAGAAATTAAATTGGTCAAAAGTGCTTTTCAAAATAAAATACATAGCAAGCTAAACTCTTAGACTTATTTATACTCTGAAAAGCTATTTACTAAACGATTTTGGTTTAGTTTTATAGAAGTTCTAGGATGATTTTGAATTGAAAAAAATGAGAAAAATGAAAACCTCGGTTTCATGTTGCTATTCATAAATCTACAAAATGTTTTAAAAATTCATATCAAATGAATTACTTCGATGGATCATAGTTATTCATATGCCAATAGAAAAAAGTGCTGTATATCAAATGTTTTTTGAAGAATGATTTGATCTCCTGGTTGCCATGAATTTCAAAGAGAGGCAAGTTTGGCTACCTGAATGTGACAAAGCACACGACCTCGCGTAGAAGAAAATTTGCCTTCCTAGAGGAGCCCTGAAAACCAGCCGCGCAGTCAGTGCCCTCGCTCTAGTTCGAACTACCAGCAAACAGCAGTCTTAACCCCACGGCCAGTAGTGAAGCGATAAGAAAGAGGAATACGGAGTTTACTAAATGTCAGGGTCATTTAGTATTTTGGAGTAAAATCAACTTCTGGTTTATCACAAACAGATTAAATTAGTAGGTCATAACCCAGGATGCGTTCCACTATGGACAGCGATATCTTTAATAGTCTTTTTGTGCTTCTTTAATAGTTGGTCCGAGGCCTGATTTTCCAAAATTTTTGAAATTAAGAATAATTCTTTTTAAGCATAATTGCAATTTTTGTGAATTTATTGTTTTAATATTTTAGAAATTTTCAACAATTTTTTGACATTATCAAATATGTTAAATTCTTCGAAACATTGAATAGTAATGTGAAATTTTAGATTTCATTTTTTCCTTCTGTACATGGCGCAAAATTTAAACAATGACGTGTGTATCAATAAATACTTTTTTAATAATATTTTGCCTTTAAAACCTCTAAAATAATTAGAGTTAAAATTTTTAAAGTAATCTTTATGATTATATCTACTTTTAAAGTTCATCTTTAAATATTTATAAACAGTTAAAACGCCTGTGAATTATAACAAAAGGAATGTGATTTTTCACTCTTACCACACAATAATTCAAACAAGATACGATTTACTGTTATTAATAACTTCAAATAAGGCTGACATTTTACACAATAATATATTTCTGAATCAAAATAAATAGCAATTGCTAGGCACTTGCATTCTCTTGTTGTTGCTGTTGTGACATATCTCCCTTGTCAGATAGTGACAGCAAATCAAGGACACGGATTTTATCCTGACTAAAGCCTGCGTCTGTTATTCGTATAGGACATGAGCACATTATAGGTAGCAGCATGACTTCGCTGAATTCCGTCCCAATTTTTAAGAAGAATCCTGCAGGGTCGGCACCACGGGTATCTTACCTCTCTTACCCAAGTGCAAAATCAATGAAGATTGCTTTCAGTTTGCCTTGCATTTAAATGCTTCATGCCAAAAAGAAACTAACAAAAATCCATGCCTTGATACGGTAACTGGCAACATTAGCCACTATATCTATCAGGGCTATATATTTTTCTTAATATTTAAAGCTAACCATATATGTTCTAAACACTAGCTCTATAAATTGTAAAACATATATTTGACTACATATTTATAAATGCTATCGTTTGGCACTTAATCCATTAGCAGCCTTGCCTCCTAAAACGTTTAGGTTAGAGAATTAGAGCTATTAAAATGTAGAATACATTTTTAAATATTTGTTATTTCCGGGGTTTTCCAAAGTCACAAAGGAAACACACTGTAGAATTATTGAGCCGGATGTAAAATGTTAAGACAGTCAAGTTCAATTATGAGCATTAAAGCAATCATGTCCTGTTAAGAGACGGAATAAATTATACAATTGTAACGCGAGGAAATATAACCCTATACCGATCAGAGCCGTATCTGTAAAGTTGAAAGTAACAGGCCCCTTTGTGGTTCAGTTTGGCTACCCCTAAATCAGTCTCAGAGCTGCAGCTTCTCTCAGCTTGTGAGAAGTTCAGGAACATGAGAATGTAGATCTCTTAGCATTTAAAGAAGCGAACGTTATGCGAAACCAAGAAACTTGATGACTTTTTCTTTTATTAAGAGACTCACATACAGGAAGTTTATAAGGCTCATGATGCAACTTTCTCATAAACATTGCCTGACGTATGTTCTATAATTCATCAATGAAAAAAAAACTCAGTTTGAATCTTTGGAAAGACTTCTTTCAAACCAGTATTCTAAAAGCTGCAAGATCTATAACCATGGTACAAGACTTTATTATGTGATCAAAATATTTAAGTGAAACAAATGACCTTATAAAGTAAATTCAACTTTAATTTCTCAGTAGATTTATACACTCACTTCCAAACGTTAAGCACGGAGGGGAAAATGCTAATTTCTGGAAACCAATCAGAATTGAAGAGGATGCAATTCGCTGCAGAGGTAGATGGAAGTATGCAAATATGTTAGGTAACAGCCAATCGCGCTTTCATATGCGCTTTTCGCAAAAAAGACAGTCTTATAAGAAGCCAGCTTTATGAAGATTTACAGAAGTTGATTGTAAGTGCTGATAGAAGGTGTTTAAAACTTTCGTACAATTTGTTTTCAAGACATACGTCTTTCTATGACTCCCAGAAAACGAATGGAAGGTTCTGAGCGCTAGCGTTCTGTGGGGCGCATTGAAGCAGGACAGTAGATCACAGACGTTGCTCTTCTTTTAGGCATTCATCATTCTGTAATTTCATGTTTATGGAAACAATTCCAAACCAGAGAAACAGTTCTCCGAAGGCCCGTAGCCGGTCGCCCAAGGGTTACAACCGCCGCGGAAGATCGATATATTGCTATTGTAGCCAAGCGGAATCACAGAACGACCTCCACACGTGTGACATCTGTGGTTACAGCGTTCATTGGTAAGGCGATATCTGCAGCTACTATACGCCGAAGATTACATATGAGTGGACTGTACGTCCGAGTAACTCGAGTTTGTGTTCCTCTATCCCAGTGGTGCGCAAACTAGGGGTCGCGACCCCTGTGGGGGTCGCCAGAAGTTTTTTGGGGGTCGCCAAGTTTTTATGAAATGCATTATACCTGCATGCTGTATACAATACAGTGTACATATAAAGAGTGAAGCGCCGTCACTCACTGTTTAATTGCAATTTCATGCTGTCCGCTCTTTCTTTGACCGTAATGCGTAATGTATGTAAAGTGTGAAGACGCAAGTTTTTCACTCCTGTTGATAGCGCCCTCTTCGCGGTAATTCGCCAGTTTTACTGAAAAGCGCCTATTTGACTAGGCGTTAACAGCAGGGAAAGGGCAAAAACTCGCTTCGGGGATCAGCCAATCAGATAGCGAGGTACGCGGTGTATCTGATCGTCAGAGTGAAGACGTGAAGTGTTCGCATGAAGTTGTATCATGTAGCAGTTGGCCTGCAATTGTTTTAGTTTATCCTCGAGTTTTATCATGTGACGTTGTGTAATTATGATTTTTTATATTTTTAACGGGCTTTGCTACTCTTTGGTATCAGGTATGTACTATCATTAGGAAAAGATCTCTGTTAATTTTATTGAATTCCTCGAAAAAAAAATGATAAAATTTTATATATTATTTGTTTTAGTTTAAATAATTTAACCCCTATCTTCATAATGGATAAATGGGTAATACGTACACCAGATACATCTTCAGCTAACAAACGAACAAATACTGATGAGGAGTCGCAAAATACTGAACTAAATGCCCGATCTAAAAAAATAAGAAAATACAATGAGGAATTTATTAAGTATGGTTTTACATTTTGTGTTTTTGATGATGAAGAACGCCCGATATGTGTCATTTGCAACGAAAAATTAGCAAATGAGAGTATGAAACCAACTAAATTAAAAATGCACCTGGAAACTAAACATAACTTCAAAATAAACATGCCGATTTTTTTCAAAGATGAGTTGAAAATCTTAAAATTCAAAGTGTACATTTAAAGAAATTTACAACAATACCTCAGAAAGCATTACGAGCTTCTTTAGAAGTTTCTTATCTAATAGGAAAAACAATGAAACCCCATACAATTGGAGAATCCCTTATCCTTCCTGCAGCAACTAAGATGGCATTAATTATGCATGGCGGTAAATATGGAAATGAACTAAAAACAATACCATTATCATGAGATACCGTGTCTCGGCGCATTTCCAAAATGTCGCGAAATATCGAGTCAGAAGTCATAAAACGCATACAAAATTCGTCTGTGTTTGCTTTACAACTGGACGAGACTACCGATATTATTAAAATGTCACAACTAATTATTTACGTTAGGTTTATTTTTAATGAAGGTATAACAGAAACGTTTTTATGTTGCAAAAATTTGGAAGGAAAAACAATTGGAGAAAAAATATTCGAAGTAATAAATGAATATTTTGAAACAAAGTCCCTTACCTGAGCAAACTGTGTTGTGGTTTGTACTGATGGTGCTGCAGCATTAACAGGTTCGAATAAAGGGCTCAGAGGCTTAATTCAGAAGGTGGCGCCTCATATGGTATTTAATCACTTATGATTCATCGGCAAGCTCTTGTTGCAAAAGATATGGATGAAGAGTTGCACAACATATTACAAGACGCTGTTAGTTCAATTAACTACATTAAATGCAACAGCCACAACAGCCGTCTCTTTTCAATACTTTGCAATGAGATGGGCTCAATATATGAGAGATTACTGTTACACACCGAAGTCAGATGGCTTAACACGTGGAAAAATACTACGACGGATATTTGATTTGAGAAATGAAGTGTGTATGTTTTTAATCGAAAAGAAACATAGATTGGCAAGTTATTATATCAATGAAGTTTGGGTAGGGAAGCTGAGCTATTTAGTTGATATTTTCGAAAAACTTAACGACTTAAATTTGAGCTTGCAGGGTGAGAATTCAACTATAATAACTTCAGCCAGTAAAATTCAAGCTTTTAAAAATAAGCTTAGTCTCTGGCAAACTGAACTGAATAAAAACAACACTGACATGTTCCCTTGCTTTAACGATTTTATCAAGGAATATAATATAGATATATTTACATTTAAAAACATCATTTCCAATCACATTGAAAAGTTAAAGGAAAATTTTTCAAGAAGATTCGAGGATTTTCCTGAAAACGATCTTGGTTGGATTCGTGATCCATTTTCCTTTGACATATGCAGTTCAACTCTTCAAATTAGTGATAAAGAGCAATTGATAGATCTAATTAGTGATTATCCTCTTCGAAATCAATTTAAGACTCAGCCTTGCCAAAATTTTGGCTATATGTGAAAAAACAATATCCCGTTTTATGCAAGAATGCCATCAGAGTGTTAATACAATTTGCATCAACGTATTTATGTGAAACTGGATTTAGTAGACTAGTTTCAATAAAAACTAAATACCGCTCGCGTTTAAACCCTGAAGATGATATGCGAATTGCAATTAGCAACATACATCCAATAATCGATGAGTTAATTAGAAACTTGCAGCCACATACATCTCATTAAAGGGCAATTTACTGATTTCTGTGTTATACAAAAAGTATTTTCTTAAAATTATAAATAAAATTAATATGAGTCAAACATGATGATGTTTTTATTCGATGAAACGAAAGAAATGCGCGAAATATTTGTGAACATTTATCTCTAAGGGTCGCCAAAAATTTTCTCTCTACGAAAGGGGTCACAGTCGAAAAAAGTTTGCGCACCACTACTCTATCCGTCCAATCAACAGAGACACGATTACAGTGGTGCCGTGAACATGTCTCATTATGGTGCGGACAGGGATTTCATTAGGATACCGCACCGACCTCCACATCTTTAAACGAGGTTCTTTGACGGCTTTCTGGTATCGAGATGAAGTCCTAGAACCCAATGTGAGATGGTATGCAGCAGCAGTTGGCCCTACTTTTGTTTTAATGAACGATAACGCACGACCCCATAGAGCTGACATCGTCCATGACTACCTGGAGAGTGAAGGGATTGCGCCTGTGGGATATCCAGCATATTCGTCCGACCTTAATCTCATTGAAAATCTTTCGGATGCTCTCGGCCGTGTTGTATCTTAACGTTTCCCACCTCCAGCCACTCTTATTGAGCTGGAAACTGCTTTACAAGAAGAATGGCGATTGTTTAATTCTGCGGTGGTTGACCACCTAATTGAAAGCATGGTCACAAGCTGTTAACTTTGTATACAGATGTGGGGGATCACATGCCCTATTAATGTCCTCTTTTTTTATTATTTTTATTTATGCTCTTTATTTTCACTTTATACATAATTCTGTTTAAGTCTCCAGTATGTCATTATCCAATAACTTGCAAAAATTTAATATTGTTTTCATTACTGTATATAACTATCGATTTTGTTTTATGCCTAAATATAAATGCTACTTTCCTGTCGAATTTTATACCAATCAAAGCAGTATTTGTTGATTTTTTGCATTTTACATTTTCATGCTCAGCTTTTGGAAGTGAGTATATTTTTCACCAAAAACAAATACATAATAACACGCATTAAAACAATTCACAAAACATATATGGTTCCAAACTGCATGACTAGAATAAGGGAAAAGAACTTTTACTCCTATGCATACTTTTTCTCAGAAAGATCATCTCTTTGTTTTGAATACTGGCTACAACTGCAGAATCAGCAATAAAATTGTTCGGTTTGCGTTATTCAGGGATGGTAATGCTACCGCATTTATTCCTGTCACTTGTGGATAAATTTTATTGTGCTTGTCTATGTTGCATTTCAGCTGAAATGTTCAACCTAAAAACTTAAATGTCATGTTGTTCCTGGCTCTACGCGGAGAAAAGAAAATTTACGTTTAAGTTCACATTGTTCAATTCCGAGTTATAGTTTCTACCCTGAGCATACGCAGGTTTTCGTGTTATAAATTTGTAATAACAAAGGTTACTTTCGTAATTTATATTATTTCATGCTTTAAGTCATTGAATAAGTAATTAAAATGCTTAATGATTTTAATTAATTTAATGTTATTAATTTAAAATAATTTGATGTTTAACGATGTAAAAATTAAAACTTGTTAAACGAAGATGCTACAGCATCCTTGTTGAACTAAAACATCCTTAATTTAACAGAGTTAATCACTTACGTAAACCAACACTTAAATAAGTATGCATGTTGAAATTAACATAAATAAATTCTTATGAGAATGACTGGGATTATGAACTAGAATAAAAAGCAGAAATGCTATAAATTGCAGAACATCAAACACTCCTTAATCAGCTTTGGCAAAATATAGCCTGATCTTCCGATTATTCCGTATTAAGCTGAAAATCATACTTTTTTCAAGTAGCTATTTTTAATACCGTTAATATCAGTTGTAAGAATAGAAATGAATCAAAAGCTTAACACTGATTCATATCTCAGAAAAATGATAACAAATAAGGCAAAATAGGAAGAGTTTTCAACCAACGTCAACGGAATTGACTGAAATTACTTCTAGTGTTCAAGGATTTCAAACTATAAGTGAATGCTAAGTATTTGTTTTTTTTGCACGGTTAAAAAAACGAAATCTGAACATTATGAATTTTTATCACAGTAAAACCTACTTGAAGCAGTGATGCAAGAGCAGATAGCAGAAAAGAAATACAAACTTGTACAGCTGGAGTAGATACAATGAAGCACTGGAATGTGATAATGATGATGATGGCGATGAAAGAAAAGTATAAGAAGATGAGGAGGGGGAGAAGGAGGAAAAAAACAGATGAAGAGGAAAGTAAAAAAGAAAGGTGGGACAAAGGAAAAAAGAGCGAAATAAGAAAAACTGGAAATCTAAGTTAATTTCATTACTGTATTAATTAAATTGTATTATAAACGCTATGCTATTTATAACTCATTTATGATCTCTGAATTCTACAGGGTCAGTTTTTTTATTAAACTTTCATATCCGTGCATTCATTAGCATGTGTAATCAGGACGTAGAGCACAAGTAATATCAGATCTAAGCCCAAGCCATAAAAGACATGATTTCATCTCACCCTAAATTAGACTCTCGATAATAAAATGTTAAATTAAATACGGATAGCTCCAGACAATTGCAAATTATTTTGGACTTTATGGCAGTTTAACAGCAGTTAAAGCTGCACTTCTGAATTACAGAATTACGATCCAGCTATCATGAGACATACAATGAATGGATAAATTTCGATTATATAAGCGCTATATATTGCGCTCTATTGGAATTTAAATCAAGTATTCATAGGTAGTACATAGGTTTCTCTCAGTTATTACTCTCCCTGTGAAATTACAACGGCTTTGTAAAACCTTTCGTAAGCCGAACTAACGAGAGGAGCGATTACCGTTAATGTACACAATAATATATTTGACAATTAAGAAATCTCAAAAAATAATCTGTCCTATCCTTTTCAGTAACGCATAACACTACATACAAGAATGATTAAATAAACACACCACATAAATAGAAATATTTTGTTGTTACTCTAAATGATGGAAGACAGGCCGCTTAATGTATTCGTTGGAAATGATCAAATCCTATCGGTCATTTAGAAGTAGCATCATTGAAACTGCTGCCTTGTGCACCACAGCGCTCGACAGAATTACACTCGCAGGAAAGGGAAAGTTTCGTCAGAAAAATCTCTATCGTCAGTCGAAGGGCTTTCTCTCTCTCTCTCTTCCGCTTTCACCAGTCTTTCGAGACATCTTTGGGTCGACGGCCACAAAGACATTATAAAATTGCTGCAGGAAACATCCATGATTTCTCCAGGGTTCGAATCCCAGCCCAAAGCTCTTCTACCAACAGAACGACATAAATGAAACATACCGCCATCCAAAACTTAAACGATAATAAACACAATGAAGGGCTTAGGGGTGGTGGGAGGTTTTACTGTTTATTTGGTCATGGTGTTATTTATTTAAAATCGGGGAAGCATATGCGAGCTATTTATTTATAAGCAGGAATATTTTCAGAGAGGTATTTTTTTCCAGTAGTCAGCTATCTTATCCACTCGGTCATCGGTGAGTTTCTTTAGAGATTAGCTAGTAACAAGTATAGACGACTAAGAAGATCTTCATTTGTGTTCGGCTGGTAATTATACTTACAGTTTCTCTGCCCTAATTTGAAAGCTGAAATTTGTCATCTGGTTGACGGCAGGAAAGGATTTAGATACCACAGTACGCATGACCGTCTAAATCAACATGCTTTTTATTTTATACAGTTTTCTTCGTAAGCAATCAAACGATCCTAAAACCTAATCTAAATCTGCACATTCCTTCTCAATTTAAAGTCATGTTTTTCATTAATTATTTTATAAAAATATGCTGAATGCTATCTTTGCCTTTTTCATTTTTTGATGAGAGCAAAATTCCTTTTCTTTTTCAATCTGTAAAAAAGCACTAATACAGGTCTTTTTCACAGGTGAACTGATAAAATTTGAAGCATTTGTAAATTGAGATATAACTGCATTAATATTGTTTTCCTATTCTCTCCTGTTTAGTAAAGCAGAACTCCGCATAGCCGAACTTCATAAACGAAATTTAAGTTAACTAAAACTGCGAAGAAAAATAATGTTAATGATTTGAAATTCTCTATTGCTTAGAATTCTTAGAAGATAAGATTCTTACCTCTCACATTTCTTTTAATCGACATTCCTATAAACTTAACTCTACCTGAACATGCATAAAACACAAAGTACATTTTCCACTTTTTAGAAATTTACAGTGAAAAGTACCATCATTAGTGATCATCCATTCTGCACCTGAAAACTAACCTACACATAGATATTAACTCTTATAATATCGTGTGTAAATATTATCTCTTATGCTAGCTACTGTCGACAATTATAAATCTGCATCATTCTCCAGGCCCAAAGGACTGTCAGCCAAGCAGATACCAAATCTATCTACTGAAGCGGAAAACAAGTTTTACGGGTACAGAATTCACACTGGTCCTTTTAATCAAAGCTCCACTGGAAAGTTTTAGAGTGCAAGCACTTACTTTCTTGTCGCGTCAAGAGTATGTTCCCTCAATGAGACCGATCTTTCACATTAATCTAGGCAATTTACCTTTCTATATTAAATCGGCAGAGATCTTGATAATTCTAAAATATCCATTGATCCAACAAATATGTTGATTTCTTCCTCTTCCTAAGTATACAACAAGGCTGCTGGTTATGCTTGTATTTTCTACTGATAATAAATATGGCAGATGAAGAATCAAACGAATCAGAAGGAAGGGAAATTAATTTTCTACCGATAAGGAAATGTCTATGAGGTAAAGGGTGAGACTCATTCATTACAGACAAAAGTGAGAGGTTTTTTCCTTTAATTGCAGCTACTTTTATTTCAGAAAAAGACGACTGTAATATAGTATTTCTCAAATTCATTTTAAGTATTTCTTTAATCTAACTAATCATCCTTTCACAGAAACACTATAGAAAATCCCCGCGTAACCGAACTTCACATAATCGAATCCGGACTACCCAAAACTGTGAAGAAAAGTAATATTGAAACAGTGAGTACATAAACCAATCACTTTCAGTTTCCTTGAAATTAGTATTTTCATTCTTCTCTTATTTAAAGTTCACTACTATACTATAGTATTTTTTACAGTAAAAATAATCTTATGATATTATACTGAAAGTAATAATTCTCTATTGTGTTTGAAACTGTTGTTTTGTAAGTGAGGGATATTATTACCTTGTAAGAAAACGAACGTTTTTCACTTTTATTTTACATATTGAATTTGAACCGTGCCATCGTGAAATGTATATGAAGTATATCAACCGATGTTTAGCTATCATTCAGCTTTTCTTGTTTCTATTGCCTTTTCTAGCTGCCGTTGCTTTTTTCTTCCTAATATTCATGCTATTCCAAGACTACGCCCTTTATGAAAGTATTCTAACATACTATAATTCGTTTCTCTGCACTAAAACATTTTACACCTGATTACTAACACTGATTAAGTTTCTATTTTTTTAAATTCAACATAATTAATCTTAAAATCAGTGACTGTTTTATTTAATTTCATGTTAAAGTTGAGCCAGGCTTCAAATTCCGGCGAAGCTATTGCGGATTTCTTCACTTTTCTGACATCGAAAAATTCTAAAAGACTCTACAGTGGCTCCGAAACTAAAAACGGTGATGACGATAATTCGGCCTACCAGAATTTAGCGACTAATTCCCCTCATCACCAGATGCCCTTTAAAACGAAAGGTATATAATGCATTTTCCTTCCTTTCTGCATCCCTTCGTCGTTTAACTGGAACCACGCTCGTTGCATATTCGGAAATCCCCGAGTTTGAATCCCGGTAAGAGCACTACACGTTTTTCCTGTTCCTGCCACGATATAAACATAATGATTCGATAACTACAGAGGAGTTTGCTTCATAACATGGCCTACATTATCCGTGATGCGAATCCTCTGTACTCTACATGGAAAACTCAAGAGCGACGTTTATCTTCATCCCTTTATTACAGTACACGAACTTCCGTAGAAGACTGAAAAAATTTATTATCCATATCCGCAATACACCTTGACTTTTGGAAAAAGGTAGGAGACTATTCCGCTTGTAGAATATGAGTGAATTGTATTTTAATTGCTGCACTATAGCACCTCCCACCGTTTCCTGTTATTCATTTCGTTGTGACCTATTCTTATTAAAAGTTTCGTTGCACACATATCAACTTTTCTCAACTTTTTAAAGTTAAAAAATGCCTTCCATTATATAGTTACAGGATATTTTTTTGCTTAATTTAATCCATATATTGTGTTCTTGGAGTCTTGCAACTCGAACCTGTATTCTTGCGTTTTTTCTGAAATAGACATAGTGCGAAATACAAGTTATAACAGGATACATAGGTTAGAAATTTGACTTGGTTAAAATATATCTTGCAAATGTTCATTTATAACACATTCTCTTATCATGTCGGATGCAGCCTATTTGTAACAAGTAATATCTACTTGGGTTCGCTTCAGTATTTCTGGAAATATTCTTTCTAGTCTGTGTCATAAAATAATTTATTTTATTTTTATATTATTCATAAAATTATTTATTTGACGTTTTTCAGAAATTCTCGGAACTAACGTATTTGAATGCATGTGGATTTACACGTTATAAGGTTATTTTCCCATCTTCTTAGGATGCCTTCGTGGTGTAATAACCAGCACACTCCTCGCGTGTTCGAGAGGTTCAAGTCCCGGCGAGGGCATTGTTCATGTCTCCCGTATCAAAATAACCTAATGGTTCCATGAAGTTTTACATTTAAACGTCTTTTCACTGAATAGTATGCACCGGCTCTAAAAATATAAGTGTCAACTGTATAGGTCTTCAGTTTTTCCCGTAAAATTTCTTAATATTAAAATTATTATGTATGAACAAAACTGCTGCTACCTATGAAGAGAGCCAATAAGAGCCAACAAACGTTTCTCGTCAGTTTACAAAGTCGCCAGTTAGTTGACAAAATCTCGGGAGGGAATCGGTTTTCGCTGTTGTTGTTTGTATCAGTTCGTCTGATTGGCAAATGACCTGAAAGGAAGGAGGTAAAGAGGTGACCATGCATGACGAGGTTTGAAGCTTTCATGGCATTTCCTGAGGATAAAGAAGAAGCAAACTTAAAAAAGGAAAAAATAGACTGAAAATGTAGTTTTCAAAATGTAGAACGGAAACAGTAAAAATAATTATACATTATGTAAATAATAAAAGACACTAAAACGAATATACAAAATTGTATGAAAATACAACAAAATACTAATATACTAAGAAGAATTACACTTTCTTTCTCTCCACCAGCAATGTGGCAGACTATTCATAGGATTTTATGTGCTTTCTGCAGTTTTTTACTAATAAATAAATTTTTAAAAATGCTTCCCTTCCCTCTAAAAAAGAAGTGAAATGGAAAGCAGGAGCATAAAAGTAAAGCGGATATAAAAAAACTAGTACGTAAATCTTGAAAAAAAATCGCCACTTTCTAAAAACGTGATTTTTAAATAAATTGTGCTGAAATCATTTTTTTAATCTAAATTTCACATTTTAACCATTTAGATAAATTTGGAATTAGTGGCTTTCAATTATTTCATGGCTTCAAATATCCCGACTAAAATATATAAATTATTGATGTACTTTCGTAGAAAGATCTAAAATTACAATTATATTGAAGTGAGTAACGAAACTAATACTGAAGCCTAAATAAAACATACACATACACATTAAATTCAGTATTCATAAACTGCTTCTTTTATTTAAACATAAAAAATGGCTTAAATAATTTGGAAGATCTTTTTAAACATTTTAAGATTAAACATTTCTAAAACTTCGATTGTTTTCCTAATTTATCATCTGTATCTAGTCTAATTTTGCCTTTCTAAAAGAGTAAAAGAGATAAAAACTAACCTAAGTAATAATTCATTAGCAGTTTGGTGTTTACAAATTATTCATATCAGTTAGAAACAAAGATTAGTTAAACAAATTTTACAAACATTTTGTTGGGTACTCAATAATACTGGTTGCTTGTAAAAGTTACGCATGTTTTGGGGTTACCTTGGTTAATATGATTGTAGCTTTTAAATTTTCTTATCAGATGGCCTCTTTATCAGGTAACTTTGTCAGGACTTAGTATTGTGTGCATCATCTTTGCAGACATTGTGAAATATTTACCAGGGTGTTTCTTCTCAAGTCCTGAACTGGAACAGTGAGCGGATAATACGCTATGTTCTGGTTGGCGAATAACTGCACTTGAAAGGGATTTGAAATCCTCTTTTATTAAATCACTATTATTTACACACTTCCCAACTCGGGAGAGATACAGAAAGTAAAAGACCGCACTTGGGTCGAACTTAACAATCAAATAAATTTAAATACTAAACATAAAATAGAAATCTAATTCAACTTTGCTTCGCAGAGCAATTCGCGGAAGTTGGCCTCTCTCTAAATGGTGCGTAGCAAGATATACTAATACTAGAGCACTTCAAATTGTTTCACAATGCAATCACGTAGTAAGCACTATGGCTTATAAATTTAACTGCTAGCTGGTCAGACGAACGTTGAGCAGAGTGACCGTGATCTGAGACTGAAGCTCTCTCACGCTAAGAGGTTTCTACCTCTGGCTTAAATAGTACTTCGCTGTACTTCAAAATTAGCATACGCTGAAAACGCGCGCTTCTTCTAACGGGAAGTTGAAACAGAGAGGAGATAGAAAGATTTAAATTAAAATAAAACTTGGTTAGTTTAACTAAAACCTTACAACTTAAATTCTCTGTTTAAGAGATGCAGTAAATTGCTTACCAGATTAATTGCGTAAGTGTTAAGGCGATTATTCTTTTACCACAAGACTGACGAATTTACAAACCGTTAAACAGCAAAAGCTAAATAAATAATGAAAATACAGCTTATGCTCGAATTAAATAAAGCCAGCCTGCGAAGTTTGAAAGCTTCTCCAACTTACAAACTGTAAGGCATATTTTAATTTTATAGCATTTATTTTAGTTTTAAAGCCTTTCATTGTTTCCACGTATAACTCTCTACCAGAATGAGGTTTTAGAATCGCGTTAAATGCAAATGAGTTAGAAGTATTTAAGGAAGGTTCAGCTTACTTCGATAGAGAGTGCTAGGAGTCCTTAGTGGAGCTTGTTTGGCTTCTGGCTCTCTCACTCTTGAAGTCACTTTTGAAGCTATTACGCTCGGCCGTATTATACGTGCCTATTCGCCGGCTAGTTTAATTTAAGGGCCAACTGCGTTAGATAATTGTGTCTAGCTTCCGCTAAGTGTCGTTTAGTTTAATTATAGTTTAGTTTCTTATTTACTATTCTAAGTTAAAGCCCGAGTAGAGGCTTTCCTGTAAGCCCAAGAAGGGGCCGACTGTTATTTTTATTTGAGTGTTGAGTAAATAAAAGGATAATTTAACCCTTCTTGAGTCTATGTCTTAGTTGTTCTTAACTCAGCGAGAAGTCACTACATAGCTCATTAGGTTCCTTTACGTTTTATATAGACAAAGGGCGAGGAACCCTACAAAATAACTATACAACTGGGCCAATAGTCTCTAACAATACACAATCTAACTTTTCAATCAGTTACTGACGTTTTTTATCCTTTGAACTTTCATCCTTGAACACAGATCTCAGAATCCTGGTTGGCTTTACCTGAAAATAAGATATGACAGAGTAAACAAATCCTCCCAGCAGAGACGCACATTTTCACCAACACATGGAAAAACTTAGTAAATTTAGCATTAAATCACCACTGTAAATTTATAAAGATATTAAAATATTTACAAATTAGCTACAGTAAAGTTAATAATTTCATTAACCTTGAACAAACGTACGACCTACATATCGGCTATCAATCGAATATTTTCGTTGCCACCTTTTAACCACTTCCTACTGTTTTATTCCGTATTAAAGAAAATTTTGTGCAATATTTTCCCACAAAATCATTTTTGCAGGAACTAAAATACTTTATCACATTTTCCTATTTACCACAAAATAAATTTCCTTTTTTTTTTCATATTTCTCTTAAGCTAGTAGATTAAAATTCAATTTTGATACAAAAAATCACACATTTTCTTTTAGAATAAAATTGAGAAGCTTGTAATGTAAATAAGCTTTGTAGTTTTTATTTTCAAATTTTAGTGCTTAATATAAGCATTTTTAAAACTAAAACTAACTTCAATTGTTCAAAAAGTGCTTGTTACAAATATAAATTCCAAACGTTCTTAAGTAGGAACGCTTTTAGGAACTAAATTTCGATGAAGGTTTCTGAAAAGGCACGGTTTGAACAGTGTAAAATGAATATTTTAGCCACCATTTGAATGTTTGGAGAAATTAAATTCCTATTGGAAATTTTAGAAAGGCACCGTTTGAATGGTGCATGATTAAAATGAATTCTGCAAAATTCGAGTCTGATTTTTATTTTTTTTAACTATTTTAAATTTTAAAAATGTCAATAAATGAATTTTTATACATTATATGAAACATCAAGCGTTTTCTCTTGTTTCCTCACTTCCAGCATTTAAGAGTCTAAATACACAATAATCATTTAATCTAAGAAAGAAAAGAAATAAATCTATTTTTAAAAAGGAAATTTTGTACGCCTCACAAAATCAGGATAAAAGGTGAATAAGCAGAACAATCTCTGTAAGTGGAGCTGGTACTCCAGTACGTGCTTCAGCACTTTGTCAAATCGATCAGAAGACAGGGTCAACTGAATGAGAGACAAGATCTAATCAATAGAAATAGTCTCCAGTGTAAGAATACAGAACGAGAAAAAGTCGAGGTAATCACATGTGCAATTTTCACGTTCTCTATCTAGAATGAAAACTTAAATTGTAAGCGGTACTCTTAAAGAAAAAAAAACTATGAAACAAATGCCATGCAGAATATAAATTTCGCAAACTGAAAACATTTCAGAAAAAATTAAGCTAGCTAAGTGTCAAAAGCAAAAGTGTAATTTGCAAGGCTTGTTAATTTTAATTTTTATTAACTGTAAGATGCTTGATTCTCTGTATACTAATATTTACAGTTTCACAATATTCTTTGTAATGCACGAAAACTTGTTTAAAATTCAAAAAGTTCAAAGCGGTTAATTTTGGGATAGTAAAACTTTACAGAGAATTATTGTGCGTTTAACATACGTTGCGAAGCAGTTGGGTTCTTTTCAAGGTAACTAAACAGTGTAGATAAGCGTGCCTTAATACTATTATACTAGCGGATCCTTACGTCTTACATAAAGTGAGAAGATGTCCTGCACTGTGAGAGATATTAACATGTTTCAATGGAGGTCAGACTTCAAAATATATTTAAAAAAGTGTCTCGCATTCTGTAAATAATCACAGGCTTTGAAAATATAATTAAAATGACTTTTCTTTGCATTGATCCATAATATCATGGCGATGTTTTTATGAGATAAGAAATGTATTAATAATCATGTTTTTTAGGTATACTTTTAAACAAACTTGGTGAAGTCTACGAAAGATTCGTGTTTGGAAGAATTTCTGGGTTTCTAATCCAGCTGCCTTTCGTAGTTGGAAAATGGGTAGTGAAATTAATTAATTTCAAGAATTTTAAATGGATGATCAGAAACATTTCAGAATGCAAACGTTTGGAGTAAAGCGTCATTTTTGAAAACGAATGTTTTGACGAAAATAAAATTATCTCATACGAAGTTCTTCAGAAAAATATATAGATTAGATTTAGAAGGATATAAAATGTTTGATAATGACATAATCGTAAGATTTTAAAATTGAAATAGAGATTTTTTCCTTAAGCAGAATAATTATGTTTAGTTCAAATTTGTAAAATTAATAATTGAATACTTTTTACTGGAAACAATTGTCGTCACACAATATACATTTTCGTTAATAAATACAGTAAAATATCTCACCGAGAACATTTCTAAAACTGCACAGCATTTCTGAGAACATAAATAATCATCAGTGCTGAATATTACACATAGTCACATGCTCTGAAGCTAGCGATAATTTTAATCTTTTAGTTAACGCTCATTTATATCTTACATTTCTTCAAGAAACTTCAAGCAACATATTATTGTGTTAGCGATAGTTCAGCTGAAGGCAAATTAAATTAATCTAGCAAGTATGAAGAGATAGAATAACAGGTTAAATCCTAAGAAATTAAGCATCATTAAAAGAAACAAAATTCTGAAGTAAGGTTCAGCCGTTATAATGATGTGTTGTAGAAACCTAATTAGAATAATTAAAGCTACGCTATAAAGTCACGTTCCTTACACTGATGATAAAAAAAATTCCTAAACGGAAGAAAAGGGTGTAAACCGAATATTTATAAAAATAAAAATATTGTTAAAAATTAGGTTTTTCAATAATGAATATTAAAAATCATATTCAGTTAAATTTCATGTAAAATTTAAAAGCGTATAGAAAGCACTACAGAATACAATAAGTA
The DNA here is from genome assembly GCA_000611955.2 of Stegodyphus mimosarum. Lineage (NCBI taxonomy): Eukaryota > Metazoa > Arthropoda > Arachnida > Araneae > Eresidae > Stegodyphus > Stegodyphus mimosarum. The sequence goes on from KK115708.1 coordinate 150,991, forward strand.
AGCATATAAAACGACCGATATATGTACGTATGTGTAAATGAAAGCTGCTCCTTATGTATTTGTACACGAGTTTATTTATTTAATATCCATAAAACACTTACATAGTTTAGGTATTTTTTTCTAAAATATGTTTTCAAAATGTTAGTTTGTCATTCAACCTTTAAGTGTTTTGGCAGTAGGAAAATGCATAATTTTAATAGAATCTACCTTTTTACTTCCTTGTACAAAGTAAAGAAAGTATTGTAATCACGAAAAATTCCGGGCATCATATTTCAACGAAAGTATCCATTTTGTCTTTTATCGGATGCAATTTAACAATGTTTTGCGTGGCATATGCACGTAAGGACAGAATAAAGGACTCTTTTTTCCCAAACAAACTAAAAAACTGATTTAAAATGGATTCAGAAGAGATTTTTTTCGTGGCGTCTGTACGTATGTATGTATGTATCAATCTATCTCGCATAACTCGAAAACAAATGGCCTCAGAACATTGAAATTTTATATGTGAGACTCTTATAACATGTAGATGCGCACCTCCCTTTTTGTTTGAAATCGGACACCCCAAAAGTACATAGATATATGTATATTCTACTCTGTTACTCGGCTCAGTGAGCTCAATTTCTTTATTGTTATATATTTGTAAATTGTGCACTTTTTGCTTTAAAAATGATTTAATTATGTTGTTCTTATCTTCCGGTTAATGTTCTTATGTCTTTAGGTAACCTGCATGTTATCCTTGTAAAATTATCAGCAATTTAAAAGTAGTTTAAGTGCAGCTAAGCCTAATTTTTTTACCACAGCAGCCATACGTTTTCTGCATTTGAAACTTAGCAGAATAGTGAATTTGTTGCCAATTTAGAGAAGCTAAGCTTCACAACAACAAAGTAACGTCATCTTTTATTATTGCGAACTAAATTATGCTTAATTCTTTCTGCAATTATCATTTAAGTTATCATCTCATATATTGACTCAGCATAGCTTCCACAACAAATTAAGTCACCTTCTGTGTCTTTTTGCCAAATGAGACCAAAAGTAAACTTTCAGTTTTGTGCACCGAAAAATAAGCCTTCTGGCCCGCTGGACGAATTGCTTGTTTTTCCATAGAAACTGTAATTTTAATCGTAAAAAAATTTTTTATAGAGTTTTGATTGTATTTGGTTATGTTTTTCTATATTTTTCAGTTTTTAATATATATATATTGAGTTTTTATGCGTTTTTGTCTTGTCGCGAAATGAGAACTGAATTAATTAAATGAGAAATACTTAATCGTCTGTGAAAAAATGTTTCCATTTTTTTGTTTGCTTAATTTCCTTTATACATCGTTTTAGATTTATTGCAGTATTTGAATGGAACATGTGGCAACGATTAGATAATTCTTCAGATGATATAATTTTTGTGCATTCTGAGTTATAAAATGAATGAGATGTTACGCTGTTAAGTGAACCTAGCGCCAGAGTGTCGCTATGGTAAATAAATACAGTGAATTTTAAACCACGCTTTTATTCTAGTAGCTATCAACGAAGTAGATTTAATTCAATTCAATAAGTTTAAATGAAATGCAGAAAAAAATGCGTATAATTTAATATTCGGTACAAGGAAGTTATGTGGTGTACACATCAGACTTTTTTTTCAACTTCTGAGAATTACGTAGATTACTTCAAGAAGAAACTGCTGCTCCAGACTATATCCGCACGCAGAAAACCGAGTCAGTGTGTTAACTGGCGTTATTTTCAAAACTATACACCTCCAGTTACAAAAATAGTGATAATGTTCATGCTTGGGTGGTTTTAAATAAAAAAATCAAGTTTGTAAAAATTAGGAAACGTAACTTTACACAATCCTCTCCCTAAACTGCTATTTATAAAAATATTACACTAGCTGTAAAAAACCAATACTGGACATGAGACTCCTGGACGACAAAAATTGACGAAGATAGTTAGTTTTAAATTTGGACATCATATTCAGAGCCGCGTAGAAAATGAAGAGCAAAATGTTTTAGGTAAAGATTTCTGATGTTAACAGATTAAGGGATGAGAATTTCTATGTATGTTATTGTGAAAATTACTGTGCAGTGTAATGTTTTTCAAACAAGACATCTTATTCACGGTATCTCACAGGATTCTTGTTCTAAACAACACTGGAGGCTTCGTTGTTATCACGCTGTCAAATAATGACGTTATTTCTACAAATTAAAATTTAAAATAATTTAGTGGTTTTTTTGTATGATTTTTAGATTTAATTCTAAAGAAATAAAACGGCATGATAATATCGGTAACATATTTTTTAAGTTTCATAACCTATAAATTATTTGCGTGAAACTTCTCTCGGAATACAAATTGAAACAAAATCATAAATTAAAGAACATACACAATAAATACTATCACTGAATGTCAATTAAGGAAAAAAATCTATTCTCATTATTTTAGGTGAAATAACTAATCTCTCAAAACAAGTTGAAAACGTCATCAAACATTGCAAGCTTTCAAATATCTCGTTCAATTTTTATCCTGCAACAGTCAAACGTTTTGCGTTTTATTTTTCATAATGAGTATGACATTTTTCTAAATATTAGTACAGGAGCTAAAAGGAATTTCTAAAAATTTATAAGTCGTATTTCATATAAAATAATTTTTACGCATACTAATAAGCATGAGTTTTACGTGTCTTATGTAAAAAAATATAAATCTTTGTTTTATTGAAGACATTTTTATAACTGGAAGTGTATATATCTGCGACAAACGGTTACAGAAATAAAGGCCTGTGTAAGGACTTCTGTGGACCGGTGTATAAAAGTTGGCAGTACATTATAGTATACTTCCAGACTGACTGTATCCAGAAACTCCCCTGAGCTTGGGGTTTGATTCTAGATAAGGCGTGGCTGTTTGTCTCTGAAGTGGCTTTTCAAAATTGGAACATATAAATTCTACCAATTCTAGTTCTTGAAGTTGAGATAAGAAAAGAAAGATACATGCCTCTCTTTTCGTATTTACTATAAAACTGTTATGAAGCTTCAGCAAATTGCCCTCATTGGCTTTGCTTTTAACAATGAATAATAATGAATCCCATCGACCTCATTATTTATAAGAAAAGAAGTAAAGTATGGAGATTTAACTGTTTCGCTGTTAGACACGTTATTCTGAGCCTCATTACTTACATGTGATTTTAGGTAATACCTACGCAACATGAGAAATCGTGGTTTTCTGGAGACGTGAAGCCATACAAATGTTTCATATTCAAGACTCTTAACATAAAGGATAATATCTGTTTATTTTATATACAGTCCAGGTCTCTTTCTGTTTATTCTTGTCCTGTATAAATAATGCTCTACGTTTTAGTATTGTACAAGGCGCTCCCCAATACAATCATGAAGTTGCAAGAGTGCATTCTGCAACCGCAAACACGCAAAAGGAATCCCATGAAGATACAATTGGCAGTGCGCAATTTATGAGCTGATGCTCATTGAATATCATAAATAAAAGGAAACTAATTATCTTCCCATCCTCTTGTTATAGAAAATCCTACGGCAAATTAAAGTAGCTGTTAAGCGTTCAAATGCTCATTTCATAAATTCCGATAGTATATTCTTGCAACCAGTCTCCTAATCTGCTCATTAATACTGACAACTCATGGTTCATAAAGTATGTATTTCTCGCTATATGTTCATATGCCATGATTTCCTTATTGGTCGATATAGAGTGGCGGATCAAGGCCCACTGTGCTAACCTAACACAATTCTCGACAGACCATAGGCCATTCCCAGTATACTTCAACAGAGTTATACTAAGGATACTCCTTTCTGCGAGGAGAGAGAGGAAGGTTACACAGACCACTATTACTTTCATTGTGTTAATACAAGAAACGGGAACTTAAAGAAATCAGCGAACTGTGCTTGGGCAAAGTGGACGTCCCATACACTCAAAAATAGAGTAGTCCTTGGTAAAATAGGGAAACTCTCAAGACACTGCGTAAGTACAAACCACTGTAAATAACATTGTGCTTGAAATGATCATAATTTAAACAGATAATCAAGATAACCCTTAGAGTCTGCAATTATCAAGCTAAATAATACACGAGCTACTGATAATTCTATCATAGAATAGTAAGGCTTGTTTTCATTCAGCAAGAAGTATTAACCTGAACATTTGTTTCAGGTACTCGGAACGTATATTAATATGAACTAAGTTTGGACAGAGAGATTTAGTAAAACACAGGAACTGCTATTAGTACATAATATTCAATATTATAACTTCGTAGATTTCCCTGCTGTGGTGCTATATAGTTCGGTTTGGTTCATCTCCGTTGTCAAAAGCCATCTTGACGCCGTACTCGCTCACTCACTCTTTGTATTAAGTTACTTTTTGTATTAAGTTACATTTGCCTGCCATTGATGTTCATTGTCTCGTAATTCGTAAACTGCAAATTCATAAGAAGTTTTTTTGCTTATATTGGCCATTTGGTATTTAGTGATTTTATATTGGAATACCTTACGCAGAGGGGTTGTCGATCTATTAAGACAACTGAATGATGGTAGTTCGAAGCTTGTTCGATCTCAGGAAGCAGGCAAACAGGCTGACTACGTGATTGGGTTTTATAGATTTAAGTCATGTGTGCGAATATGAAAATGTTCCCAAAATTCCAAATATTTCCCAAAATAATGAATGGGTCAAATATTCAGTCAGCAGTTTTATCAATCAGAAGTCCCTAATGCGCTTTTTAAAAATAAAATTAACTAAAGGGGCAATGGATGTTTATAATATCTTAATAAAAATTTCAACACTTTGGATCAAACTCGCATCGTAATGAAAAATAAACCATCTGGTAAACTTGCAGAGGAGTATCAACTCACTTTCATAACACTTATACTACACAGTCCAGTCACATTAATGTTACCACCACGTACTTTCCATGTCAGAGTTAAATAACCAATCACAGAAGGCAGGTGGCAGCACAGTGCAGTTGAGCGTATATAAAGGGTGTGTGAGGGCTTCGGAAAACATTTCAATCGTTGGCGTAATGCAGAAACGAAGCGATTTATCCGACTTCCAAAAGGGCATGATCATTGGCTTTCGGGCCAAGGGTGGAAGCATTTCCGAAACGGCTGAGTTTGTGAACTGTTCGCGTGCCGCCGTGGTAAAAGTGTACCGTGCATGGCAAAATGGGACTGTCCAAAATCAGCGACGTGGCAAATGTGGTGCACCACGGGCCATAGATGACAGAGGCGAACGACGGTTGCGGAGATGCGTTCGGGCAGATAGACGGGCTACCGTTGAGCAACTGACCACCAAAATGAACCAAGGGGCTACCAAAAGTGTCTCCCAAAGTACTATTCAGCGAACATTGCTGCGTCTGGGCCTCCGAAGCAGACGCCTGGTTCGTGCACCTATGCTGACTGCTGTTCATCGACGGCGAAGGCTAGAATTTGCACGCCAGTACAGCAGCTGGACGTCCACTGAGTGGCGACAGGTTGCGTTTTCGGATGAATCGCGTTTTATGCTCCATCGGACAGATGGACGTTGGCGTATAAGGCGTGAAACCTCTGAAAGGAACCACCCTGCAACCATTGCCGGAACGGTCCAAGCTGGAGGCGGGAGCATTATGGTCTGGGGAATGTTTTCCTGGCATTCTCTAGGTTCACTGATCATTGTGGAAGGCACAATGGATCAATACAAGTACGCATCTGTCCTTGCGGACCATGTTCACCCCTACATGCGCATTGTTTTTCCTCAGGATGATGGCATCTTCCAGCAGGACAATGCGAGGTGCCATACAGCTGCCAGTGTACGTGCGTGGTTCGAAGAGCACCAGGATGAGTTTACCGTCCTCCCCTGGCCAGCAAACTCACCTGACTTAAACCCAATCGAGCATCTGTGGGACCATCTCGATCGAGTTGTTCGCGCCATGGATCCTCAACCGCAAATGTAATCTAGCGCAGCTGGCCACGGCATTAGAGTCGGCATGGCTCAACATCCCAGAGAACACCTTCAGGGACCTATGTGACTCTCTTCCTGCACGTCTCGCAGCAGTCCGCTCTGCGAAAGATGGTTATTCTGGCTTTTGACAGTGGTCACATTAATGTGACTGGACTGTGTATATTTACTGTTGTTTAATCCCTTTGTCGCGCTTGTGAAGGATGTGAAACTGGGATGGCAAAGAGAACGATCCGACTGCAACACGCATGCAAATAAGCACCTAATGTCAATACCATGAGAGTTTGGTACAGTCTCTCGACTAAATACATAGATTATACGACTTGGTCGACTATATACCACTTTCGCTTATAATTCCCTAGCTCTGTTATTATGTTATTATGTTATGGAGACTCTGATCACTCTTCATTCAGTTGCCTTTTAAGAATGGAAAATCAATTTTAATCTCAGGGTACTGACCTCTTAGCGTTCCAGATACGAGAATTTAAATAATATGAGACAGATAACCATTAAATACTGAAATTTATCAAGTGTGTTAAATGATTGCAGGGTTGTTCTTCAACGAATGGGCTGCAATCCATACATAAATTTGAGTACTTCGAAGATAAATGTCATACCTAAAATTTAATTTCCGTTAGTAATTGTTCGAAACTGTTAATGTTACTCAACGCTCATCTATGTCTGAACGTTTCATTGAAGTATTTTCTGAACTTTTATATAATTACATGTAGCTTTAAGAGTGTATATCAAGTAATAATGTTTCGTCTAAAGACCTGTAGTAGTTTACATTGAACAAGGACCGTACTAGATAACCAAAAGTCTACAACAGGTGTCTGTGAATTTGTGATTTCCTTCCGAAACAGTCTTTTACAAAGCATTGACATGACAACCAAATTACTAAGAAAACTGATTTAGGATTGCAGTAAACCTCGCTTATTTCTTGCCACGCTTATTTATTCCAATTTTTCACAATGTTAAAATTTTCCTTATTATTATGAGTGCTCCGTTTTGATGCTGTCTCTTTCAGCGATTGCTTTTTAAGAATGTACCCTGCATTAACAAAGCTATTAGTATATAAGAGTGTTTCCCAACCGATGTCTCCAACACGTAATGTAAAGTAAGCCATTCGAGGAGTTAGAAAGGATTTTCCGAGAAATAACGAATTGACTGATTTTAAGAGAACACCAAGCCTAACAGATATTTTGTACGCTATAATACTGTATGCTCTTGCATTAAAGTAAGCTGGGAAACAAATTGCGAATATCTCATTCTGTTACGCGTATTCTGGATCTGTAAGTGATTAGCATGTCCAGCTCGCAAGTGCGCTTCGAAACCATCTTTTTAATCACTTTTCTCGGCTATGAAATAATCCTAACAGTTTCTACAAAATGTTTTCTGAAAATCAAAATCACAAGGAAGAGAAAATGCCTTTATAATGTTATAAGGTATATCTCCCACATTCTTAGCGTGCCTTCGTGGTGTAATGGTCAGCACACTGAGCCGGTATTTCAGAGGTCCGTGGTTCGATTCCCGGCGAGGGCTTTGCATATTTTTCATGACTCCTGTTTCGAAATAAACCTAATGTCTCTGCACTGGCGCCCGAACTAAAAGGGTTGTGGATGATGACTCTCCACACCCAGGATTTCGCGACTAGGTACCCTAAAACCCTAGTCACCCTTTAAAAAGGGGAGTATATAAGGTATATCTCTCACATTCTTAGCGTGCCTTCGTGGTGTAATGGTCAGCACACTGAGCCGGTATTTCAGAGGTCCGTGGTTCGATTCCCGGCGAGGGCCTTGCATATTTTTCATGACTCCTGTTTCGAAATAAACCTAATGTCTCTGCACTGGCGCCCGAACTAAAAGGGTTGTGGATGATGACTCTCCACACCCAGGATTTGGCGACTAGGTCCCCTAAAACCCTAGTCGCCCTTTAAAAAGGGGAGTATATAAGGTATATCTCCCACATTCTTAGCGTGCCTTCGTGGTGTAATGGTCAGCACACTGAGCCGGTATTTCAGAGGTCCGTGGTTCGATTCCCGGCGAGGGCCTTGCATATTTTTCATGACTCCTGTTTCGAAATAAACCTAATGTCTCTGCACTGGCGCCCGAACTAAAAGGGTTGTGGATGATGACTCTCCACACCCAGGATTTCGCGACTAGGTACCCTAAAACCCTAGTCACCCTTTAAAAAGGGGAGTATATAAGGTATATCTCTCACATTCTTAGCGTGCCTTCGTGGTGTAATGGTCAGCACACTGAGCCGGTATTTCAGAGGTCCGTGGTTCGATTCCCGGCGAGGGCCTTGCATATTTTTCATGACTCCTGTTTCGAAATAAACCTAATGTCTCTGCACTGGCGCCCGAACTAAAAGGGTTGTGGATGATGACTCTCCACACCCAGGATTTGGCGACTAGGTCCCCTAAAACCCTAGTCGCCCTTTAAAAAGGGGAGTATATAAGGTATATCTCCCACATTCTTAGCGTGCCTTCGTGGTGTAATGGTCAGCACACTGAGCCGGTATTTCAGAGGTCCGTGGTTCGATTCCCGGCGAAGGAATTGCATATTTTTCATGTCTCCTGCTTCGTAAATACCTAATGTCTCTACAATGTTACCTGACTTGAATAATCTTTGCTTATAAGTACTTTGGCTGCAAGAAGAAATTCCTAATTTTGATGCATTCCCAATGCTATCTTTTACAATACGCAAAATTTTTCATATACCGCAAATACACAGTCCAGTCACATTAATGTGACCATCTGTCAAAAGCCAGAATAACCACCTTTCGCAGAGCGGACTGCTGCGAGACGTGCAGGAAGAGAGTCACATAGGTCCCTGAAGGTGTTCTCTGGAATGTTGAGCCATGCCGACTCTAATGCCGTGGCCAGCGGCGCTAGATTACGCGGTTGAAGATCCATGGCGCGAACAACTCGATCGAGATGGTCGCACAGATGCTCGATTGGGTTTAAGTCAGGTGAGTTTGCTGGCCAGGGGAGGACGGTAAACTCATCCTGGTGCTCTTCGAACCACGCACGTACACTGGCAGCTGTATGGCACCTCGCATTGTCCTGCTGGAAGATGCCATCATCCTGAGGAAAAACAATGCGCATGTAGGGGTGAACATGGTCCGCAAGGACAGATGCGTACTTGTATTGATCCATTGTGCCTTCCACAATGATCAGTGAACCTAGAGAATGCCAGGAAAACATTCCCCAGACCATAATGCTCCCGCCTCCAGCTTGGACCGTTCCGGCAATGGTTGCAGGGTGGTTCCTTTCAGAGGTTTCACGCCTTATACGCCAACGTCCATCTGTCCGATGGAGCATAAAACGCGATTCATCCGAAAACGCAACCTGTCGCCACTCAGTGGACGTCCAGCTGCTGTACTGGCGTGCAAATTCTAGCCTTCGCCGTCGATGAACAGCAGTCAGCATAGGTGCACGAACCAGGCGTCTGCTTCGGAGGCCCAGACGCAGCAATGTTCGCTGAATAGTACTTTGGGAGACACTTTTGGTAGCCCCTTGGTTCATTTTGGTGGTCAGTTGCTCAACGGTAGCCCGTCTATCTGCCCGAACGCATCTCCGCAACCGTCGTTCGCCTCTGTCATCTATGGCCCGTGGTGCACCACATTTGCCACGTCGCTGATTTTGGACAGTCCCATTTTGCCATGCACGGTACACTTTTACCACGGCGGCACGCGAACAGTTCACAAACTCAGCCGTTTCGGAAATGCTTCCACCCTTGGCCCGAAAGCCAATGATCATGCCCTTTTGGAAATCGGATAAATCGCTTCGTTTCTGCATTACGCCAACGATTGAAATGTTTTCCGAAGCCCTCACACACCCTTTATATACGCTCAACTGCACTGTGCTGCCACCTGCCTTCTGTAATTGGTTATTTAACTCTGACATGGAAAGTACGTGGTGGTCACATTAATGTGACTGGACTGTGTATATTATATTAATGTTTTCGTATACTGTAAATTTTTTAGCTATTATTAACCCTGGACATCAGAAATTAAACTATTCGTTTATTTTAAAATCTATAGTTAGTAAATGAGGAAATAGATTAGTACTATGTATTATTCAACAAATTCATAAGATAATCAATTTTTTCTTACATTGCTGAATTGTTTCTAAACTGCACATTTGACAGCTATCTTCTTAAACTATCACTAGTCTCAAAAACACTTTTCTAAATTTTTTAGCCCAAAGAACGTTATTCCAGAAAGGCTATTTCGTTTTGGCATTTTGCTTCGATTTACTATAAACGTCGTATCACCTTTCCAATTGTTGCTACCAAATGTTACAGCCCTGCATTAAATTTAAAGTAATCAAATAATGAAGAATCTGCATAAATGTATATATGTTTTTTCCACTGTAATAAAACAACGGTACCAGATTTGTCTGGTAATTTCTTTTCAATAGAGCCATTAAATTATGTATAATTAATAGATTAATTAATATTAAATGCATTAAGATTTGATGGCATAAAAATATACAGGCATCAATTTTGAATAACGTAATCCTCCGCCCGGGAAGTCCTAATTTGGAATTTGTTTTATTATCTATTTTATATTTTGTAAAATTTTAACGAATTTTCGATTAACAAACTCAACTATTTCAAGACGAGCAATAGCAACACTGTACGAGAAAAAAGCATTTCTATCTCCAGCGCGCGAGACTGTGTATCAGAAATTCTAAAGATATGCTGTTTTTAGATATTTTGTGATCTTGCTGTTCAGTTGAACTGTATGGCTTAAGTGCAAAGAACATGATATTTAAAAAACAAAGGTAACACACAAACCGTTAAAGAAAAGTTCCTTTGGGAGTAATATAAAATCTGAAAACTTTCAGACTTTTTTCTGAAAAACATTAGCATATAAATTAAGCTGCGCTTTTCAAAACCTTAATATTTGAGATTCACTTATAATGATATACGAAATTTAAAGTTAAGAAGCAGATTTGTTAAACAGTTCACAGCAAATCTCCTTCTCCATATATATTCTTGAATCACCTCTGAGAAGAATTGAAATAAATGATGAAATAAAGGGTATTAAATTAACAAGCGAAAATAGGGTTGGAACCTAAGAAATGGAACGGAATAAAGTAGTAAATATAAAAGCAAATCAAAAACAAGAAATAATATAAATTTCTCCTTTTGAATAAAACATTCAGGAAAGCAGCTGTCATGAAATACCTACCATATTGCATCGCATTTCAAATTTTGGATGAAAGGCAGTTGATTTCTACAAAATCGTCTTGAGCATGAAAAATAGACCGAGTTTTGCAAGCCTATTTATTTCATGCGTATTGCAACATCAACCATAGCGAAAAAAATTTATTTGAAATAAAAATTTTTAAAAGTGTCTGAAAGGGTTCAGATTTTGACGATCGTCCAAACACAAAGAAAGTTTTAATATGGTTTATCAGTAGAGATTATCAATATACATAGCCTAGGTAGAATAGCGAAATATATTAAAGGCTATTATATGAGTATGCATTTAGATTAACATGGGAATGTTATATATCTTGTGTATATTTAAAATGCAAAATTATATGTACCGTAGTTCTACAAAATTTTCTAACATTTTTAATTATACACTAGTTATCATTAATTAAGAAAAAATCACAAAAATGATGATTACTGAAAAGGTTACAAGTAGCATATAATGAAACTGACCAACAGTATGCAACACATAGTAAGGTATAAAATTACATGAAAAGAAAATACCAGATAAATATGGTGTTATAGAAATTAGCCTATGTATAAAATGAATAAATGGGATGGGTCAGTTTGGTATAGGAAAATGACCTTCGATATGGAGTATGATCCTCCCAGATATAATAAAGCACATACATCAATGTCTGATGCTGTGAATTATGTGGTCTATCAGTTCCGTAGGAAGTGAGAGCCATTGCTCTTGCAAAGCAGTTGGAAGTATGGCAAGGGTCTGAAGAAGTAGATTGAGAGCAGCTATACGTCTTCATAAAGCGTCTCAAGCATGCTCGATAGGATTCCGGTCAGGTGATCCAGCTGGCCACTCCATACGTTGAATTGTTTGCTGCTGAAGATAATCATCCACGAAGCGAGCCATGTGCAGTCCAGCGTTGTCGTTCTGTAGCAGTAAATCATCAGAATTGCCACAGCATAACGGCGCACATAAAAATCAAGGATTTCATCTCTATAGCCTTGAGAATTCACGATTCCACGTGTAAGGACATAAAAGTCTGTGCGTCCACCCAAATAAATACCACCCCAAAAACAGACACTGCCTCCTCAGTATGCATCTCTTTCACGGATATTTGTCGGATGATAACGAGTTTCCGGTGCCCTACAAATCAAATAATGCCTACTGTAGTGTCGGAGGCTAAGCCGGAACTCATCCGTAAAGAGAATGCCCTCTATTTCTCCAGCCGTCCCAGTGGACATGTGACATGCCCACCTCATACGTTCCTTACTATGACGTGACGTGAGCGGCACGCAAATGACTAGTCTCTTCGCGTACAGACTTCTACGCACGATTTATGAAGTTTTCTACGCGCGGTTGATGTGGATACCAACTATCAATTGGCTGCAGCAAAGAAGGATCTGAGTTGAGTCGGAGTTGCGGTTCTATTCCTTTCTATGCGTAACAACAAATATCGGTCTTTAGTGCTCGTCGTAGGAGTTGGCCGTCTTTGGCTGAATCTCCTGAATCCGAATTAGTGATTAAATTCTTGCCAAAGTCTTGTAGCCAAATTAGTAGTATTTTTAATTAGATACATGATGAATTAAATGTATTTTTATATAAATCAATCCGATTACAAGGTAAAGATGGTAATATTCTTAAGGTCTGTACTTGATGCATTTAAATAGTTTAATAACCAATAACAGACAGATTAAATTTGAGTAATATATATATTATATTTTGCCCAATGGCAAAAGATTCAAATGAAAAGTGAAACAACGCATTAAATACTAATTAGAGTGGATGACGGAATTTCGTGCCTCGAGATTAATAGCGATTTGGGGCTATTAAGAAAATAAAGCCGATTGAAATGAAACCTTTGCCATTGTTATTCTAGATATCAGAAAATAAATTATCTTATAGCTTTGATGTAGTAAATAATACACACTATAAATGTAATATTTTGTATATTTAAGTGTTCTGTAATTTGTTTTATTTGCATTAATCTATTCATATTACTACTGTAAATGTATGTAAATATATGTATTCATTCATTTATTGTGTGCTTTTTACATATTTTTATAATTTATTAATTTAATTATTTAATGCATTTTATGAAAATATATTGTACATTTATATATTATACATTTAATTTCGAATTTGTGTGTACTTACTGAGTTCTTATGTACTTATTTCATATATTTTATTTATTTATTATTTTATTTTCGACATTCTTTTTGCCATCAACAAAACAGTTGTTCCAATGGGTTAGGTGCTCATCAGGCTGATGGATCCCCCTCATGAAATATAAAAGTAAAAATAAAACTAAAGCTTAGTGCAAAGTTCCCCGGGATTTAATTATATATCGTCGGGAATATTAAAAGGACTAGAGCAAGGAGGAAAAGCACATGATGGGGACACTGCTATTATAGTATTATAATACAGGTTGCACATACAAATATAATAGGACCAGAGTTAGTTCCAAACAAATAATAAATACAGAAGTAAAAGTGAGTCAATACAAAACTTAAGCACTACACGTCGAAAACATAGTTACATAATTACGTTAATAAGAATGTACATGAATATATAGAATAACTTGATACAGCTGAAAGTGTTGCATAGTATTATACCAGGTATAAAATATTACATTATGGCTAGTGGTAATGACTTATTATCACAGATCTTGTCTCCCTGTAATGGTGAGAGCTTAAGAAGCAGTTTAAGTTCGATTGCCATTTGAATTGATCGAATATTTCAAGCAGAACCAAAGATATGGTCAGGAGCCCTTCCACTGAATCTTGGCAAGAGCGATTTTCATGGCATTGGTGAAATTTGAGAATTTCTCGTTAACCTGGCGATATTTTGAAAGCGCCCAGAAAATGAATTTTGAAGCCCTAGGAGCGATATTCTCGAAGCTTTCAGGAGGGTTTATCCTCACCGTTTGAGCAAACCTATAAATAAGAGGTTGTGGAGTAAAATGGATCCAGAGCCAATGTGTAGACGGGCAGTTATGCTGGTCTGCGATAATTCTCACGTGCTAAGGAGAATTTAAGCTACATCAATTTTTTCTCTTTGGGATATTAACAGCAAGATTAGCAGCAAATTGTTAATCTTGCTGTACGAACTATTATTTATCTCAATAAGACTTTAGTCTTCTTGTTCGTCTGTAGTAGTTATTTAGAGAGCTCTCATTGAACACGTAGTACACTAAAATATATAAATATACCTCATATAAAGAGAATATGAAGAGAATAATGGCCAGCAATTTTAGCAAAATATCTTTTTTCAAATAAATTATAGACTTCCAGATGCTGTATTTAACTTAGCAATAGGGAAGTTAATATGTACAAGCTCTTCTCGATTTTACTTCTCCGTTAACTTTCATTGCTTATCAGGCACTGTAGCTGCATTCCAACAGTTAAATCATCTTTATTAAATGTTTTAATGATTTCTTAGCGCGTATTCCAGAGGTCTACTGTTCGAGACCCGGTGACGGTATTTCTCATTTTTCATGTCTCCTGCTTCAAAAGAACCTAAAGACTCTACAATACAAACCTTGTTTAGTCGTCAGATATCAGTTTGTTACTTGTTTGGTAATACACGTATTAATTGCTATCAAATGTAACGATGTAACATTTATTTGCACTACTCTAAACTATGAGTAAGCTGCGGTCTAGATCCGGAACTTACAAAACTTTATTTAATTTTACTTTTTGACCATCAAAAGGGCCCGAAAATGGTTAAGCTTTTACCCGGGTTTGATGCTAGATGAAAGGGATGCCTGCATGGTTGGCTTTTGTGGTTTCAGGTAGCTCTCAGGTCCTTTGCTGTATTCTGGAACTGCTAATGCCATTGAACGTTTTAATTTAGTGAGCCTATCTTATCTTGCCTCATTTCTGTTAACAATTCCCCACGAGTATGAGTTTTTAGAATCGCGTTGAATGCAAATGAGGAAAGATAGATATGGATTAAAAGGATCTACTGACTCCAAGAGAGAGAGATAAGTTAGGAATCCTGAGTAGCACGCATTTGCCTTTGGGCTACGTTTCTGTAAGCAGTTGTTACGCTTAGACGTATTAGTACGGGCGTTTTGATAGTTCGTCGGTTAGTTTAAGATGACGGTCCAACTACTTTAGAATAGTGTTGGCTTCGGCTAAACCTCTTAGTTAGTCATTAGTTAGTCCTTATTTCTTACTTTTCAGTTTAAGCCCAAGTGAAGGCTTTGCTGTAATCCCGAAGAAAGGGCAGACTGTTAGTCTTCTTTTGAGTGAATAAAGGGTTATTAACCCTTCTTGAGTTTCCGATCTCTGCCCTTTGAACTAAATGATAATTCACTAACAGTTCTCTAGGCTCCTCGATACTTCATCTGACAGAATAAGAGTGAGGAACCCTACAACATCATAAGAAGAGGATTGCGTATAAATTCCGAAACCGTATTTCACAGTTTTTCAGTTTAATAATTTTAAATAATCTTAACCACTCCAATATGAAAACATCAGTCAAAATCCAATCCAATAGCTAATATTTCTAATGTTAGTTTATCAGAGGAACAAAAGAGAATTTAAAATTATAATTTTAACTTCTCACAAACTTCAAAACCCTCCAGTTTAGAGATTTTAGTTCCCAGTGAAAAATCTTCCAAATTCAAAAAAATATCAGTTGGAATATTCTCGTCCATAATGTGAAATTTAACAGTAAACCTTCGAACCCTAATCCAAGCAAAATTAACTCTAAGCCAGATATCATTTCAAAAGTCTCCAAAGGTGGGCAAACAGTCAACATGGAGAAATTTGTTTACACAGACGGTGTCGCTAAATTCTTAAATATTCTTAAATGAAGGCCCATACAATCTGATTCCTAAAGATTCTTCACCTTCGAACTTCTCAAAAATAAAACCTGCGATTAAATCTTCAGAAATCCCAATTAACAAAAATCGCTTATCTCATCTGTTGAGAATTGTGCCAAATTATATGCTCTACCCAAAATTCATAAGGGTGATATACCATTTTGCTTTGTTGTATCGAATGTTTGCACTACCTCCTATCAGTTAGCTGAATATTCAGTTTCTAAATTTTGGGCTTTGTTATCAAAAATATTCAATAGGGTTTATAAATAAACTAAAACGTACTTCTCTTAAAAATTTCATCATAGTTTCTTGTGCTGTAAAATCATTATTTACTAATGTTCCAACGCTCAGTGTCTAGAAACCATAATTCGAGAATTTTATTTTTCATGAATCGAAATTAACGAGTTAACTTCGCTAACTCAACTTTGTATGAAACAAACATATTCTGAGTTTTAAAATAAGAATTTTAACTTAATTAACCATGGGTTAACCATGGGAAGCCCTTTTAGTCCCGTCCTTGCTGATATCTGCATGCATTATTATGAATTTAATTTGAAATTTTAAAGTTCCCTGTGGAGTTCAGCTACACTGAAGATACATTTACTATCTTTGACGAGAATAAAAATGATGTAAATAAAGATATTTCAGTATTGAATTTCGTTGATTTTGCTAATTCACTTTTCCGTTTGAGACTTCATGCTGAGATCCAGCTCCAAAAAAGCTTCTTACACTGGTAGATTCCATTTTCCTGAAGCTATTCGCATTTACAAAGATTTACCTGTTTAATTAATGATCTAAAGTCCAATACAGTCTCTCCTAACGCTTTTAAAATTCTATTAAATTACTTTTTCAATTTTCATGTTTTTTTTACTTTAAGTGATTAGGACTCAGCGGGTCACTAACACTGAGCAGAGACAGTTTAGCTGGACCATGAGACTGCGGATCTATCCCTAGATCTAATTTTATATACAATTTGGCTCAACACTAGACTTTTGTTTTCAAACGCATGATTTATGTCTTCCGCATTCTGTAAATATTTTGTAAATAGTTTTCGAAGACTTTGAAACTGAATGTTATGTCTAGATTTTCAGCCAACATTCGGAGATTTCCAATCTTCTGACCACTTCCCCTATAGAGGAAACTCAACTTTCTGACTTTAAAAAGCTCTGTCTTTCCATAACCTATTCTCAGGAGACAGAACTTATTTTTCTTTCGATGGGTCATATTTATCAGTATTTTCATTAACTGTTTACTGTTTGTAAATGACCTGCCGATATGCACGTGACAAATGGTCACACCCCTCTCCTGGCACCACCAATCCTCGCCCGTTCTGCAAGCGAGAGATCTCCAAAGTGATGCGCCTACAATGACCTAAGTTCAGTGAGCCGTAAAACATCGTGCAAGCTCCACGATATTGACTGCTTTCACGAACTTGGCTGCTTTCCAGGCTTACGGATTTCTTTCCTCCTGATAAAGTGGGACCTGTACCTGTTTGCGTTCGAAATCGATTGAGTTCTTGACACTAGCAGCTTGACTTTCTTCCTAGCATTGTTTCTGCAAGATGACGGGCTTCTCTTCCGTCATTTACACTTCTGCAAGTGAAGAAGAGAGTTCCATATTTAAACATTCGAAACTAATCTTGGGCATTTCCGAATATTACGTTGATTCTTTTTGAATGCTCACGGAACATTTAAAAAATGTCTAATTCAATCTCACAATTATTGATATAGTTACTGAAGAACTTATTGATATCAAAATAAGACAAAAAAAGGTATCGTACATTAACAAAGACTTTTAATAAAATTCTTTGGCTTGGAACAACGATTAGACACACATCCCTCTTTTTCACAAGCAAAACGATTTTGCAAATATGAATATAGGATCATTATATTTACAGAAATATGAGTGGCCGGAGCAAAGAATGAAGAGTCTTATCTCAAGAAAAATCACAATGAAACATAAAAAGTGCAAAATAATGAAATTTCGAAAATACTAGATAGAGTTAGAATCAGCGTCATTAACTAAAAAAGGAAAATTTTCCATACGTGGTTTCAATGAAATCAAGTATAAGTGAAGACGGAAGTTTATGGACAAAATTTGCAGAACTAAAAGTAAAATTGTGGGTAAGTGGACCAACTATAATTAGCCACTGAAATTGATTTTACCTTTCCCAACACAGTACTCGTATTTCTCATGCTGAAGTAAACGCTTCTTTAGAGACCACTATATGTCAAACCACATAGACAAGATTATTATAAATTTTATAGAAATTAAAATCAGGGATAGGATCTTTAAGAATCCCTCTTTGATGTAGTATAGACCAACTTCTTAAACTGGAACGCTTTTCGTAGCGGGTAAGTGTAAAATTTTAAACTTAACGTATTTTAATTAAAAGTGGCACATAACTAAAACTTTTAGAATCTACAAGTGTCCGTATTTAATTCATTTCTTCAAATGAACTTATAAGTTAGTAACATATCTTTTAAGAAACATTTAAAAATTCATTAAATCAATGTGATTGCAAGGCAGTTACTGCATTGCGAGTTTGGGGCAATCATGACTACATAATTTTTCTAATATAAATTGAATTGCACTCTTGAATTAATCTTGTCGTTCCTAACGTTATGCGAACGAAGTTTCCCATGTGCTTGTGACCTTGAACCGTTGACCGCCATTGTATTCCCGGGTACATTTTGCAATAAAGTCTAACATGTAGAAATAATTCCGATAAAACCTGCTTTTTATCTAAATATTTGTATTCTGGTAAATGTTATTTCTTATTATAAACAGAAAATCTTATACTAACATATTTAAATTGTTTCTATACAACAATGTAGAAAGAAACTTAATTTAAATACCAGTGCTTTTTTATCCTATTGCTATTATTTTTTATCCTATTATTTACAAAATTTTGAATCTGCTTCCCCAGCGTGAACCATTTCTAAACTGTAAACGCACCTTTTTGAGGTCGTGCATTTTATGTTCGTTGAATAAAATAATAAATAATATTCATCACAACAATTCTAACATTCCTGTGATTCCGTTCAGTAAATATTCTCAGCTTTCTGACATAATTTATAGGCATTTAAAATTTGAAATAAACCGTTCCATTTCAGAGTATCAAATATGATACAGTGGGCCGTCAGGAACACTTCGCTCCCGTATTACATTTAATTCGCCCAGGCGATCACTGTTGGAGGAAATTGAGCCCTATCAGATATGATACGCTGTGAGCGAAGAGGTTAAAAATATACGACCATGAGATTCAACATCACTTTCACCTCCACTGCTACACTAATGTTTGTAAAAATTGAAAATTGCAGCACCATGAAGGAATTACGCAAATTTAACCAAACTTACAGGAAATGTAAAGTGACGTAAGATATGCAAAGACGCAATCCATGCAGACGCTTGTAATTCGCCTAGGTCTAGACGTAAGACGCAGGCGAATTACAAAGCAATTGCGCCTGCGTGGAATGAAAAGTAGCCGTTTGTGCCGTGTATATAAAGGTTAGAGTTGCGTTGAAATCTGTTTATCGTTCTCTGTCTGCGGCGAACGTTTAATTAATGATCAATGTGCCTCGTCACCAGCGGAGGGTGCCCTACCAACAACTAACGGAGTTCGAATGAGGCCGCATCGTCGGTATGTGAGAGTGTGGACTTTCGTATAGAGCGATCGCTGCCTACACCGAGCGTACTGCCACAACAGTGATGCGTGTTTGGGAAAAATGGACAGAGGAGAACCAAATGAGTCGAAACCTTGGCAGTGCAGCACGCAGTAGCACAATGGCACGGGACGACAGACACCTCATCCGCATTGCTGTGACGGCTCGCATAGCATCCTATCGTGTGTTAGCACTTCTACAGGTATTGTGGTGTGTAGCTCCAAGCTTCATCGCCTTCTACAGCAGCATGAACTGCCTGAAACGTTTACTCTAGGTTCTCCTGTCAGTAAATCATAGATGCGTCCAACTTAAGTGGGCGCGGCAACACAGTGTGTGGCATGCTGTGTGGTAAGAAATTGTTTTCTGCGAGGAATCTCGCTACAATCTGGAGTATAATGTTGGAAGAGTAGGCGTCAGCGTTACAGAAGAGAACGTCTACTCCCACATCCAGCGTCATATCGCACAAACGCTTAGTATCATGATGTGGGGAGCTATTAGGTATAACTGCCGATCCCATCTAGTGCAGACTGCGGACAAACTTAACAGTGATCTTTACATAATGGGAATTGTGGAGCCAGAGAGCCTCTCCATTCTTCGACGCATTCCAGGCACTGTATTTCGGGAGGATAATGCCCGTGGGCATGTTATTCAGATTGTACAAGCTTTCTTTAGGCCACAACAAGTTTCGATTCTTCCATGGCCTGCTGATTCTCCGGAAATGCCGCCCATTGTACATATCTGGGATTTCGCCGGTCGGCTACTCTCTCGTACAATTGACGGGGTACACACTAAGACTCAACTCTGTCATCAAGTTGAAGCCATATGGAATGCCATTCCCCAGGTTTACATTCAGAGCCTATATGATTCAATGGCACGAGGTGTACGGGCCCTCCTTGCTCAGCGTGGCGAACACACCAGAACTGATTTCCGAGTTCATTTTTTTTGTCTTGTAAGTTTGATTACTTATTTTTACTCCTACCCTTAATACGTGGAAAACATTTCATTCATTTCTGACAATTCTTTCATTGTGTTCCATTGTTCACAAATATTAGTATATTTTAATATATATACATGGAACAAAATACTAACTTTAATTTGCAGTACTCCTTTAACTTTCCATTTTTATTTAGTTATTTCCTATTTCTACATAAAAGTAGTAACTGTATACAGTAATCGCTCTAAACTTCATTATTTAAAAATTAATCGATGTCGCATTATCCTTGCATACGCAGGCACTTACATAACGTTTCAGTCAATAAAGATTTTAAATTTGGGAACCAAAATTTACTGTTAGCCAATGGGGATTAATCTGAACTAAAACAGACTCTTTCCGAACGGAGATTTCACCCTGGACATGTCATATTCGTCCTCTGCTTCTCTGTCCAGTTAGATTATTGTCGTTGCTTTTCGTACTGCAACATCTTAAAAAATACAAAATTCATTCAAGAATGAACACGTTTAACGCCAGTTTATCAGTAAATCATAAAAAGATTTTTTAACGAAAGTAAAGAAAGGCCAGATCAGCTACGATTGCAATTCCATTTTTATGCATCTATATGTCTTCAACTTCGAAATTGTTTCACATATATTCAATAATCTGTAATATCACTTAATGTAATAAAACTGGAACGTAGATTTACATTTTTTCGATGCATATCTTTAGAAATTGTTGGTATCACATATAACTTTTATGGGTAAGTCAAACATTCAATCTTGACGTGTCTTTGAAACTTAAGGTGACAGGTTTCATGGCTCATATGACAGTTTCACTCATTTTAGCTGTTATCTGTGTTGTTGAAATTTACACGTGGTAAGTGAAGTGGAAGCTTTGACACGAAACAGACGTTTGGCTTACGTCAGCGGAATATCAGGATCGTAAGAGGAGACTGAGATTAAGCACGGGCAATTACCCAGGCTACACGAATTCCATTTCAGCAGTTTCCTAAGCACAAAACAGACGCGACGATAGTTTTGCTTTTGGGAGATAATTCCGGTTTATAAGGAAAGGATTTTATCATTTCCAATTTCATTGAAACTAAAAAACTCACTTGGACGTGTATCTCGTTCTCAATGTTCTGAAAGTTCGGAAGAGTACGTATCGCTTTAAAATTTGTATCTGAATAAGTTGCTTGCATTAAATTTCATGTTATTATTCGTTTTATTAATGCAATTAAAGAAACTTCTCTGATTACAATTCAGAACCAAAGCCAATACAAGGAATGTTACTTACAGAAATTCTGAGTTAGTTCATTGCAGTAGAGTATTTATTTTACGTTAAGCAATTTCTTAAACTAAATGTAATTAGTTTGCAAACTTCTGCAAATTTGAAAAAGTCTTACATGCCTGTTTTACTACAGAAAATCTTGCAACATAAAATTAGTTTCTCTGTTTCGAAAACTAAAAATTCATCTGAAGAAATATTTTTTAAACATTCTGATATAAAATATTTGCATCTGAAGGGTCGCATCCGAAACAAAAGAATTTTATTTTTTGTTAACGCATTATTAAAGATATCAAATCATTTTTAAAGAGGGCTTTTCTCACCATTTTGTAGTCAGATGTTTCTCAGAATCAATGAAAAATATTTATAAGGATGCAAAATTAGAAAGTAAATATTCCATTGAACGAATTTTTATAAATTGAGCATATTAAATTATGCAACAGAAATATTTATGCATGTATTAATTTTTCTTTTAAATTCCTTTAAATAAACACCGCTTTTAAATTTTGACTATAACATAGTTGCTTCCAGTAATAAGAAATTAATTTAAGCTTTAATCACCGGCCGAGTTAGTTCTTATATGATAATATCAATCATAAAACTCACCTTCTAGTTCATGATTTCCTCTTAAGTAAATAGTTGAATAAATTCCTTGCGTAGATAAAATAAATTCCTTGCGTAGATAAGTTTATTCCAGTCTATAGTATTATCTGCCAGCTATTTTTAAATAATTCCTAAAGAGAAAAATACACACCCATAGACATACTTAGATATAGGGTAATGTTGCTATCGATGGGCAGGCTCCTTCGTTCAGGTACCCCCATTTTTTTCTAGTTATTGACAGTATACGCGACCTATTGACTGTTTAGTATACTACATGAAGCTTGAAAACCGTTATCTTGACTGGGAGCTGATCCACACTCAAACAAGTTTGATTTACAAGAATGTAAAATTTTTGTACTTTTCTTCTAATTTTTCAATGTAAAGAATGTAATAAAAATCAGTAAAACGATAATAATGTTTTAGTTGCTACTGATAACATTTAAAACTGTGTCAAATCAGCTTTATTTGGCTATGTTAACAATAGTGTTTACTTTGTTTACTCCGAAATCACGGACGTGTTACATACCGACTGCTAATTACCTTCAATGAACCAGCCTACGTTGTTATGAATGGGTTAGTGACCCAACCTTGGAAACCATATAGAGGCTTATTTTTTTAACTTTTTCAAGTTGAGGAATAAAATATCACTGTATCAGATATAGTAAAAAACTATCAAGAGTAATTAAACCTATAATTAGATAATGATCTCATTTTCTTTGTTATTATAAAACTTGACCCCTTGACGTTTCGTTCTTCAAGCTGTTGAACAGTTATTACATTGTAGAGACATTAGGTTATTACGAAGCAAGAGAGGTGAAAAATATGCAATTCTTTCGCCGGGAATCGAGCCACGGACCTCTGAAATACCGGCTCAGTGTGCTGACCATTACACCACGAAGGCACGCTAAGAATGTGGGAGATAAACCTTATAACATCATTGAAATAAAGACGTTTCTACGACAGAGGCGGTTGTATTTCAAGATTTTTATTTTGTTGCAGCAGTTCAGTGTGAAGCAAATGACGTCCCTGTCGTAGATGTTCCTGACACAAGTCTAACTGCTTCTACACGTGGGCTGCCACATGACATGCAGACTCCACGAAGAAAATCTGTTGCAACGACCAATGGAACAGAATCAGAACCGCTTCCAGCTGCTGCATCAGCATTAATGTCAATTTTTTTTTGCATGAAATCTCTCCAACTACATCCAAATCTCAGTTGGAAAAGGCTCAAACATAGCCGAAAACGCAGTACTGATAACACGCAGCCCATACAAGCAGATCCTGGAAAAGGCTGGAGAAAAAACAAAGGGAAGAAAAGGCGCCGCTGCGAAAAGACGACTCCCAACTTCTGGGTGCAGAAGACAGTAAAGACTAAACATTCATTGCCTTCAGTAAACAGGCCTATCAATTCCAACGGGGATTCCTGATTCTGTGCTATCTGCTGTTATAATGCTGAGATGAAGGAAGACTATGACTATTGTGTAAAGTGTGGGTTCATAAGAAGTGCGCTAGTGTCAAAAAGGGGATCAAATGCAACTGAATTCATCGAGAACGGATACTTGATGCAGTAATTTGTGTAAGATTTATAACCTATGTTATATTATATGTTAGTAGAAGGCTTAATAATTAATTTATGCTATTTTAAAATTTTCAAGTTACGGTTGTTCTTTTTATACTAGCTTAACTATAAATTATCCTCCTGATTCCTTGTGAATAATACGAAGCTATCAGTATGTTTCAATGTATTTTCAGTGGTCTGCGATCGTTTCTAATCAGCATTTTTTATTTACCAATCATGCTCAAAATTGTTTTAAACATTTTATTCAGTTGTATTAAGATGATAATGTATTAAAAAGAAAATAGCTCCTGGCTCATTCATAGAAACTCCCGAGTTTAATGAAGGCGACTGGTTTCCTTCATTGGGCCAGTGGCACCTATTTTTATTTTTTTAACATTTACTGAACATTTCATAATTATAATGTTTATTCCTAGATATGTGTAGT
>KK115709.1:0-34993 GCA_000611955.2 Stegodyphus mimosarum
AGAAGATAAGGTTACAAACAAACAAACACACAAACAAACAGACGCGCACGGATTTTAATATAACAGATTAATTTTAAGGTTTTTCAAGGTTAGTTCTCATTTTGATTTTACGAGAACTATAGAAGAGGAAGATGTATATTATGAAAATGAACAGCAGCTGCTGTGAACTTAACTAAGATAAATGATGCTTCACAGAAAGGTCAAAGCGGCTTTGTTTACGCAAACTTGAAGCGATGTAGATCGTGAAAGTATTTTAAATTTAAGGAACTGTCTTTTTTTTTTGGATGGCTCCTCTAATACTATATTTTTGTGAAACTCGAAAGCTTTAAACGTTTTGTGGTGCCTCTGAAACTATATTATTTTCGTTGAATTGTTAAGATTATTATTTTTTCCTTGGTAGATGCTTGAAAACTATAATTTTTTATGGAATTGCTAAAACTGCAATTTTTTCCCTAAAATCCTATTATCCTCGCTGAAAAAATATTAAAAAGCCTTTGAAAATATATCATTGTGGCATGAACTTTATGCTAAAAATGAAAAGAAAATCGTTATTTTATTATAATATTAGTAATCAAAATAAATTAACTTCAGATTCATTAAATAATAACAATATAAATATGCTGTTTAATTAAATGGTTGGTTTTAAATATTTTTTAAATTTG
Source organism: Stegodyphus mimosarum (assembly GCA_000611955.2). Taxonomy (NCBI): domain Eukaryota; kingdom Metazoa; phylum Arthropoda; class Arachnida; order Araneae; family Eresidae; genus Stegodyphus; species Stegodyphus mimosarum. The sequence goes on from KK115709.1 coordinate 663, forward strand.
TATTCCACATAATATTCAAAATTTATTTCGAATTTTGATTTTGATATTTAAAAGCCCTACAGGACCTGAATGTAGCTCCAAAATTTCATACAGGACAGTTTGTATATTGCAAATTATATGAATTGAATTTTATGAATAATGACGATAACAAACATTATAAAAATAATGTAAAGGTAAAATAAGAAGTGTTTGTATTGCCTATAAAGCGACCAGGATTTTAAGAAACGTAAAATTGTACTTTTGGAAATAAATTAAAATCTTTATGCTAAATTGAACGGCAACAACGCTGAGAACTGATAGACTTCTAGGCAGCGAGGCTAATGAATTTAAAACCTTGAAACTTCCAGAAATGGCAACGCTTGTCAAGTCGCACAGATTTAAATGCGAAATGTAAAGGGATTTGAAAAATGGAAGATTAAGCTACGGGCATTTTTGACGTAAAAATTAACTTTTATCATTAAGTAGTGTGGGGGTAAAAATTTAACTCCCTTTGAAAGTTGTGGAATAAGTACATTAAAATGTTCCCTGTAACGGGGTCGCCTTCCCAATACCCACAGCAGGAGGTGATGCAGCGGATCGTGACGGCCCTCTCCGTGGTCCACCGGGGGGGGGTGTCGTTTGACAGCACAGACGACTTTTCGATTTAATTAGCTTGCCACGTGCGGCTTCCGTTAAACGAGACGTGAACAGCGTCGGCGCAGTTTTCTCGGATCACTGGTTCGAGTCCGACCCCACATTTTCAGAACGACCACTCGAATTGTCACGGAGACCGCCCCACGCGCTGAGCCTGTCGACACCCCTGTTCTAGTATAAAGCGAGTAAACGGACCTTTTTCATTTCTTTTTCAATGTTCAGTTTATTTACTGTACAAGCAATGATTTGGCTACAAACCAGAGTATCATTCTTCGTCAGCTTTTTACGCAGCGAACCTAAATCTAAGGCTTAATAAAATAATTTATGCGTATTTTATTAAAAGTAGATGAGTAATTACTAGATATCTAACAAGATTTGAAATAAATAAATAAGCCCTATGTTATTCTTGAAGAAGAAACCCCTTTCTTATTAAGCATAGAATGATATCTTCAACAAAATGTTTTTTTTCTAATAATACCAGATTTATAAAATAACAGTATTCAATAGGTATTCTGCAAAAATATCTTATATATTAATAAATAAGACTTAAGATTAAATATGGGACAGATAGTGTTCAGATGTATTATTTAAAAGGATTGATTTAATGAAAGTCACTGTTATTTTCCCGCGCATTGTTGTAATGATACATACTTCTTTTGTAACCTCGAATACGAGGATTAAACTTCTAAAGTTATAGCACAGTATTACAGCATTGGAGAACATTAGAGAACTGTTCTTCACAAAAGTTGATTACATTTTAAGTACATCGAAGAAATTCTCTTTGAGGAGTTAATTGTTTTTCATTTCACAGATTTCGTCTTCTTGCGAAACAGAAAGCATTGCCTTTTAACGGAAATATTTATTGCAAGTCTCCTTGTTGCCAGCGTTCCGTTGAAGTTAATGTACAATTTTTACGGTTTAGAACAGCTCATTTTAAATATAACAATTTATTTTTTATATCTTTAATTTCTGATGAGCTGTTCATAAACTAGTAAGTTTTTCGAAATTCCTTAGTTTAAAAGTGTTTTATTTCTTTTAAGGCTCTACTAATTTAGTTTCGAAATACTAACTTACAGAGATCCATTACACATCATTGCTCTCTTCCTCTTAAAGTTCATTCATATTCAGCTGTTTAAATTTCTTCTATTCACTGCAGAATATTAACCTTGCTAGCAACAGCGTTGAAATTTAAGGGTGCTAATTATTATATCTACTTACTTATTAATATGAAGCGTCTACTTATTACTTATTAAAATGAAGCGTTTATTACCTAATAAGCGTATTATTTAGAGTCTCAGTCAAATGCTGTAATACATATACCAGTCAATCAAAAATTATTACGAAATAATCTTCCTGTCTGCAAGTTTTCCTAAATGGTAGTGAAACCTGTACGGTACGGTACAGGCATGGATGGTTTTGAAAGTAATAATAATCAGTTCGTTTATACAAAGCTGTTTATAATCAGTCGCAAACCCCTCAGTATCATTCATCCCGTCCTTTTATGACACCCGCATAGGAATGCACTTAGGTGCTTTATTTTTTGCAATCGTTTTACTCTTGAGAATTCCATAAAACAATAACTCTGGTTCTTCCGCTGTTGCAGCGCGTTAATCACTGTAAGGCCACTTTTCCTATACAGTTATTCTCATCACAGTGCAGTTTACCTTATCTTTCGTCTAACCATAATACTTGATGGTTGTGTTAATCCAAAATATCATATTGTCACTTGATCAGTTTGAGGTAATTAATATGCTCAATTTAACATTTGTAAAAGTCTGTAACTTAAGTAATAAGTCTTAACTGTAGTAAGTCTGAACTTAAGTAAGTGTTAATTTGTAAAAGTCTGAAAAGAAATTACCTAACATTTTTCTGATATTTATTTAGTTTAGAATTGCATCTAGGTATAATGTACGACTTACGCACGTTTTAAGAGATGCGCATCATTTTCGCAACTTCCTCTAGCCAATGAAAAAATTTTAACTAAGAAGAGTCTTGTAATGGCAAAGTAATATTATACCTCTAACTTAAAATTTTATTGCCGATCTGATACAAATCTAAAGACAGCGCTACATTAGGTGCCATGGCCTTATTATCTTCAGGAGTAGAACTTTCAAAAGAAAAAGAACTAAAATGTGGCACTATTTGTAGGTTTAAAGTATAAAATAAATTGCAGGCTAACAGAAAAGGCTGCTAGTTTTGAGAACTATAATTTACAGTCGTTCTATTAAACTAGCAATTAATTTTCCGAAGAGAAACCTATTGTTACACTTTTTGAAATCGTAACTAAATCTTAGTTACAGAGCGGTATAAAACGTTGCTCTTTTTAAAAGCAGGACAACACACTTGTAAGGTTTACCCTAGGATTTAAAGTTATCTTTAGTTTAAGCTACTTTCCTGTCCCTCCTAATTTCAGCTTACAATTTCCTACCAGAATGAGTTTTTAGAATCGCGTTTAATGCAAATGAGTGGTATTTAAGTCGAAGTTTCATTGACTGAGATAAAGAACTCAAAGTTACTGAATAGCGCGCGTTTGACTTTTGGATATGACTCTCTAAGCTGTTACTACTCTCGGCCATATTACAGTCCGTTGATAGCTTCTCTAGCTTTTCGATATTTAGGGGCCAACTGCTTAGAATTTTGGTAGCTTCGGCTATATCTCTTTAGTTAAGCATTAGTTAAGTCTTAGTTAAGTCTTAGTGCTTATTAAGTTGAGTTCAAGCCCAAGTGGAGGCTTTGCTGTACGCCCTGATAAAGGGGCTATCTATCAATTCTTATTTTGAGTAATAAAGAGTAGTTAACCCTTCTTGAGTTTACGTCTCTGTTCCTGACCTAAAACGATTATTCTCTTAGTTGTTCACGAGGTCCCTACACATTTAGCTGTTGGATAAAAGGATGGAACCCCACACACTCATAACACAGAGCAATAAATACGACTGAAACGGTCAAAGTCTTAGATTTCCGTTTCCGTTGGTTTAATGACAGGAAAATCAACTGTCAAGACCTTGGGCCCGAATTCGAATTACGGTGAAGGAATACATGTTTATAAGTATACAATGTCTTTGCGGAAAGGGGACACTTAAAATATTATATAGTCTTTAGAAGTTGATTGTTGGAAAAAAGGGTTAGAAGAACCTAGGATCCATCCCTCGGAGCTTCTTCATCAGAACTGGGACAAAACAAAATGGTGACGGTTAGCAATTGAAATGCTAATACCCTAGTTTGCCGGCCATCCAATCATTGATGCAAAAATATCTTGGATTCACAAAATAGATTCACTTCATAAATACAATAAGGGGAGACCCTCTGGTTACATCAAAGCACAGCTGTCATTTCCCATCTTCCCATAACGACATGTACATTATTCTAAGCAACATCCGTAGTCTCTTGACAAATTATATTTTAAGGTTGTTAATATCATGTGGAGTATGAGTGAAAAATTTAGCTTTCAGATATTCCCCAAAAAGAGTCTGCTGCATTTTCTGGGCGATTTCGTTCTCGGTTTTTTGACATTCAGTGCTTGTAATTCAGTATCCTGGTCACACTGCAAGAAACGTTTATGAAATTTCACATGAGAACTTTGTATTTGGTGAGAAGAATCTAGTTAAATACTAAAGAATGCTGTTGAATTTTACTTTCCACCCTTATTGAACAAAAGTCTTTTATTGACCTAACAAAAATTTATTACTATTGAGTTTATTTCATATATAAACCAAAATCAAAACATAATAGGAAATCTCAGCCGGTTAATTTTCACTTGGAGAACCAAATAAAATTACAAGCATTGATGTTAGAGCTAAGAATTAGTTAATGGCTAATTTTAAAACTGGTAGAAAGATAACGAACTTCTTTTATTAGTCCAAAGGGGCAGTTTGCCTAGAAGAACTATTAATTTTGTTTTGGCATTTTGCGTTGATTCACTATAAACTTTCTTTCACTTTTCAAATTGTTGCCAACAAATATCATCGCCATGTATTATATTTAAAGAAATTAAATAATGAAGAATCTGCATAAATGTGTATACGTTTCCCGCAATGTGATAAAACAACGGCACCTAGAGCCATCAAATTTTGAATAACATAATCCTCCTGCGAATACGGGCATCTAGAAGCCAAAATTTGAAATTTGGAAGTTGTTTTATTATCGATTTCACGATTTCATATTTTGTAAAACTTTAACGAGTTTTTTATTAACAAACTCAAGGCTTTCAAAGCTAGTAAAGAAAACGTTGTACAGAAAAAAAAAACATTTTAATCTCCAGCGCGTGAGACTGTATATCGGAAATTCTAAGGATATGCTCATTTTAAAACTATTTTGCGATATTGTTCTTTAACTGAATTTTATGTTTTAAATGCGAAGAACATGATATTTAATAAATAAAGGTAACACACAAAATGGTAAAAAAAGCCACTTTGGACGTAATTAAAATCTGAAACCTTTCAGATTTTTTTATTTACTTATTTATTTGTTTCTGTATTAGAAACGTCTTAAATGAAATACAGTCAACATTTTTAGATATTTTGTTATTACATTATGTGACATTGCCATAGCAAGTGTTGCCGGAGCGCGAAACATAAGGTTTTATCTTCCACTCGGGCTCTTACGTAACCAACTTTTAGAATGATAAAATTTGGTAAAATTTATGATTTTATATTTTTAATTCAAATCTAATCAATCTCTAACTGCCTAACAAACTGAACAACTTAAAAGCAGTAAACACACCTCTTAGTAAATTATTCTTCATTTTAGATTCTAAATAGCTTATCTAATTATTATAAATTAAAATGTATTTAATTTACAATATACCTAAATGATAATGTTTTGAACATTTTAATTAATTGATAATGCTTTGAATTATTACAGCTAATAACAAATATTTCTAACTCGATGTACTACATGACTTGTGCACAAACCGCTCATAAGAAATCTTTCATTTCCACTTCTTTTATTTTTAAATGTAGTTTTGAACACGAGACTTTTTCTTTTGACCCAAAAAAATTTCAATATAATTAAATATAGCTTCAGCTTAAAAATTATATAGAATAAGTGTTACTTCGAGTGAGAACAATAGTAACTCTGAAATATTTACTTTGAAGGAAGGTTTCCAAGACTGATATCCATTATTATATTAAATCTTAATTCTTACTACTAATGTTTTAAGAACAATGGAACGTATATATAATTTATTCTAAAGTATTTATTTTAACTTTTTAATGCGGTCCCGATACAAGATTACAGACACTGAAGTAAAAACGATATGTTCAAAGGGGAAAAACTAATAATCTGCATCAAGGGAAATTTTAAACTGAATAGTTTTGCCATTGGCAGCTCCCTTCTCTGAAAAAACTTATTAGCATCTAGTTCATAAGCAAGGCTAGGGCCTGCCTGTTCCTATTGTTGTCTAGGTGTTTAGGATATTGAATAAAACTGTTTCCTCTGAGCTTCGTAATCCGTGTCGTGGCGTCGCCGCACCGGCGGATTAAGCTCGGCGTGTGGTGTAACTGTGAGATAACTGGACCTAGAATCCGCCCACGATCCCTCAGGGATGCGGCGGTGTCAGCCTGCACCCCCCAGATAGACCGGTTCCATCAGCTTAGAAACGCAGGTTGGACATCATGCTCCACTGAAGTTACACCCAAAGGACTACGCAGCCTCTTACGATTGCGACGCTTCTGACGAGGAAGTACAAGTTAACGCAATCGACTTTTACGCATACTTCCCGTATCATTAGAATACCAGCCTAGTCGTCGAAAATATCTTATGGTTGGTTTATTTCTAGGAGGAAGTTGTACGACTCTGTAGATTCAGTTCCCTGAAATTTTAGTTCTTTTTCGAAATATCGACAATGATAAAGCATTTTATAACATTTTGGAATTATTTTATTATTACGTAAATATTTAAGGAAATTTTTCTATAAAAAGATAAAAAACTTGTTGAAAATAAAATTCGGCACATTTATATCTCACATTATAAGGTATTTCTCCCGCCTACTGATCATTCCTTCGTGGTGTAGCGGTCAGCACGCTCGGCGGGTATTCGAGAGGTTCGTGGTTCGAGTCCCGGCGAGACCATTGCTCATTTTTCACTTCTCCTGCATTAAACAAATCCTAATGGCTCTACAGTGGAACCAGAGCTAAAAAAAAAGTGGTGGATGATGATTCTTCACCACCAGGATTTGGCAATTGGGTCCCTTAATTCCCAGTCGCACTTTAAAAGGTGGAGTATATAAGATATTTCTCCCGCCTTCTCAGCATGCCTTCGTGATGTAGTGGTCAGCACACTCAGCGTGTATTCGAGAGGTTCGAGTCCTGGTGAGAGCATTTGCTCATTTTTCACGTCCTCTGCTGCCAAAATAACCTAATGTCTCTACAACATGTGCACAGTACTGGAGGACAGAGATCTTAGTAGCCCCTTCTATTGTTATTACATGTCCATTATCTTCAATCGTCCCATTATTACCATATTAGTTATATTCTATTGCTAAACCTCCACATATATTCCATGTACCATTATTATTATATTCACTCTAGTTTAAACGCATTTCTTTTTTAAACATGTTCTATAATTGATATGAAGCAGAGTTTTATACATATTTAAAAACTTCCCATGAAATTTTGTAGTTTGTATAAAAGCACTATTATTTCATTCATGTTAGTTGCTATTTTGCATGATTACAATGATTTTCCGAAAATTCTCTTATAAGGAATTATCGCATCCCATTGTGAGTGCTCCCGTGTTGTCTATTTAATCTGCCCAATCAGGAAGTAGAAGATTCGTAGCTCACATCGGAGATCTTCCACTTGCGATTGGGAATGTTAGCCAGTTACACTATGCGAACATTCAATAATTCCATACAATCTGTTCCACTTAAGGGTACTAAAGAGAGACAACACACATCTGCCTAATCACCCTTTAACTGGCAAACGAAATCCAAATGTGAATGAGCTATCGCCCACCACATTTTAGTTCGGCTTTATACTTATTTTTTATGTTTTTTCGAAGAAACCATAGCAGAAATCAATATTACGTTCTTAACAGTATTCGAACTTCTTTTCTGGTAACTAAATCGATTAATAGAGTGCTAGCCATTTAACCACGAGCCCATACTCGTAGAAATACGATATTTCCTTATATTTTTTACTAAAGTTTTATACATTTTCTTTCATCATACGTATTTACCTTGGGTTTTCAGAATACAAAGAAAAAATATTAGAAATATATTTTGAGGTAATGTTAAATCTTGCAAAAATTTTTCGAAATTGATATTTTATTTTTATAATCTAAAAACCCCTCGTAAAGGAATAAAAATAATTAGAAAGACTTTTATGTATTTAGAAATAATTAGAACTACTTTTATGTATTTAGAAATAATTAGAACTACTTTTACGTAAATTATAGTTAAAAAGGGAAATAACTTGCGTTAATTCCTCCCAGTTGTTAAACCTTCGTTCTTAGGCTTTAGGATCTTGTTTAAATCACAAATGCCAATTCTACAAAACAATGCTGCGTAAATAAGTGTTATTGCAGAATTTTGTATTTATGTAATTATTACTGAATAAATATGTGCGATATTCAAAAATTTTAATTTGTTTAATAACTACCCACTTACTTAAAGCATTTTGACAACTTCACGGAATAATTTAGGATTTTACGATGATTCTTTAGCTCATTTAGCAAACATTTACGCATTCTATTATAATAATCAGCACTTTGATGTAAATTTCTATTGAGGCAAAAACTCAAATTTTCGCAGTTTAAGCAGCAGTCTTAGAGATAAGCTGCATCTGATCCTCATGAATTTTCCGTGATACAGCTAAATTAGTAATTTTTCAATTCAGTCTTTCTTATAATTACGGATGCAACCGAATGGTTTCAGTTTTGATGCAACTTAAGGCTGCAGCATTATTCATTATCTGATTCGTAAATTAAGATTTCAATTTATTATGTAGCGGTGTACTTATTACATTGTTTTTTAATATTAGCTTACAAGAAAAATAATTTTGCGTGAATTACCAAAAACCCTCCATTAATCTGATAGTTTACGACTGAAATTTTGGCGAACTTATACAGTTTGATTGTATAGAATAATCGTTTGTGCGGTACTTAAGAATAAATTTTTAATAATACAATCTTTCAGAAACACACTGTGGAAAGAAGAGAGAAATGTACAAGTAAAGAAATTTTCTAAGCTAAAAATTGGGTTGGGTGTAAATCATATAAACCCTCTCCCAACCACTTAAAAATTTTAAAAAATAAATAAAATTTGAAAGGCTGCAGATTTTAATGGTCGTTAACGTTAAGGTTTTTTACTCTTTCGCTGAGCTCTGTAATTACCTGTCTGCTCTTGCACTCTCGTCTGCTAGCTCCCTTTTTTTTCAGCTTTTTAGCTTTATTATTAAGCATCGTTTTCTTCACACTTACGCCACACACAGCTTAACAACAAAATCACAAAATTTTTAAAAGCTGCATAGCAATATATATTCCTTATTATTCCTTGCATATCAATATATATTTCTTATTTATAATTCCTGATACAATGTTGAGTGTTGGCGTATAATTTTGTAGTCTTTTTTCAGTCTTTTCTCAGTTCACCGTATGAGTATTCAATTTTCTTATTAAGATGCCTAACAAAAATTTTGTTAGACTTTTTATTAACTTTTCATGTGTGAACTTTATTTGTTAAATATCGCATTCTTCGCACTTAAGCCACATAAAATTCATTCAACAGCAAAATCACAAAATATTTGAAAAAAGCATATCTTTAGATAAAGTGTTAGAGGTTGCCATACATACTTCTATATTCACTATATCATTTCTTTAAAAAAACTAGCCACTTCCTCATGCAGAAGCCTAAAATAGTTTTAATAAAAACGAAAAATTATGTAATGATTTTAATGAGTCCAGCTGGTGTAATTTCATAAAAATATTCAATACTTCCAATTAGACATCTCATGATTTTAAAATATGTTTATTTAAATCAATCACATTAAAACGCAGATAAGCTTAGTTTCGCTTAGTTTAGTAAAATCGCTTAGTTTATTACTCAAAAATCTTTCAGATTAAATTTGAAAGCATTTTAGGCGTTACCGAATGGCATCACGTTGGCGCGTGGAAGATAAAAGTATTTATTTCCGGCCGCGGTAACACGTTGCTTTCATGGAGCCGAGTTTGTAAATGAGAACTGAAAAATAAATATCTTATCTTTCAATTGAAGAGAAAGAAACTGAAAAATAAATACTTTATCCTTCAATAAAAACTGTTGCCATCCGAATGGTAACAGTCTTTATTGAAATAATTTTTTCATTTAATTTAATAATACAAGGCAATAATATTTGGTGGCAACAATTTAAAAAGTGATACAACGTTTATACCGAACCATCACAAAATTCCATTTCGAGACTACTAATAACTCCTTTTGTGCTAAATAACTAAAAGACAAGAATCGACAGTTATATTCTGATTCTATCAAGCTTGTGAAAAACATGCATTCTGTCAAAAAAAAAAAAAAAAAAAAAAAAAAAAAAGGAAAGAAAGAAAGAAAAGAAAAGAAAATGATATACAAAAATTTAAGCATGAATTTTGTAGTCTAAGCATTGTGAATAAGAGAGTACACAAAAGGTTTTAGAGTCAGTGTTTCCAAACCATTTATGATGTAAACAATAGCTTCCAGCTTCTCTTCCTCGGCGAGCCAATTTCAGTTGTGTCTTCAGGCAGTGCGTTGTTTAATATGTTAGGTTTAGCAACTATTTAGGAATTTTTCTTGAATAAAAAATACCGGTGTTGTTCATAATATCAAATGGTTATATAAATATAATTCTAAGGATGTTAGCTTTATTTAAATTTACACACCATTTTTTATGTGAAGATCTATTCTGCACTTCTACTGTTTCATCTACTCCACCAGAATGTATGAAGTGAGTATCAAATATGAGCTGGAATCAGTTTAAGAAAGACAGGTTTTGCAAATTCAGACATAGTAATAAACTTTCTCTGTAACTGTCGTTAGTTCTGCTGCTATCAGTTGGTCCGTTTTCCTCTACTTGAAAATTTCGTTAATATTTTTGGGACGGTAAACGCAGATTGCTATGCTCTAAATTTAAATTTTGACTTGTAAATACTTGTAAACCATTGTCGTTTGTCAATTTCGCAAGAAGCGAAAGTTAACTTTTTTAATAGTTTTAGCTTATATTTCTAGATGAAGTTCAAAAAAAATATTTAGTTCTTTTAATTGTTGTTATTAATTAGTGTTCAGTTACTGGCAGGTAAGTTTGGAACAAAAATTCTCCACATAGTCAAATAAAACTAGACTATCATTAGCAAATTTAACTAACCTAGCCACCGGCCAGCTGAAAACGACATAATGAACCGATTGCAGTCTTAAAATCACCAGCAGTTGACCATCACTGATATAAGGCATAGCAGAACTCTGTCCAAATCCTATGTTTTGATACACAGACATATTTAAAAGCGCACTTTAGAGAGTATCTAAAATAGCTTAGAAATGTGAAATGTACTGTAATTATGGAAGTTTTCTTCAGAATATAATTTAAATAGAGCATTGCGTTATGTAATGTCTGAATAAAAGTTATTTCAAGTTTTTTCTAACTAATACTAATTTTTACTTTATGTCTGGTTATCCTTTAGCGTCATACATATTTCGTTATTTGTTAGGTCGAATTAAATTTTGTATGTAAAACTTTTTCTTCTTAAAGAATTTTATGATATAACTACTCCATTTTTAATCAAATTAAGGGAAAGAAAATAAGAAAGTTTTTTGCTACCATCAATTATATTTTCGGATCAAAAAAAAATTGGAGCATATTTAAAGCGTGCTTATAAATATCTTATTATTTTGCATTTAAAAAATATTTTATTACTCCACTGTTCGCTTTATTACTCAATATTTTCATTTCCCAGAAAATAAAGGAAAATTTTCATTGTTAAAATAGAAATTTTTTTATTAATCAAGGGCAAAGTTTAAAGACGTTTTCTTAATTGTTGTATAAACGTAACAGTCATAGCACATGAAAGCCCCCTTTTAGCAGGGATCAAATGGAGCATTTCTTCTAGGCCTCAAAATCTTTCTGTAATACTTAAAATGTGTAAAATATTATGCACTTTTTTTTTTCAATTCTAGGTTTTAAAAATATGAAATATGAAGCTGAAATAAAATATTAAACTTTTAATTTTAGGTTTTTATGCCTTTATTTAAAAATCTGATATTGGGAGTCTCTCTCTCTCTCTTACTGGCCAGCGATATCATTTAGTGCAGTTTAATCAAACTTATTAAATTCCCTTTTTTAGCTGAACTTTTACTTTTAGAATATTCAGCTTACTGATCATTATTACCTTAATTTGACTTGATTGTAATAGTAATCGGTTAGTTAATTTGAATTCATGAGATGCAAAGAAAAACTGCAAACTTTTTCATTTAAGATTGTAAGGTGTATGTTAATTTTAAAATAGTTATTTTTAATTTTGAAACTCTTTCCTTTCAATTCTTGTTTTCCACTTACAACTTCCTACCAGAATGAGTTTTTAAAATCGCGTTGAATGCAAATGATTTAAAAGTAGTATTTAAAAGAAATTCAACTTACTTGGAAAGAGAGTGCTTAGGAGTCTTTAGTGGCACGTGTTTGCCTTCTGGCTACTTCGTTCTTGAATCTATTACGCTCGGCCGTATTGTACGTGCCTGTTGATAATCGCCGGCTACTTTAAATTAAGGGCCAACTACGTTAGATATTTGTGTCTAGCTTCAGCTAAGGCTATCTTAATTAGTATGAGATTAGTTTCTTATTTTCTTATCCTGATTTAAAAGCCCGAGTGAAGGCTTCCTTGTAAGCCCGAGAAATGCCACCTGTTATTATTTCTTTGAGTAAATAAAGGGGTATTTTAACCCTTCTCGAGGGTACTTTGTAAGTACTTAAGTTCAGTGATAAGTCGCTACTTAGTTCACTAGGTTCCTCGACATTTTATCATAGAAAAAGTAGCGATGAACATTATAAGATTATAAATTACTAAGTTGTGATTTCACTGAGCGAGATGATAGGATTTTTTAAGCAATTCCAAAATTAAATTTAAAGATGGTCAGAAGAATACCAGATGAGGATCTATAAGAAATTATTTCATGTTTCACAGCAACTGAGTTACTTAGTTCTATATTTTTTCATAGCTGTATCTATTTTTTATATATTTATAACTTCAATAAGTTTCGAAATCAATAAGAATCCTTTAGGTTTCCCCTTTCCCCCTCCTTTTTTTTTTCAGATTTCTTTCAAGAAGATCGAGATTGGAGTTTAAAAATGCATAAGTTTATATTTTATAGAACATATGGTAATCTTGAAAACAAAACAGTGAAATGTACATTTTGTTTAAATAGCTTTGATTGGCAAACGTTAAATTATAAGGTTATTTCACGAAGTACTTTGAGCCCACCAGAGGCGAGCGATAAAGTCACTGAACCCCCAGTAGTTCGGTCCGCGTTCGAACCCCGGCGAACGGGCTCGCTGGTAACGTGTACACAAGCCAATTTCCATCAGAAACCTCTCCCCTTAGGCACACAGCCTCCGTTTGCTTTGTCGTAATCAAATACATCAAACACACCAAAACATGAAATACTTTGCATCAAATGTAATTAGTTTTACCCCAGGCTTTGAATTTCCTAAATCGGACCCTGGGCCCTGATGACGTAACTATTAGTACTTTTAAAAAAGGTCTAAAAATGATTGAAATCTTATTTGTGTTGACATCAGTACTTAAATTATTTAAATAGGGGGGGAAAGAATAGTAAAACGTTAAAGTAATAAAATAAGAAGTTTTAAAATTTTCACATAAACAATTTTTTTTCTATAAACAATTTTATCATAATAATTTTCCGGCAGTATTTACAAACCGCATTTTGTGGTTTAACAATATTTGGTGGTTGAATAACAGCTTCGGGACTTGATGAAAGGATACTATGCAAAGAATCCCATACTCGACAACTTTTCATTCATAAATTCAAAATAATGGACACAAAAGGATGAGATCTATTTATCCTTTTTTTAAAATGATAATAAATAATTTACAGGCTTCCAATAAAAGCTCTAAACGGATCCCCGAAACACTTCAAAATCGCTTTTAAGAAGACAGTATTCTACTATATAGTGTAAAAGATTTAGTTACGTACTCCCCACCCAAGCAATCCATCCCGTGACGTCTTCCAAACACAAAAGCTGTGTCATAACACCCTTCTCAACACTTCATGAAAACACTCCATAGACGGCCCTGGGATGCTTTGTGCCACGTTTTTTAGACCCATTGAGTTTTTTGAAGTGGTAAGCCAAGGACTGAATTACGAGCGGTAGCGCGAAAAATGCCATCCCCCCGTTCTCGCCATTAACTCCTGGTTGCGGTTGTTTGCCGCGCCGTTCGTCATCCGTGGACCGTGACTCCTTGTGACTGGACCCCCCGCCGGGGGTGCTCTCAACACCCCTATCTATAGAATATTATTGGCTCGATTGTTCTGGGAGCCCGCAATCTGTGCTGTCGGTGATTTTGTGCCTTCACCTGATGCTCGTTTGCAATGGGAGAGGGCCAATTAGGGGTTGACTTTTCCAAATCTCTGGAGATATGAGATTTTCAGCTATTCTCCAGGGAAGACATCAGCAATGGATTCATATATATGCTGACGGACACTGTTTTATGACTGTTGTTTAGTTTCATTTTACCTCTCCAGAAAGATTCACTTGATTATATATGTATTCATATTTACCCATCTAATAAAAGCACTCATGTGTTTATGATTATTTAAATGTAGCTGGGCTATAAAGCGTTCCTACTGCATTGGTTTTATTTCAGAAATCTGCATTAATTATAACAGAATTCTAATTATTATGGTTTTCCGCGTTCATTACAGTAGAATCCAAAGTAAAGAAAACTGACAATATCTTGAGTAACTGAAAACTCAGTGAAAGTCGGAAAACCACATCGAATTTTTTAGTAAAAACGTATCATCAATGTTTCTCCTAATTCGTAGTGATCAGTATTATTCTCAAACCTCCAATCATATCTTAAGCCATTGTCATACATAAACTATACATGTGACAGCAGTTAATTAGAAAAGCTTGTTTATTGGTTTTACTATTGAAAAGATGCTTACTTTTTACTCCTGTATGTTAAAAGTTGCAAACAACAAATTTTGACCGGTTAAGTGTATACATTGTTTACATTTTCTTCACCCCTCTCATCCGGAATAGCAGATAAAGCCAATTTTCCTGCTCTTAGTAATCCTATGAAAGACGTAATAAAATTTTGTTTGTCGCAAATTTTCTTCGTATGTGATACCAGCTTTAGTTATTTAGTGTTACTAACTGCGAAGAAAAATAAGAAACAGTCTTTTCTGTGGTGCATCATTTAGTATATGGCTAAAAACAACAATATTTAAAAAATAAAAATGCGCAATGTTTTAATTACACTTTTAATACGAATGGTTTGTTTCGGTTAAGAAAATTGTCATTCATTTTTTAGATACCTTACAAATATCCTTTAAGTTTTTTTAAGTTTCTCACTTCTCTTATGCAGATGTATATAAATATGCTGTGTCGGTGGTCAGACCATGAGGATGAAAATCTTGTGAGAACTTTTTTCTGTGCGCTCAATGCAAGATTCACGGAAAGCTTTAAATGAATTCTAAGATTCTATATTACAATCTCTTCTAACTGAATTGGGGTTCAACTCTAGTTTGTTCGGAAGTTTGAGATTAGTTTTTAACAGCGAAGTTAAATTAAGTAAGAATTAAAGAAGTGCATTCACGAAGTCATTTCAAGTAGCTACGAAAGCTAAATATTAACCCTTCGGCCGACTATTAAAAGCTAAATAATAACTTCATAGATTTAACGAATCAAAGATTTAAAATACTTTGCAATATTTTATGTGAAATATCTTGGCAGGTCTTAAGAATTACAAAAAAAAAAAAAAAAAAGCCAAAAAAAAAAAAAAAAAAAAAAAAAAGCCATAACTGGGGAGAGCATTAACTGGGACAAACCGCAGGAAATTTACGAGACCTCGATATTGAAGTTCTCGATACTGACAGCAATTTATATCCGATATTTAATGAATGTGAAAGAACAGAGGGTTAATAGCTTAGGGTATTTAAAAATTTTCTGATTTAATTTACTTCTTCCTAAAAACGAATAGCTATTTCAAAATTAGAAGTTATCGGCTGGAAAAATGTGAAAAATATCCTTTAAAGGCATCACTAGGAAGATGGAAACTTCCGCACACGGCATTTTCACGCAAATAACATTTCCGGACATTCAAGGAGGTAGTAAATAAATTTTGTAACAGTCAAAACGAAATTTCCACACAGTCAATCAAAAACAACAACAACAGCCTGTATAACAATCAGAGACATCTTGTACAGCCAACCATCATCGTTGTATGCAAGGCAAGGTCAATCACAGTTAATTATTATTTTTTTAACTTTCAGCAAAATCAAAATTCGGGATTAAAATATGTAACTGTATGTTTTATATAAAAACCTATCAAACTGAGGCCTTTAAAATAACAAGTACGAAAATATGAAGTAGTTGAATTAGGTTGGTTCCGAGATTTAACGGAAAATACTGTATTTTAAAATTTAACTCACAAAATATTTTATATGTTGTGTACTTTACACAAAATGTAAATGTTGCAGCAGAGACATCTATTATATTCAAAAGCTGATGTGACCCTTCTTCACATGATATTCCAGCACAAGTGACATTTTTGCATCTAATAGCCGCAACGTTTGAATTTGCTGCAAGGGCAGGTTAATAAATGAATTAGAGTAATTCAAGGTAATTTTTCCCCCTTAAATTCCTTTCATAGAAATTCTTCCACGATTGAATAGTAACTTTAGTTATAATTGTGTTGCATTTGGTATGTCGACTCAATTTCCACTCAAACAATTTATAAGTTTCCGAAATTTAAAAGCATGTATTGACTGTTCTCATAAAGTATTATTGCTTTAGCATCAGAACCTTGTCACAGTAAAAAAATTAATTGAAGTACAAATTATTTTTCATTTATAATTAATGCAAATAATATTACGAGTTGGATACGTGTTAATACTGAAGCCTGTCAGTGTTTTTTAGAACATGAATTCTGTAAGATTCTGTGAGGACTCCATTTTGAATAAAATTATATCGATGAATATTTTTCACGATAATTTGCCCAGAAATGCGCCTCACGTAACCTCTTCACATCAGAAACTTTTTCTAAACAATATTTTATTTTAATTACCTGCAAAAGCAAACCTTTCGTTCTTCAGTTTGAGTACGACACCTGAATATATTTCTCAATTTTAATATCAAATACCTGGGTCAATTTTTATCGTATGAGAGTCAAACGTTTTGTGTTTTATTTTCTACAACGATTACAAAATTTCCCTGTATATAAGTATATACAGGAGGAATGCGTATAAAGTGAGATTTCGTCTTTTACCCAAAATTAATTTATTTTGTAATTTAAAAATGCGAAAATATGAATCAGTTCCTCGTTTAAAACATTTTTGTAACTGAAAGTATACGTCTGTGACCAACGGTTGGGACAATAAACATTTTTCTGTATATAATAAAGCTTTAAAACAGTGATTCATCTGGGTATTTGGAATTGTACTTCAATGGAAGAATGTCGTTAAAGAAAAAATGCGACCCGCCTGAGTTCACTCTTTTCAAATAAATATTTTCGCATTCTAATAGCTCCTTTAGTTATTAGTTTACTTCTAGCCATAACTGATATTAATTTCTTAATAAATAAATATTTAAAATTGATGGCAGTTTTTATTGGAAAGAACTCGCATATAAATTATGAAACCTTAGCGCAGGCGTTACGGGAGAAGCGAAGCAAAATTACTATAGAAAGGAACCCACAGTTCCTGCTTTTAAAGACGTAATAACCGCTCGTTATTCTATTTTATTCCAACCACGACTTCGAAAGGTGATGATTTCTTTCAAGCATCCTTTCCTCTTTGCTGCAAACCATCTCTTCTTCATACGTACATACACCCACAACCCTCTCGTTCGCTTCACCAACTTTCCACTCGGAAACTTTTCCCGCGCCAGATTCGCGGTCTTCATTCTGCCGCGTTTTCGGAAATGAAGGAGAAAATTAAAAACTTCAAGGGACAGGGAGTCGAGGCTGAGAGAGAACGACCATTCTTTTCCCATCGTATCTTCCAAGCTTTAGAACTCTTGGGCTTTGGCTGCTCAGAAGATTGTGAAATGAGCGCAGATCCTCTTCGGAAAGTGAGAGGCTCCGATAAGAATTGGGGAGCGAGTGTGGAATTATTAATTTTGTTATCGGAGCAAAGGACCCGTTATATTCTATGCCCGGATCCGCCATCGCCGGCTTCGGCTTTTCAGTTTGAAGGGTAAAGAGGAAATTTGGGCTGTGCTGCTTATAGGTTGATTTCGTTTTACCTAAATGCATTTTAGAATAGGATGACGTGTCAAAGCAACTGCTGAAAATCTTTTCACTCTATTCTGTGTATCTTTCCTTCTACGCTGGAGCATTTCGCTTTGCTGCTGTTAGTTTCCTTAATTTTGCTTATATTCTCCGCAATGAACTTAAGCCACTCATTTCAGACGATACGTAATACAAGCACTTATTTCAGACAATACGTAAAATAGATGAAATAATAAGAGAGGCTTTCGTTCATAGCATCATAGCTAGAAAGCTGGGGAGAGGAGGTTACTGAAAGTTCGGCGTTAAAGCTAACTAATCTCAGTGGCAAGGGATTGATTGGATTTTGTTTATAAAGTTTCAATGAGGGGACATATTGTAGAGACATTAGGATTTTTTCGAAGCAGGAGACAGGAAAAATGAACAACGCCTTTGCCGGGAATCGAACCACAGACCTCTCGGTTACGAGCAGACCACTACACCACGAAGGCATGCGAAGAAGGCGGGAGAAATACCTTATAATATTAAGTGGTGTTTTGTGGACCTAATAAAATCTAGTATATTAAGCATACGTATTTCAGCAAGAGGAAGCTATAATTTAATTCACTACAAAGGTAAGCCTCTGATTATATTACATTGCTTTAATAATAAGTCTCACTTTTAATAAATGGTATTACTTTTATTCAATATTTTTCTTTGTTTTTGTTTTGTAATTAGTTAGGTTTTGTAATTAATTACTATCAAAAACTTCACAAAAGAGGTATTTTAGCTTCAGATGTTTAGACATTAATGTCTGTTATTACTATGCTTTATTACTGCCAATAACTTTACAAGGGAGATACTTTAGATTAGACTGTAATGTATTTTCTCTCTCCTTCCAGCGTGCCTCCGTGGTGTAGCGGTAGCACACTCCGTGCGTATTCTAAAGGTCCAGGTTCGCGACCCGAGGAGGGCGCTGCTCGTTTTTCACGTCTTCAGCATCAAAAAACCTAATGACTCTACAAGAAGTTCTCAAATTTTTCGAACGATGAATTTAATAACAATCGTCCATGAAAATAATGTATGAGTTGCAAAGTAGAAAACAACTATGAGCAAGGCATGAAAACATTTATGTTTGATTTTATATTTGAGTTATTAATTTATTTATTTATTCGTTTTAGACTTTTCAAGTCATTTTCTTACTAATATAGTGGTTTGCTAAGAGCATTATGAAGAAAAAAATCTTGCTTGAGAAGTATTTTATACAATAAGATATTTGTCAACACGGCTTAGATTAGTAACGAGAGAAATTTCGTAAGGAAGATATAAATAAATTTTAGG
Organism: Stegodyphus mimosarum; assembly: GCA_000611955.2. NCBI lineage: Eukaryota > Metazoa > Arthropoda > Arachnida > Araneae > Eresidae > Stegodyphus > Stegodyphus mimosarum. The sequence goes on from KK115709.1 coordinate 20,037, forward strand.
CTGATTAGGAAACTGTAAATGTATCGGTAAGAAAAGTTTCAATCAGCATCAGTTTTATTAAAAAATTTTTAAATGGGTCACTAGGAAAAGTTTAAATTAACATGGTAAATGAAAATTTAATAGCGGATAAAAATTAGATCTCATATCCCTTCACTCTATCTCTTCAAATTTTGGAGACGCTATTATTGTTAATTAATATTGTACCTATGTTTAATTATTAACATAGGTAATAACACTCATGATAGGTATAGACGAAAGAACAGCTTTTACAAACTTAGTTAAATCTCTGATCGGTAAGTCTATATTATGTAGTATAATTAACTTCAAAACTGCTTTTAAATTTCGAAGGAGATTTAAGTATCGATTTCACTCGTATTTTACATATTCATCACTAGTAATTCAAGCATTCATATTTGTTACGATTTTTTCATTTTGAGATTATCACATGCCATTCGTTTAGAGTGGGACAAATATAGATGATGTTATGAAGAAGCTCTTAACAGATGCTATTTATGCAAATAATAGAAGTTACGTAATTGCATGAAAATATTCATTATTTTAAGTTTAACATAACTTGATATGATATGAAGCATCTTACTATAAAAATATAGTAGTCATAATAATAATAGTAACACTCAAAATGTAGTACTCATAATAATCTCTAACAATGACTGGTAAATATCAATAGCAAATTGCACAGCGTTGCATTTGCGCTTTTGCAGCTGAGGATGATGGTTCGGTAAAACCATCGAAACTAGTCCTGTGAAAATTTGAAAATATAACGCTGATTTTTGTTTGACTTAAAAAATTAAATATCAAATATCTTTAACATTTCTCATTGACACAAATTTCGCTCAGTTGTTATCTCCTACTTTACGAAGAGAATTTTCTTATTAAGTTTCAAGCACCGGTACATGAAGTTTTACAAACTGCCTACTAAAGTATTCATAACGAACATGATTTCCGTAATTGTCGAAACTGGATGGAAATTTCTAATGAAATATTTTCCTAGAAATTTTTCACAGTATTTTTAACGCAATATTTATACCTCTATTCAAAACTCAGTGACAAATACGAACTTTATTGTATAATGTGATCTATGTTAATATAGATTTACAAGGTCTGTCCCGAAAATAATGGGCCCCATTTTCTTCTACCGCGACTATCCGGCACAGAGTTGCTGTTTGAACAGAAGGGTGGGTGGAGTCTTGGGAGCACAGCGCGACCAGCGCCAGTCGGCTCCAATCTCTTGCAGAGTCACAGTGCTTGTTTCAGTAAACCCTTGTGTAAGTGCTCGGTTGAAATCAAGGTGAAAAAAACTCTCGAGCAGCAAAATCAATACGCAAAGTTTTGTTTCAAACTTGAGAAAACGCCATCGGAGACTTTTGCGTTGCTTCAGTCCTGATTTGTCCCCTCCCGACTTCTTTTTGTTCCCGAAGATTAAAAAATCCCTCAAAGGGCAGCATTTGGGAACCCTGGAGAACATCAAGGCAGCTACGATGAGGTTACTAAAGAACATCCCTGTGTGGACTTGTAGGACGCATATAAAGCATGAAAATCGCATCGGAACAAGTGTGTTAAAGCAGAAGGGATGTATTTCGAAGAATATTGAGTGCATGTACGAATCGGTTCAATAAATTTCTTTAAAAAATGGACTTATTACTTTCGGGACAGACCTTGTATAGTTTCGTGGATTTCTCACTTGTTTGACAATAGCATCAGATCAAGTCCAGGACTTCGTGAGATCTGAGATGTTCCAGACTCAGATCTCGATTGGAACAAATTTGGTTTTTGAGACAGCCGATACACACAAACAGTACGAATAGGAGTACCCTGTGAACAGTCGTACTCGTGGCATGGAGGATATACCTTGTGTCTAGAAAAGTATTTCTCCTGGCATAAGTTGACAGCTGCGAAATCTAATTAATACAGTTTAGACCTCTTGACTAACCATCTGACGTAGAGCGACACCAGATTGTTTACAAGCATGCCAGTTACGATCAGGACAGCTCTCCGGTATTAACTGATCTCAAGTTTAAGAACGTGAAGATCTAATGTATCCTTAAAGGTAAACCCTTTAGCAACATATTAGCCATTTTATTTCCATATATGTGTACATACGATGACCCACTGAAGAAACACCCAGTATTCATATATGGATTTCAATTTTTGAACAATGCTTACAGTGGTACGATCACTACTTTTCTGTCATTTAAATAGATGCCGAATAAACGTGCGGCTCTCGCGCATTGCAAACATGTTTACTGAGATTAATAATCACGGAATAATTTAAGGTTTCATCGATATCTATCAACTCTGGCCTAAAGACTGAACAGTAATTTGGGTTTCGCTTACAAATTTTAATAACGCCAATCTCTTCCTCGATGAAAATCACACTACTTGAAATAGCTCCCTGACTCCCGTCTATTAAATATGGACTGCATTATTAGATACTGAACGAATGACCTCTGACCAGTTGCCTAAGATGCTTTGAATAATGAGTGGTTTTATCTGAATTGAAAAATACTCTTCCTAAAAGGAGAAAACAGCATCGAGACACTAGAACACCCTTGCTATTAGCATGACTAACATACCTCTCTCTCTCTTGAGATAGCAGCTGTTATTCCAGTTACGAATAAAATCTGAAGTTCTGTGCTTATCTCCAATGCTCTTTTTCTTCGAAAAATATTTAATGAAGAAGTACTTACTCCTGAGCAATAATATCACTTGGGCAGCGATTATGAAATAGATGTTCTGGCAGTGATGAGCTGAACCTTTACTAATTTATCAATATTACTGATTGAGATAGTTTAGTAAACCTGAATAACATATTCCAGGATTGGGCAAATGACAGTAATGTACGTAGACCTTAAGTCAATGTATTCCAAAAGGATGATATCCAGTTCCAGGTGATACATATATCTATTACCAATAAAATACTGGTGCCGAACTTTAAATGATTAAAGTTGTCTTGTGATCCTCAGCAAACTTTTGTTAGCAAGTTAGCAAGAGACAAGTTAATACCTCTTTGAGCAGCTAAAATGCACGGATTGCTACTCTAAATAAGAATATGATCAGCCTACAAAGCCACACAGCTAATTTTCGCTTCTATGCTTGCAACAAACTAGGAAAAGAGCATAGGGCTAAGCACTAAACATTTGCGGAATATTCTGGCTTAGTCTGTATCTTATGAGAAGAAAATCATTGCATTTCATTTTTATAAATTGACCTTTAAAAACTCTGAGCTCCATAGTAAAGCCCATTTGTTGATATCAAAATTTCTATATAACTTTGCTAGCATCTTGTTTACGACTGGCCTTTCTAAAGATAAGAAATGTACCTTCTGCGTGATTCGTTGGAGTCGTACTCTGAGCATCTTTAAAAGAAGCTTTTGACAAAAGAATAAAACCTAACCTATTGCATCATGACCCTGTATCTGAGAAATCCAAACTGTTCTCCCGAATAACATTATTTACATTAAGTCATTAGGAAAGGTAGGATTTTATGCAACGTAAGTTTCTCTCTGAGCTTACACGGTATAGTGATTTATGCAAAAGGTCTGAAACTATTTGCGTCATCGCTAGGCTTGTCCTGTTTTTTGAGAAACATGAGAAGAGCTTCAGGCCAGTTTCCCAGTGGTTTATCAAAATCTACAAGAAAGATTGTATGCATTTAGTTGACATTTTTTCTCCATATGCTATCCATTTCTTTACAAGCAAATTCCTTGTTAAAAGGAAACTAACAGTGATTCCTAAAGAACACCAACAGTGATGAATAACATTTCTAGGTGATCTTGCAATCATTTTGTCAGCATTGTTAAAAGAAAGATTCGCTTTCATCGTCAGGATGTGTAATAGAATTATTCACTTCACACTCAATCAATATTACGTGCCAGTTTCCAAAGCTATGAATAAGGAGTTCGGAAGTCCAGTTTGTCAACCCATTCCTTGAATCTAATGTCAACCCAATGTAATTGCGGTACATTGGGTTGACATTACAATGTAATTGTACCACAATGTAATTGTGGTATGTCAACCCATTCTTTGAATCTAAAATGAGCACAAATTCGTTTGATTTTTTTGCGTTAACTGCACTGAGTGCAGTTTTCAGACAAGACGAAAGAGAGGTTAACAAATCGTCTTGAAGAGCAATTTTTTGCTTAATGAGGAGCAGATGAATTTCCAAAATCTGGATTTGAACATTTTCCTGTTACAACTGGGTTCGTCGTCCTAAAAGCTTTACAGACAGAGCTTTTAAACTGGCATAATTTATTTTGAATAACATAAACCGATTAATCTTGGTATAAGAGGGCGTCCAATGAGCTTTGATATGAATCCCAATTTGCTTTAATAAAATAATAGAAGGTTTTGTAGATGTTTATTACCTTATGAAAATGTTGCAGCTGAATTAGTACAGGCAGGTAATCACTCCCAGTAAATTCCAGTACAACTGGAATAAATGCCCTAGCTGATACATCTAAACTTTTTCGGCTGTTATTACTATAAGATCGGTGTTCTGATGTCCCTTCTTCAGGAAATAAAACTCGTTTTCGTCCATAAAATATGAGACGTTATCCCCCGTCTGGTAAGATGAACATTTCCAAGAGAGATTCTTTGGATTAGAATAACGCATTAAAAAAGGTGAACTCTACCGTTTAGATGTCAGTGTCAGGCAAACTAAATTTGCACAATGGTGGGAAAACGGAAGGGAGAAGTGACATGAAAGATCAAAAATATAAAATAACGGGTTAATCAACATAAATGAACAGTACGTAATGAATAGTACCAACCCAAATGAATAGTACGTAAAGGTTATATCAATGAATCAGCGTCAAGAAACTGATAACAATTGTAAATGCTGAGAGACTTGTTTTTCCATTTAATCTTTGTAGCTTAAATTTCAATATAGCTTGAATTAGAATCTTTTGGAGAATTTAGTGTCTTGTTATCATCTTGTCTTGAGTTAACGTCGTGCAATGCAAAACATGAAATCTTCACAATCCTTTGACCATCTATTCTGTCGAAGAATACAATAGTTTTTAGGCTTAATTTGGTGTAGGCTTTCAAATTAGTTTCCTGAATAGCAATAACTTGAACAACATATTTATTGACAAGATCTGGTAAGTGATCTAGCTTAGACCTAGGAGAACTGTTCATGTGTTCATGGAACGTAATCTTATAAGAAACTGATACTGATACTGTTAAAAACTTTAATTAAAAGCATTTGACATTTATCACATTTTAAGGATTCATATTTCTTCTAAATTTCCTTTTGAATACGGCATTGAAATTATTTTATATTAGGGTATGATATAGAATAATTATTTTTAAAAAAATTTTGCTGAATATTTCATAATCGATTCATTGTAATGAACAAGTAAATGCATAATAAATGAGTATTTATTGATTACAGGCTTTTAATAATGTCATTTAATGGTTTTAATGTTTAACAATCGGAGTGTTTCGCATTACAGTTCCTAAAAAACTATTTCTTTAACATATTCCACCCCGCAGAAAAAAGTGGGATAAACAGGGCGCAAAACATGCACAACCCCGGATTGCTTCCCATGAAGACTCTCCTACGCTCATCAGTAGGTTGCTAATACATTTCGGAGAGCGTGGTGCGAGTTGCGACGCTCCCGGATTAATCCGTCACTCAGCGTGCCGGAGAGTGATAGTCACACTCCAGGGCCGCCGCTTTTGGACGCCCCCCGGAGAGAGGCAGCGATCGAGATGTCTCTGGAAAACTCACGCACCGCCATTTCTGCGGTCAAGCGATAAAAACGGTGGCGCTAGCATCGCTGCTTTCACTGGATGCCACTCAATTGCCAGATTCGCTCTCCAGAGAAATCGCGGGAATTTCTTTCTCTGGCCATCTGATAGCGGAGGCTGCTAATAACTGACGGTATTGCTTCGGGTTGACTGAGAAGTCGTGTCTCCTTTTTATTTTCTTCTTTTTTGGGGGGAATTCTTGAGGCATCTGCGGGGGATGATAGAATAGAATTTCGTTTCGTGGAAAAAAAGTTCTGAAGTGACCCCTTTTTTTGGCTCATAATAGAGAATATTTCTTTCATTTATTTCTTCTCCTTACTGCTCTTCTCATTTTCTTTCGAAATGGAAAAGTTGCCTTTCGATCCGGGTTTCTTTTTTATTACTCTCCTCTCGTTGCTTTCTTGCTGTGCTGAAGTTTCGGTTGGAATAAAACTGATTAAATTGATGTATCCTTTTATTGTTAGTTTTCTCAACTATTGGAGAAAGTTATCGAAATTTTCGACTTCCTTAATCTGCTCGTAAGATTCTGTGAAGCAATTTTTTTCAAATTTTTTTTTTTGCTTTTACGGTAGTTTATGATTTCATAATTTTCTGGATTTTATTAAGTTATGTAAAACATTTTTAAGTGTTATTCTTCTGAAGAAATCCTGTTAAATGTGGAGATAAATTATGAGCAACATTTCATATCTTTCACTGTAAATAATCTGAACAAATTCATTTCAGTTTATGCAGCTTCATATTCATTTTCAGTTCTTACAGCTTCATATACTGCCCACTGATTTCTATGAACTTAGTTGAGCTTTTACTTTTTGCGCACACTGCACGTCAGAATGCGACTTACGTACGTCAATACACGTCAATATGCACATCAAAGTACAAACTATTTTAGCCCTACTCCCCCGTTTCGAATTTACGGCAGCTAAATTTTTACAGCACATGCTTACCATAATTCTACGTGGCAAGCATAAGAACATTCTGAGAGAATACGGATCAGAATACAATACGAAAAATTTAAATGTGTTTAACAGCTAATATACAATCAGTGATAATTTTTTTTGAATTTATTATATAAACATCATGAATAATGTGTTACGACAGTGCTGTGTGTAAACATATTATCAAAATAACTTGATCCGTCAGGGGCCGAGCAGTGAGATTGCTGAGCACTGGTAGCTCGACCGAGATTCAAACCCCGATGGGTCGGCTGCATGGAAAGTTTTATCACTTTCCCCGAATTTAATGCGGATACGAAACGATTGCCGTTAAAGGTTTTTTTTTTTTTTTTTTTTTTTTTTACGCAGGCATTTTTCCTGTTAGGCAGATAACCGTCGTGAGCTTTGCTATAATCTAAATAATCCAAACAAATAACTTCTGTTATTTAAATTATTATTTAAGATTCATAAAATAATTTTTAGAAGGGCTTTACCGTGTTAAATCGCAATTAACGTTTTATTTATATAAAAATAAAGAGAACCTGATGATATGAAATGAGAACCTGACTAGGCGATTAACTCACCAAGTTGACCCTTTTTTAACGTAACCAACGTTTCTGAAAGTCATTTCCAGCTATTCCTCAAACAGCTATTTCCATAAAAAATCGAAATTATCTTAAATAGCTGGCCTTCGAGAAGATTTAATGTATTAAAAAATTTTGCAATATTTATTATATTTTTATTCGTCATTAACTTTAAATTCTTTAGAATACAGATTTGTTAGTAAATTCAATAAATGCTATAATGTAAAATCAAAATGAAACAAAAAATAAATTATTCTGGTTTCCAAAATTTTAAACATAAACACGGTGGCGGTGGGTGACTGTAATTAAATAGATTGCCCTATCGATTGTGGCACAAAGGGCCTGTGGGAGGAATACCTACAACCTTCTAAGGAAAACTGATTCTCATTTAATGTTAATCATGAGGAAAACTAACAGGAATCCAAGACAGCAAGCTTCTACGCTGTGATTTGACATCAGGTCGAGCTACTAGCGTTAAGCGGTCTTATCCAGTCGGCCGCTGGTATTAAAAAATAAACTTGTCAAGAGATTAAAAGTGCATTTAGCTTAACTGTAATCAGTTAGAATAAAACTGTTGAGTCTCATTAAAAATCCGAACCTGAATCAAGCATTGTTGAATCACATATAAGCGAAATTAAAATGCTATTATCTAAATTTTCAGAATTTATTAATGATTCAGACATTAAAGCAGAAACTTAAATTAAAGATTACTAATAATTATTTTTCGACGAACAGTGAAATTATATGTAAAAGATTGAGCCTCATATTGATGATAAGTTGCATATAGTTTTTACTGGAAATGAGACCTATTCAGAACATGAATGAAGCATTGCTAAAAGGTATCTCACTGCAAATTGGAAAAAACGCATATTGTAAGAGAACAATGATAAATACAGAGAAAATTTCAAGAACATAGTTAGAAATTTATTTTGAAAATAGCAAACTTTGCTAACCTTTTTTTTTTCATGGTTCCGTCAGTTCAGGTTAAATCTTTGAAATAAAATCTTATAGTGAGATATATTTTTCATCATGTATCGATTAATAATAGAAATACGTATTTATACACAAATCACGTTTATTCAGATTTGTATTAAAATAATAAGAATGAAGAATATATTAAAGATATGTACAAGCACACAAGAGAGAGTAATAATAATTAAGAATAGAAAAATGATCATGGATATCGTTTCTGGCCGTGGTCTGGGCTTGCCTTGGCGTTGCTAGGATTACTAGAAGAAGTGAGTTACAAAAGAATTGTAATGAAAATGTTAGAAGTGAGTTACAAAATGCTTGATTCATTTACAACATATCTACTCAGCATAAATTCTATTTTTACATTTTATTGCACACTTCTCAGATCTCAAGAGAATACTCATAATATGTAAAGCACCAAAACTTGACCAAACAGTATAAGGAATTTTCTCCCTCCTTCCAGCATGCCTTAGTGGTGAAATGGTACCACACTCGGAGCGTGTTCGAGAGGTCCAGGTTCGAATTCCGAAGAGGGCTTTGTTCGTTTTTCATGTCTCCTGCTTCAAAGTAACCTAATGACTCCAGTGGCTCCCGAACTAAACGGTGGTGGACAATAATTCGTCACCACCAGGATTTGGCAACTCATTCTCAGTAAAATAACCACCAGAACCAAATGATAACAATTTGCAAGATCCATTGCATCTTTCTGAAATTTAATTTGAACTTTATTGCTTATTCAATGGAACTGTATTTTCCCATATTACTATTATTGTTGTCAAATTCTGTGTATGTCACTGTCAATAATGATACCTAATTTATTCTTTCCTTTCAATAATAATATCGGCTGTTTTTCTGTTTTTCAACGATTACCTCGTGAATTTCAGGTTTTCGCTCATGTTTATTAATTTAATGCTTATGTTAACTATTAGTTTATTATTATTGTGCAAAAGATGTGAATGGCTTTTATAACAATGAAAATTACTTTTGAACAGTTTATTATTCTTTGATTGTTTTTATGTACATTTAGGTACCGTTTAATAAGAGTAATATTTGTGTACTGTTTAACAAGACTAGGGGTAAGGAGCATAATAGAGAAAATTGTACAGGGCGTTTTTCCGCTATTATTTAATAATTATAAAAAGTTTCAGCATTGATTGAGATTATTGGATTTCGGTAATTAAAATTAGGAGAGAGAGATTTATTGAAGTGAGATTAAATGCAAATCGTGTGAAATTTGTATATATCAACTTATATACCGATAATGGTAGTTGTTAAAAAAAAATTCAAAACCAAAGCAGGGAGTATTTATTAATTTCAAGAAACATGAAGAGAAGAATCATCGATGAGAGTGTATGTTTTAAATTATTTACGTAGACAAAATTAACGGAATCAACGCTCTTCAGCAACGTTTTAGTTACTCAGTGTTTACATAAATTCCTCAAGGTATAAATTACTTAATATTAATTTCATTGAATAACATTAGGCACAACCTAATGCGCATATCCAAAACCTCAATTTGTTTAATTAAAAGAAAAAGAAAGAATTAAAATCTGAAATAATTTAGATTTTAATGTAGCACCAGGAGCTCTATTACGTTTTCATGCTCTCGCTGAGCTCGCAGTTTACCAGTCTTAAACTTATTCCTGCTAGCGATTTTTTTGTCCTTTATTATTAAACTAGCTGAAGTGCCCGACGTTGACCTGGCTTTACGCAGAGCGAAAAAGATTCATCTAGGGGAATAAGGGTAGTTCATTTAAGTCTCAAGTAAACATTGATTTTTTTTTAAGGTGAATTGTGTAAAATTTTATTAAGCTGGAATAAAACTGCAGAACAAGCAGAATAGAACTTAACGGTCCCTTGTGAAGGTTTTAATAAGAGCTGATACTTGCTTTGTTGTAGGTTGTCTTTTCCCAGATATGAATTTTCAGAAAATTATCATCCACTTTCGACGATTTCTTCTCCGTTTTCGAAATATTGGCAACATTGAAAGAGAGCATCCGAACAGGCCAATGTGACGTCGACGACATACTGCAAACTTTGGTAGTCTCCATGCTTGCTAAGTGTGCTGCAGTATCTATCGTGCATGCCAAGGGGCTATATTTTAATATGATAATGCCCATCCGCATGCAGCAGACATCATTACAGAATTTCTAACCAACTTGGGAACCTTTCTATGTCTGTCTTCATCCCCCAAATGCTGCCTCATTGAACACCTTTAGGAATGATCAGCAATTACTTTTGCCATCGCAAAATGTGTCCGACATGACAAAAGTATGTATACCCACTCCGTTACTCGGATCCGTGAGCTCAGGTTTTTTTTATTCTTACATGTTGGTAAATTCTGCTTTTTTTACTTTAAAAGTAATCGAATTATCCTATTCTTATCTTCTGGTTAAGTTTTTATGCTTTTAATTAAGCTGCATGCAATAGTTGCAGAATTATCAACAATTTAAAAGTTGTTTAAACGCGACTAAGCCTAATTTTTTTAATCATAGCAGCCCCATTTGTTTACTTTCGAAGCTTAACAGAATAATGAATCAAGTCTTTCTGCACCTTCAGTGTCTTTTTGCCGAGTGGGACCAAAAGGAAACTTTTAGTTTTGTGCATCGAAAAATGTATCTCGTTACCTGCTAGCGAAATTGCTTGTTTTCGCGTAGAAACTGTAATTTTAATTGTAAAAATTGTTTTAACTGTATATGGTGTTTTATGTTTTTGGATATATTTCAATTTTTAATGAAGATATTTTGATTTTTTATGTATTTTTGCCTTGCCTAAAGTAAGAACTGAATTAATTGAATGTGAAATATTCTATTGAATAAGTTTGAATGAAATGCAGAAAAAATACGTATAATTTAATATTCCGTACAAGGAAGTCATGTGATGTACACATCAAATTTTTCTCGTTGTTTTTAAAAAGTTAATATTATGACACTTTCTAAACTAATTTTCTTTTTCTAAACTTCCTTTTCTAAATAAATAGTAGATTTTATACTCCATGTATAACTTCATAAGACAGAAGCCAAAGAAAATGATTAAAGCAAAAATTTCTAGTTAAATTACTCAAAAGAAATACTTAAAGTGAAAACCTGATGTAATTTTCACATTTCTTGAGTCAATTATCAGTTTCATTGCCCTTTTCTTTAACAAAATACTTTTCAAGCACAAAATTTAGCTCTCAGACAAAACCCTAATTGTATGAAGAGTGTTTTGAAGCACATATATAGCTATAAATTTCCTTTCAAATTTAACTGCACGCAAGTCACAAAAGTGAAACACTGTGTTTATATCTAATAACAATAGTCATTTTGCAAACAACCATATTAAAAGCACAAATAGCAAAAATATTTCATTTTTAAAAGCAGTACTATTCAGTCAAATGGCAAATATCTTTAATTTATTTCAATCAAAAATAAATAAATCTTTATTTTTTTTCCATTAAATATTTGTGCGAAATTTTCATAAAATGAAAAATAAGTAAAATACCTTTTTAATGAATATATGTATCATGTGTGTAAACATATTATTACGTGCGTACGGGTTCGTTATATATTGAATGCACAAGTCGTTAAAAAGTTAACAAAAATTTATTCTTTCCACAAGAAATAAATTAAAATGCTGAAATATTTCTTCACAGATCTTCGCACAATATCGCAGTATCTCAAACGTTTAGCAAAAACTCAGTTCAAAACAGATAAAATAGTTCTATCTCACAGCGAAATCGCTACAATCAATACAGCATTAAGTAAACAAACAGCAGTTCGCTTTTTACAGCTACAAGTATAACAGCAACAACAACTGAGATGAGGTGTTTCACCTCGGCCTTTATAAGCTTTTTTAATTAGTAGAACAATCACGATTTTTCTGGATGGCAACAGTAATTACGAGATATTTATTTATTAATCATTAAATGCACGCGCTCTTTTATTTTTATTGCTATTTTTTTTCGACGTAGCTTTCTCTTCAAAAATCGTCTGCGTTGCACGGGGAAATAAAAAGGAATTTTAATTACAATTCTAAATAAATAGCCAAATAAATGTGAAATTCGTAACAATATATTGAAACAAAATTGCTTTATGCCATATGATAGCAATAACAACATAAATAGAAGAGGTAACAACTATCATTTTTATTGTGAAACCTTCATACAAAATAATCTCAAATTTTTAGTAACTTTTCTTTACGAAACGCATTCATGAATACTTTCAGTTGCCCACAAACCAATATTGTACTTTCAAAGAAAACATTTCCGTTTGATATATTCCCATAAAAATTTATAAAATGAGAGGCATTTTCTGCTTTGACATGTAGAGTCATTAGGTTATTTTTGATAATGGAGACGTGCAAAATGAGCAATGCCCTCGCCGGGATTCGAACCTGGGCCTCTTGAATACGCGTTGAGTGGGCTGTCGTTGCACCACGAAGGCATGCGGAAAGGATGCAGAAAATACCTTATATTACTCCTATTAAATTAGGGGACCTAGTCGCCAAATCCTGGTGGTGAAGAATCATCATCCACCACCTTTTAGTTCGGACACCACTGTAGGGTCATTAGGTATTTTTGCAGCAAGTGTACATGAAAAATGTGCAATGCCCTCGCCGGCACTCGAACCTGGGCCTCTCGAATACCCGCCGAGTGTGTTATCGTTACCCACGAAGGCATGCAGAAAGGAGGGAGAAGCTACTTTATAGACATCTCACACAAAACACCTAAATAAACCTTAAAGACATTATAACTTGGAAGGTGATGACAATGAAATATACAACATTCTAAATTATTTTATTAATTATTATGATGAAGGAATTATTCATAACATTAGTAACAGGATTTATTATAAATTAAACCATGTGATTTCTTACCTTACCTATATGCGTAATATATTATGAAAGAAACCAATAATTAATTACAATAAAGCAGCAAATGCTTACATCAGTTGAATATATTTCAAATTATATCAGTTATGTATTGATAAAAGGTTTAAAAAATTAGATGCATAAAGCATGCATCTTTTTACTTTAAATTGTTCAACTGATTAAGCATTTACAGGCTGATTAAAGGCCAAAGATAAAGATCTTATGTTTTATTAGATGACAGTACTCTGAGAATGGAATAATAGAGGTTGTATGGAATTAAAATAGCACATTGTTACATGCGTACGGTTTCGTAATGGATTGAATGAACACAGAACCGATGACAGCTTGATAAAATTTACTTTTGCAAAAGAAACATTTTATAGTTCTGGAACTTTTCACAAACGTGCTCCTACAACTATTCTCAGTATCACAGAGCACAATCAGTAGTTACCACTTCAGTCTACTAAGAACGTTAAACACAACGCAAAGTCGAGCTCATCTAAAGAGAGAAGCTCGCATGGAGATCTCTCAGTACTCCAAACTCAACTCTGAACTAAACTGAGAACTGATGTTCTTTCGATTCTTATATAGTTTTTTTCCAGTCCAGATATATACAATTTCAGTTACATAGGATCGGATACAGTTACATGGGGATTAGAGCAGTTACAGTTTACAGGGATCGGATTAGAATGTCGCCAAGTTCGGTGATAAAAATTAGTCGCCAAAGCCATCTCCAGCTTGGCGCTATTGCGCTTATGAGATACCCATTTACCTCAATGTTAATGAACTGGTTTCTGTAAACGTTTTTTTTGGCGAACCTTCACTTTTATGAGACATTTTATGGAGCACTATACGAGAGATACTACAATTTACACGTAATTTCACCAAAATTATTTACATATATGCAAAATTCGTGTTAATCCTTTGCAGAATGACAGCAGTTGCCAAATCCAAGTTAATGATAAATTCATTGTAATGTAATGTTACGGGCACGACATTCCAAAAGTTTTAGAAAGACGACACTCAAGGTGTTCCTAATGTTAAAATTAGTATAATTTTATTGATTTGTTTTTAAATTTATTGCACAACCATTTAGCTACAATTTTAGTTTAAACATACGTTAAGTCTCTTAGCATGGTTTATACAATTTTTAGTTCAAACTGTACCTAACAAAAGTTCATATGACAGTTCTTTCAGTACGCACAGGAATATTTATATATACCATGTCCTTCCATAGATTATGATCTCAAAAAATACTCAAAACTATTTTTACATCAGCATTTTTAATACTTTAAAAATATAAAAAGAACTTTAAACCAATGTATCAGTTCCATGCGTTGGTAATAATGAAAATGTTAGTTTATTAATTAACTAAGCAAGTACATCAAACCAATGTCAATCAGTTTTATGCCCTCTCATGTAAATAAATAATTTATTACAACTTTAAGAAAAAGTTTACCGATTTTCGAAATAATTCCATTTAAATCAAACAGCTATAGGACAATAATACAGAATCAGATTCAGATTTGTTTACTTAATTTGCGTACAATATATAACAGAGGAATCTCCTAATTGCTTCAAAATTATCACATCTCTTCTCTACATATAATAAAACAAAGAGTCTGTGTGTGTGTGTGTGTGTGTGTGTGTGTGAAGCTATAGGATAATACAGAATCAGATTCAGATTTGTTTACTTAATTTGCGTACAATATATAACAGAGGAATCTCCTAATTGCTTCAAAATTATCACATCTCTTCTCTACATATAATAAAACAAAGAGTCTGTGTGTGTGTTGTGTGTGTGTGTGTGTCTTTCGTTCGTGTTGCGAGTAAGCTAATAGACCCAG
>KK115710.1:6704-100483 GCA_000611955.2 Stegodyphus mimosarum
AAGGTACTCAAGGGTGGAAAAGTGGTGTCTTCATCTAGGATCTTGATGAAAAACGCAATTTGAATTTTGTCAGTCGGCCCAGTAGAATGGGATATATATAGAACTGTCCCCGCCCCTTTTTTTTTTCCACAGTGTACATTTATATTATGCTAGAAAAGTTCTTTGAAATTTAATTAAGAATCTTATTATGAAACCTCTTATTATGTGAATAAATATTGTCAAAGCGTGTGAAGGATCTTTTCTCACTGCTTGTACTTTTCAACTGAATTGCAAATTAACCTGTTCATTGTGCACTTAGTACATCAGTACTAACTATGCTGATGTAGAAATGATGATTAGTTAAAATAGATATTAAATATAAGAAGGAAATCTTTTAATGTCTTTTTTAATTATTCAAAAATCTCAGAAATTTTTAATTAATCTAATTTATTTATTTTGTATGTATTTCTCTATTTATTAGTTACTGCAATTCTCGAATTGTCCGATTCTCGTCAGATGGGAAGTATTTAAGTCAGTGGGGCAAACAAGACAATGTTTTTGAGAGTAAGTTTTAATCTGTTATATTTAATTTGGTTAGATTAAGGTTATTTAATTTGGTTAGATTTAAGTGCAGGATTTTTAAAGTTATGTGAAAATATTTCATTAAAGCATTTTCTGTATTTCTATTTATTAATTTTCTAATTTTTCTATGGATGGCTGTAAAAATTATATAAAATATCATGCAATAACTATAATGCTCTTTAAATTAAAAATAGATTTTTTGCTAATTCACTTGTGAAAAATTATCTTTATGTACATGAAATTTGGATTTCTTAGAAAATGTGATAGACTACAGTTTTATGAATTTTTGTAGAAATGATACATAACATCATAACACATACATAAAAGGAAGAAATTTAAGAGCATCGCATATGGTATAAAATTGTAATATGAAACAATAAAATGGCAATATATTAATTACTAGAACAGTTCAGAACCAAGAAAATAAATAATAATTCAGAAAAAAATAAGGCATCTCAACTTGGTATGAAATATGATCTCTGACTTGTATTCACATATCACATGTTTTCATGCTGGCAGTAATCTTGCTAACCCCAGTTTGGGGAATGAAGTTCCACTCCTTCAGCACTGTGGTCTATATGGCATTTATATCTCTACGAGGAGGATATCTCCATGCAACTGCTTTTCCAAGGTAGTATCATAAGTTGTCTGTCAGATTAAGATCAGAAGTTTTGCTAGCCATGGTATTCATTCAGTAGCTTCATTTTCAAGGAATTTCTGAAAGGTTTGCTTAATGAGGGCCAGAATTAACATGACAATGAAGAGCATACCCTTGGTGTTTTGGCATAAAGATCTTTTTCATTAAGACTTCTGTATTTAGTTTGATGTGATATATCAATTCCAATGGCAGTTGCAAACTCTGAAATTAAGTGATGAGCAGTAGATTTCCTGTTACAACAGCAAGTATTGGTAGATATTAATCTTGAGAAGCAGTTATTATTCATTTATGAATTTGTCCAGGCTTTCTTACAACAGTTCCAAACTTCTTAAATTGTTTCCATAATGTATAGATTGTCTGTCTTGAGATATTCACACATGTCAAGCTTCCACAATTATGTGCTCTTCTTCTGAACAGTCAATGATTTGCCACTTCACAGATTCTTTCAAATCATACTTCAAGCTGTAACAAAGCTTTTGAGATCCTACACACTGAAATCAAATGCTGTATTGCCGTATTATCATTTTTCCGGATGTTACATCATCAGTTTAAATCTAATTTCTTGAATAATAGCAGGACTATTCAAGAATTTTGAAATATTTTAACATAAAATTTGCTTTGTGGAGCATCGCAAGATAATAGGAGGATGTGTCTTCAGATACTTTAAAAAATGCTTGACATAATTTATGGCTAACTACCATGTTTCGTGGTGAGGATGATGAATATGATAGCGCGAATGTGAAGGTTTTCGAATATCACAAATCGTAAGTGAAAGTTTTCAATTAATGGATTGTGTGAAGAAATGTGGAGAAGCAGTAATAAATGAAGATGATATACAAGTAACAGCAGTTTTTCGTTACAATGACAATACCCCAATCATCAGTTTAATTCATGGACGATGAAATCTGTAGTATCGTTCTAGATCCAGAAAATACCACTACCGATAATGAAGAAAGTGACCGAGGCAGTTAAGAATTTCAGGTGAAAAAGTTCAATTGATACTGAAACTGCTGAACTATTTGCAGATAAATTCAGTGAATTCATTAATAGTGAAAAGTTATCTCCAGAACAAATTTACAACACTGATAAATTGGTCTTTTCTGGCAATATGTGTGACAAAATGCCTTGGAAACCAGAAAAGGCTTCAAGTGTAAACTTTCACAACCTTCTTTCCAAGTGCACAAGTGTAAACTTTTCATAATCGGACAAAATACACGACCTCAAACATTTAAAGAAGTAAAGATTTTGCCCGTTATATGTCATGCAAATAAAGACCATCTGTGACACAAAAGTTAATGAATGATTGAACTGAAAATAATCTCATACCCGAGACTCGTAATCATTTGAATTTGGTTAGTTTACTTGATGACCGAAAAATTGTCCTGATTGTAGACAACTGTACGGCTCACACTTCACTTAAAGCTTTAGTAAAAGATAATGTGTTACTCTTTCCTTCAAATTATACATCCATCATTCAGCCTATGGATATCGGAATAGTGCAAGCTCTGAAATGCAAATATAAAGTAGCGTATTTAAAGTTTATGTTAAGTTTATTAAATAATGCCAAGATTATACAAGAATTTTTGAAATATTTTAGCATAAAATCTGCTGTATGGAGCATCCCAAGATCCTGGGAAGGTGCGTTTCCAGGTACATGTACTTTAAAAAATGCTTGGCATAATTTATGGTCAGCTGCCATATTTCATGGTGAGGATGATGATGATGATAGCCGGGAATCTGAAGGTTTTCGGATATCACAAACCACAGGTGAAATTTTCTAATTAATGCATTACATAAAGAGATGTGGAGAAGCGGTAATAAGTCAAGATGATATAACAGAAGTTTTTCATTGCGATGAAAATGCCCCAATCATCAATCCATTAATGGATAGCGAGATCTGTAATATGGTTCTAGATCCAGAAAATACCATTACTAATAGTTAAGAAAGTGACAGAGAGATTATTGAAAATGAAAAACTTTGATTGGCAAGTTAGTTGGACTTCTTTATGCAGGAATTACATGGATTTTAAAAATTCTACTTTATATTTGCATTTCAGCATACACACTGTTCCAATATTCATAGGCTGAATGATAGACTTACAATCTGGAGGAAGAAGTAATGCGGATACATTATCTTTCACTAAAACTTTAAGTAAAATATGATCCAAAGAGTTGTCTACGATCAGGACAATTTTTGTGTCATCAGGTAAACCAACCGAATTCTTCCAAACCTCAAGTATGAAAGGATTTTCAAACCACTTCAATTCATTAACACTTGTGTCATCTATGCTCTTTTATTCGCACAAAATGTAACGGAGAAAGTGTTAACTCATTTAAATGTTCAAGGTCACATATTTTTTCTGATTATGAAATTCCTGCAGCATTTGTGCGTGCTAAAATTGTTAGTCTCACTGTAGAACCTTTGACACCACTTGGAGCCTTTTCTCTAGAGGTTACAAGGTAGTTTGCGGTGCATAGTGCTAGAAAAGACCAATTTCTTAGGTGTTGTAAATTTGTTATAGAGATAACTTTTCACTATTAATGAATTCATCTGCAAATAATGTAGCAGCTTTTGTACCAGCTGAAGCTTTTTCACCTGAAATTTTTAATTGCATTATACCATGGTGATTTTTAAATTTGGTTAACCACCCTATTGAATATGTGCCCTCAGTTTTTAAGTTCATTTCTTCATGAAATGTTTTGGCTTAAGTTTTGGCATTGGACCCGTCAATGGACACCATTGACTGACTCAATCATCATTTTCTCATGATCGTCACTTTGTTACTATATTATTTTTGGGTGTGAAAAGATAACTGTAGGCTTGAGTATACATGAGATATTGTAGTGATCTCAAAGTGGCAGATCACATGTAGTCCTCAAAGGAATTTTGTACAGACTGTGAATATTTCCCATAAATTAATTAGCATTATTATGACAGTATTTTTGAGGCAAGAATTTGAAAATATGTGGTCTATATGATTAATTATTTTAAATCCAGATGTACATTATTTCTATCAACATTAAAAATAAATGTGAATAATGCCCCAGAAAATATGTGAATGAAGTTAATTAATTTATATTGTGGCATAAATCTTATTCAACTACTAGAATATACAAATTAGGTATTAACCTTTTTTTACACGTGCCAAAAGATAAATCCCCTGAGTTATGAATTTATGCAACAGGAATAATCGCTTTGTTTGGGAATGTAGGAGAGTTATTTTTTAAATAAGGTACATTTAAAAAAAAAGTATGATGTGGACACCACATGACTTCTTTGTAAGGCCTTATTAAATTATACACATTTTTTGCTGCGTTTGTTTTAAATTTATTTCCTCGAATTTCTTAATATTTCTTATTCAATTCAGTTTTCACATCGCAGTAAAGCAAAAATACATAAAAACTCAAAAAATCTTCATTGAAAATTGTAAAGTACAAAAAAATATAAAACACCAAATATAGTTAAAACAGTTTTAAGAAATGTTACAATTAAGATTAGAGTTTCTACGCAAAAACAGGCGATTCGGTAAGTGAGCACGAAGACAGTTTTTTCGGTGCACAAAACTAAAAGTTTACTTTTGTTCCTACTCGGCAAAAAGACATTGAAGATGCAGAAACTGACTTAATTCACTATTCTACTGAGTTTCAAATGTAAACAAATGGCCATTCGTTAGGCTTAACTCGCTGCTTAAACTTTTACATTGTTGACCATTCTACAACTATTGCATACAGAGTAACTGAAGGTATGAAAACCTTCACTGGAACATAAAAACCACATAATTCAATCGCTTTTAAAGCAAAAAATACAGAATCACAAAATTTACCAACATATAAGAATAAAAAAACTAAGCTCACTGAACCAGGTAACAGAGTGAGAATATATATATATATATTTATATATGGTTGTGCAACCAATTGCAATGAAAAAGAGAGGTGCACAACTACATGTTATAACAGCTCCATATCCAAAATTTCAATGTTCTATGGCTACTCATTCTTGAGTTATGCAAGATACGTACATACATACAGACATTAAGAAGAAAAAAAATCTCTTCTGAATCCACTTTAAATCCTTTTTACAATCCTTTTTTGCGAAAACAGTCCTTTATTTTGCCCATACATACAGATGTCATACATAAACATCATTCAAATGGTTTTGAGAGCAATTGAAATTGAGATTTTTATTGAAATATGGTACCTGAAATTTTTCACAATTACAATACTAAAACAAAAATACTGTAAATATTATTAAAATGTATTTGTTTCCCATATTCTATACATTTTCATCTACTTTTTGACAAAATTTCTTACTTTTGTTCTGACATTTGTAATACTATTCAACAAGTTTTTGAATTCCAACATCAAAGAAGTCTGCTGCCTATGAAGAAGCCCAATCTATGACTGCAGTTTTCAGTTCATTACAGATGAGTCATTGACTACTAAGGATCTCTTTAAGTACCAAAACAAGTGAAAATCACTGGGTGCAAGGTATGAAATTGTAAGATGGATGATCTAGTTGTTCCTTTCAAAAAGACTTTCTATTTGTGGAGAAGCGTGTGGCCTTACATGGAGCAACATCATATCGGAAGATAGCGGGCCATGCCACGTTTTTGTATGTCACGCCAGTGTTTTCTCAATGTCGCACAATATGTATTAGAATTGATTTTTGTGCCTTTCAACATAAAATCCAATATCCCTTTCCTGTCCAGTTGCTATGGTCTTTCATGCTGAAAATGTCTATTTGGCTTTCTTTTTGGTTGCCAATGATATGTGCCTTCATTCCATTGACTGTTGTTTGGACTCAGGAGTTATATGAGACATCTAAGTCTCATCTCCTGTAATGATTTGGTCCAAAACTTCATCTCCTTTCTGACTTTATAAAGTCAAAAATGATAAAGCACAGCCCAAACACTTGTGTGTGATCATCAGAAAGCAATCTTGGAACCCACCGACAACACAGTTTTCAATAATTCGGTTTTTTCTCAAACAATTGTGTACAAAATTCGCCTTGAAACCTATGGGAAATCATTTGCAAACCGTGAAATCCTGAATTTTGGTCCTTTTGAATTTTGTTGTCCATATCACAAACCAGATCTTCAAATGAAGAAGTATGGCCAGGTCATGGCCCATTGTGCACATTAACAGGCCCGTCCTTGAATGTTCTCACCTACTTTTGAACTTTACTGTCCCTGATAACATATCACTACAAATTTCACAAATCTGATGGTGAATTTCTTTTGCTTCCAAGTTTCTTGCCCTCAAGAATAGAATTACAGATTGTATCTCATGGTTAGCGGGCAACTCAATTTTGATGAATTTTTACAGGTGAGCACACAAACAAACAGTATACTTGTAAATGTCATTTAAACATGCACAAAGTACATACACTCCAACTATTATGGATTCTCCGTAGTTTCTACAGAAATTCATCAAAAACTACGAGCTACGAAAAGTATGGAAAAAACTACGGATTTTACAGAAACAAGAGCAGGAGAACCAGTACGCAAAACGGAACCGACTAATTCATCCGATGATTGGCTGAATACGTGTTATCATATATCATGTGTTGAGTGCGTTTCTGGTTTTGAAGAATAGCCAATCGTAGATCAGTAACTCCAACTGTTAATGACTTGTCAATAGTTCCCCCCCCCAAACATCTGTCTACTTTGTCTGTCTCCCAGGTTCCTCGCTGCTGCGTATTTAGACTGCATGCGGCTCCATTGGTTAGATTACAACGAGAGCTTAGCGTGTGTCTTGTGAACTGTGATTCAGGTGGAAGTTTTTTGTTAATAATGCTACCTCGAACGAAGAAGCCAAAGTTATCAAAGCAGAAATTTAAAAATTCATATTCCTCAGAATTTCCATGCATTAAAGCATCCGAAATCTCTGTGAATCACGCACACTGCAGTGTATGCAACAAAGATTTCTCAGTTGCACATGGCGGTAAAGATGACTGTAAACGGCATGTTTTTTCTCAAAAGCATATAGAACTTGGCACTGTAAAATCTAAAGAAATAACGAATTTCTTAATAAAAGATGATGAAACAGATCCTATAAAAGCCGAATGCTATTTGTTCGATTTTTAATTGAACATAATCTACCGCTTTCTGTTTCGGATCATTCCAAAGAGCTTTTCAAAGCAATGTTTCCGGATTCTGCCATAGCAAAAAAATTTATATGTAATTGATATATTCATATATAATTGATAAATTTCCACTAAGTGATCCATTTCTAAAACATGCTGAAGTTGCTGACTTCAACTTGAGAACTGAAATTTCATTTTCATCTGTTCTTTACTTGATGAATACTTTTCCATCAATTATTGATGAAAAATGTCTTAATCAAGTGGAAATTGAATTTTTCATGTATCAAGTAGATGATTTGAAAGAAATTGTAGATTTGTGTATTGATATAGCATGAGGAGAAATTTCCAAATTCAGAAATATGAATGGGTGTATTAAATACAAAGTATTGCCTTCTGTAATGCTTGCTGTCTTAAAAAATCATTCAAATGCAACTTGCAAAAGAATTTTTTCTATTGTTAAAAAAAATCAGACGCAATTTCGACCAAATTTAGGTCTTAATTAAAACTCTTAAAGCAGTTTTGATTGAAAAAATAAATATGCAGCAAATGAAGAATTGTGTTATAAAAAAACATTCTCAAAATCAGAACTTAAGCTTGCTACATATAAATCTTTGCATTCGTAAATTATAAGTATTTTTTTAATACTTATATGTATTATTCTTGGTTATTTAAATTTTATTTCCCTGTGGAAATCATATTCAGAATAAAGATATATGATTTATAGATTCTGATTTTTTCTATGATTAGTAGTGATTTGAAATACTTGCTTTTTTCATATATTAGTAGATTTAGTGATATACATGCTTGAGGAGTTAAATGAAAATTTCTAATTAAATGTGCATATAATTTACAAGGTATATTTTTAATTATGCAGTTTTACATGCATATGGATTTTAAATGTAATAAAATTGATTACAATTAATTAAAAATTAATGAATGGTTAATTACAACATGCGTTACGCACGCATTTTCAAAGTTGTAAAAATGTCGTTCACGTGTTGACTATTGACAAGGTTTGCTGAAGGTTGGAGTCTATGAAAGTATGCTGGCAGCAAACAACAAATGCACTGCAGCAGTCATGCATCATTCTCACTCCCATTCACAAATGGACCTTATTTAGAAAATAGCCCACATATTTGTATATGAACAACTTTCTTGAAAAGTTAAAAAATAATTAATAAATAGAAAAAAAAAAGAACCAGGATGATCGATGAATAATTTGTTTACACGATGTTATAATCCATGATAAGGATAGTTTCTAGTAATTTTTTTCCATGGTTACAAATGTCATGAAAGTCAAAATGCCTTATAATTATTTCCATACAAATATATGTATTTTTTCTATGTGCATCAAAGAAAAATTTAATAAATAAAAGAATGATAATAGATTATCGTAATTTATTTTCAAATGGGGTCTCACTTGGAAAGTTTTTGTAATTTGTTTATTTTTGGTTTAAGTAAGTTAGTAGTAAATTCCAGTGCATTAGAATTATTTCAAATACATGTCCATATGAGAATTAATATTTATGTATCAATGCATCTGAATTGCAAAGTGTAACCAACTGATATTTCTTGCAGATCTCAACTTTTAGATTTCAGACAGAAAATAAATATAAATTGGAATGTTTTCCTTTGTATGATTATTATTATCATTTATGTATGTGTTGATAACTATTTGGTAAATAAAATTCAAAATTTAATTTTAAAAATTTGTATGTTGAAAAAACAAACCTTTCTTTTTGGTAAAAAAAAAAGTGCCACCTGTTTTTAAATCATGCATTTGGCCCACATGCAATTTGTATTTGAGACCATTGACAGATAGCGCTAAAAACGTTAATTCTTTTTTTAATTTCAGGGCATTAAATATAAACTGAAATTTGAGAAATCAAGAGTAAAACACTAAAAATGTAACAATATAATGCACATTTTTTAAAGTGTAAATTCATATTACATTTCATTAATTACTATTTCTTGTTGATTGAAACTTTCTTAAAAGTCATCAGTGTTCATTATCTTTAAACAGTGTTTACTTTCTCTCTCAAAAAAAAAAAAAAAAGATCTGTTAGTTTTGGTTTATTGGTTTATTTTATACAAGTCTGAAACTCTGCAACAGCCTGTACTAAAAACTGCAGGCTGCACTGCACCCGCTTAATTCACGTATGCATCCACAAGATACTGGGCCTGCGGATAATGATGAAAACACCAATGCAGCCAGTTCGTTCGCCGGGATTCAAAAGTTGGACTAAACTACCAGTGTCCAGCCATTTTACCACTCAGCCGTTAATGGGCCCTTGTACAAAGTGTAATCGCCAAAATTTTCGGGTACTACGCCCGCTTTATTCATGTATGCATCCGCAAGATACTTACTGCACATGTAGATAATGACAAAAACACCCATGCAGCCAGACCATTTGCTGGGATTTGAAAGTTCGACCGAACTACCATTGTCCAGCGATTTTACCACTCAACCGCTAATGGGTTCTTGTACGAAGTGTAATCGCCAAAATTTTCGAGTTTATTATTCCAATAGTAGGTTCCTTATTAAAATTCCTTTTGGTAAACTTTAACTCCAATCTATAAATTTTATACCCAGCATCTGTTTTATAATTTTGTTTCATAACACTAAACTGTCGCCGAATTTTCGTACCTATGGCAACCAGCACAGGAAATGTCATTTTTACCTGCTTGTGCAAAGTAGTGGTGTAATATATTCAGCTATGGCAAAGCACTGTAGGATAATCTGCCTAAGGGGAGGGATTTCTTCATGAAGGACTTTTTAAGACTAACTGGCTCATATACATGTTACCCGTGGGGAAAATCACAAAAACACCCATGCAGCCAGTCAGTTCGCCAGGAGTCTAAAGTTGTATCGAACAACCAGTGTTCAGTGACTTTACCGCTCAGCCACTAATGGGCCGTTGTACGAAGTGTAATCACGAAAATTTTCGGGCTTATTATTAGAACAGTAGATTCGTTATTAATATTCCTTTATTTAAATTCCTTTTAGTAAACTTCAACAGAATCACACACAAAATTGCATCAATATATATATTAATGCGTTTGCACAAATACATGCAATGAGTGAAAAATGTAGTTGCATCTGAAAAGAAAAAATTATAACTGAACTAAAAAATCTGATGTGTACATCACATGACTTCCTTGTATGGAATATTAAATTATATGCAATTTTCCTGCATTTCATTTAAACATATTGAATTAACAGTTTACGAATTTTGAATTAAATCTACTTCGTCGATAACACGTAAACCACAATAGAATAAATGCACTCTTCACTATATTTATTTACCATAGCCACACTTCAGTGCTACATCTCTGAAGTTATAAAATGAATGAGATGTAATGCTGTTTACTTAACAGCGTTACATCTGCATAGACTCCAACTATTACGGATTCTCCGTAGTTTCTACGGAAATTCATCAAAAACTACGAGCTACGAAAAGTATGGAAAAAACTACGGATTTTACAGAAACAAGAGCAGGAGAAACAGTACGGAACCAACTAATTTATCCGATGATTGGCTGAATACATGTGTTATCATATATCACGTGTTGAGTGCGTTCCTGGTTTTGAAGAATAGCCAATCGTAGATCAGTAACTCCAACTGTTAATGACTTGTCAATAGTTACCCCCCAAACATCTGTCTACTTGTCTGTCTTCCAGGTTCTTCGCTGTTGCGTATTTAGACTGCATGCGGCGCTGTAGGTTAGATTACGGTGAGAGCTTAGCATGTGTCTTGTGAACTGTGATTCAGGTGGAAGTTTTTTGTTAATAATGCTACCTCGAACGAAGAAGCCAAAGTTATCAAAGCAGAAATTTAAAAATTCATATTCTTCAGAATTTCCATGCATTAAAGCATCCGAAATTTCTGTGAATCACACATACTGCAGTGTATGCAACAAAGATTTCTCAGTTGCACATGGCGGAAAAGATGACTGTAAACGGCATGTTTTTTCTCAAAAGTATATAGAACTTGGCACTGTAAAATCTAAAGAAATAACGAATTTCTTAATAAAAGATGATGAAACAGATCCTATAAAAGCCGAATGCTATTTTGTTCGATTTTTAATTGAACATAATCTAACGCTTTCTGTTTCGGATCATTCTAAAGAGCTGTTCAAAGCAATGTTTCCGGATTCTGCCATAGCAAAAAAATTTAGCTGCCGTCGTACCAAAACTGCTGCTATTGTGAAAACGCTTGCAGAAAGTACTGTTGCCGATATTATAAAATCAGTGTGCAGTACATCATTTTCTCTAAGTACTGATGGAAGTAATGATAACAATGTTAATAAGCTGTACCCATTGGTTATAACATATTACAGTTAAAGAAAAGGGAGTGATAATTACGTCATTGATTTCTATTTTAGAATGCACAAATAATACCGGAGAAGGTATTTTTAATGGTATAAATGAAAACTTTAAAAACAACGGTTTACAATGGAAAAATTGCTTATCATTTTCTTCATATAATGCTAGTAATATGATTGGAAAGTTTAAAGGTGTAGCATCATTTATCAAAATCATCGGCCAAGTATAATCATCCGAGGTTGTCCATGGGCATCTCTTGCATATAGCTGCAAAAAAGGCTACAGAAAAATTAATTGGCTCAGAAACTGAAATGTTGTTAATAGATATATATTTTTATGTGGAGAAAAGTTCGAAACGGAAGCATAGCTTCAAAGTTGCTCAACAAATTTTCGGACAGAACGAGATGGTTGTTTCTTTTAGAATCTGTAACAAGGATTTTGGAACAGTTTGATGCTGTGATAAATTTTTTTGAAGATCAACCAGATAACCGTGGAAATGAAGGAAAGAGATTGGAAAACATTAAAAAAATGTTACAATCACCTACCACCAAATTGTACTTGTTATTTTTGAAAAATACTTTGTTTATAACAGTAAATATTAATTTGCAACAACAAGCTCCTTATATACATAAATTGAGAAGAGAACTTTTAATGAATTTATTTATTAGATTCGTAAAACCATCAGTAATTTCTAAAAAAAATGAAGATGTTACTCTAACGTCTATTCCAGTTCAGAAGTATAGTAAACAAAAAGAAAATGAAAATTTAGTGATTGGTGCGGAAACAAGACTATATTTTAAAAATGCCAAGTTGAATGAAAGTGAAGTGAAATCATTTTTAAATTCTGTGCAAGCTTTTTTTGTAACTGCATGTTCATATATAATTGATAAATTTCCACTAAGTGATCCATTTCTAAAAGATGCTGAAGTTCCTGACTTCAACTTGAGAACTGAAATTTCATTTTCATTTGTTCTTTACTTTATGAATACTTTTCCATCAATTATTGATGAAAAATGTCTTAATCAAGTGGAAATTGAATTTTTCATGTATCAAGTAGATGATTTGAAAGAAATTGTAGATTTGTGTATTGATATAGCATGGGGAGAAATTGCCAAATTCAGAAATATGAATGGGTGTATTAAATACAAAGTATTGCCTTCTGTAATGCTTGCTGTCTTAATAATACGTCATTCAAATGCAACTTGCAAAAGAATTTTTTCTATTGTTAAAAAAAATCAGACGCAATTTCGACCAAATTTAGGTCTTAAAACTCTTGAAGCAGTTTTGATTGAAAAAATAAATATGCAGGCAAATGAAGAATTGTGTTATAAAAAAACGTTCTCAAAATCAGAACTTAAGCTTGCTAAGCATGCTACATATAAATCTTTGCATTCGTAAATTATAAGTATTTTTTAATACTTATATGTATTATTCTTGGTTATTTAAATTTTATTTCCTTGTGGAAATCATATCCAGAATAAAGATATATGATTTATAGATTCTGATTTTTTCTATGATTAGTAGTGATTTGAAATACTTGCTTTTTTCATATATTAGTAGATTTAGTGATATACATGCTTGAGGAGTTAAATGAAAATTTCTAATTAAATGTGCATATAATTTACAAGGTATATTTTTAATTATGCAATTTTACATGCATATGGGTTTTAAATGTAATAAAATTGATTACAATTAATTAAAAATTAATGAATGGTTACTTACAACATGCATTACGCGCGCATTTTCAAAGTTGTAAAAATGTCGTTCGCGCGTTGACTACTGACAAGGTTTGCTGAAGGTTGGAGTCTATGCATCTGATTCATTTTATAACTCAGAGTGAAGAAAAATTACCGCAAGTTGTATTCAAATACTATAATAAATCTAAAACGATGTGTAAAGGAAAATAAACAAATAAAAAAGGAACAGTTTTTCACAGACAATTCAGCGCCGCTTACCTAATGTGCATGCACTACTAATTAATTCAGTTCTCACTTCGCAGTAAGGCAAAAATATAAAACGTTCAAAATATTTTCATTAAAAATTGATAGATATAGAAAAACATAAAACACCAAGTACAGTTAACACAATTAAAACAACAGTTTTTTCGATTAAAACTCGATTTATACGCAAAAACCAGCTAATAACTTAAATAATAATTCCAGAATGAATCAAGCAAAATTTAATTCGCAATAATAAAAGAAGACATTACTTTGTTGTTGCGAAGCTTAGTTTCTAGAGATTGGCAACAAATCCACTATTCTGTTAAGCTTCACATGTAAACAAATATGTCCGCTATCATAACCAAAACTAGGCTTATCCCCACGTAAAAACTTTTTAAATTGTTGATAATTCCACAATTACTGTATGTAGGTTAACTGAGGGCGTAAAAGTCTTAACCGAAAGCTAAAAACAAGGTAATTCAATCATTTTTAAAGCAAAAAATGCATGCTAGTGGGAAAAAGGACAGGCACATTAATGGGGAAAAGTTACTTATGACCCTTTTCTTCAGTAAAATGAGAAAGTTACTTCAGTAAAATGGTGCAATTATCACTGTACCAATAGATCAATGTGTAGTCGTGCTGCATCCTGCATAAAAGTTACCTGATCCAGTAATTGCCTCTGCTGAAATTGTGGAATAACAAAACTACTCAGCATATTGTGGTACCTCTGCAGGGTAATGTTACAAGTCTATGGTTCTTTTAGAGTAATATTCTTAAAAGAATGATTCGATGAAGAAATCCGCTGTGAAGCCACATCAAACAATGACTTTTAGTGAAGGCAGTGGGTGTTTTGAACTGAGTGGTTTGTTTGCATGCCCAAATTTGAGAATTGTGGGTGCTAACAGTCCCATTTAGGTGAAAATGAGCCTCATTTCCCCACAGAATTCTTTACAGCAAGCATAGTAGACTTCTGTTCTGGCAAGAAAGGACAGAGAAAATGCCACATGTTTATTATTATCATTGTCTTTTAATTCCTGCACTTGGCTTACCTTGTGTAGGTAGAAGTAGAGAACTTTCCATAAGATTTTCCATGCCACCAAAAGATTTAAATCCATTTGCCACACTGCTACTGCCAGCAGTGGTTTCACAGGTATTGTCAACAATTGCAGTTCAACATCTTAACTGTCCATTCTAGTACCAGTTTCCACACTCTGTCAGATCACTCAGTTCGATACTCTGTGAGAACTGCTAAGGATAATGTTTCTTCAAATTTTGAATCGTGCCTTTCAATGCATTAATCAATAAAGGGCCTTTATGTTTTCTGAATTCACCAAAAGTGTCATCTACGTTCGATTGGGGGAAGATAAAGCAACTTCATAAGTAGTGTGCGATGAGGTTCAGTGAGATGCATGTTGAACCCAGCTAACATTCAGATGTAACTGTACATTTACATTTTAAAATTTGGTTTTTACTTCATGCAGTATTTCAGCTGCCTAAACTACAATAGGGACTTAAAAAACACTTTTTTTTTTTCCAGAATCTTTTTCCCCATGTCATCATTAGTAAAACCAAAACCTACCAAATTTTTTGGCATTTCAGCTCACAGACTGAGCTACAGATGGTGCTGGGTGGTATATGTTTGAAAACAAACACTCTATATTCAGCATGTTACAGATAGTTAAAATCAGAAGTTGCTTGTCTATGTATGATATTTTTATTTTGAGTATTAAAGAACAAGTAAATGTATTGAGATTTTTTAATTCTTCCTTCCTTGATGACCAAAGGGGTGAGGAATTTCTCTTTTTATTAACTTCCTATTCATTAATGAAGTTAAATTATTTTTTTTTCTTTTCTTTTTCATCTTCTTTCCTCTGTGTCTGTATATGTGACAGATGCAGCAAAATATCCTATTTAAGTTATCATGACAAAATTTTTACTTAATGCTTTTAATTGTCTTGGTAAATAATCTTATGTATTTGCCAAGATTAAGCAACCTTTTGAATTCCTTAACTTATTATTAAATAATTGGTATTTTTAATAATATAATGTATTGAAATTGGTGTTTTTTAGAAAATCCTCCAGTTCGTAGTTTCAGGATTCCTCACAAAGTAATTTTACTAGAAGACCTGGATTTAACATGTGTTGCAGATAGAGAAAATGGTAGGATTCAGTGTTTTACTATGGTTTCAGGACGTTACCGTTTCCAGATTCAGCGCGAAGAATTTGGTGGAACTCTATACTCTATTGCTTATGCACAAAATAAAGGTAAAATATTAATCCTCCCTGTTTTATATGTGTGCTCTCCCCCCCAGCAAGAATTCTCAGTACGAAATGTGTTAACCCTTTGAACCATGTTGAAAAACATGGTTGTTTTTCAACATGGTTAACATGGTTCAAAGGGAAAATTTAACATGGTAAAAAACCATGTTAAATTTTCTGAATAATTACAAGTAACTTGGTTATATAAATTTTTGAAAGTTTATATTCACTAATTTCAGAGATCTCTAAATTTTGCTGACTGAGGAAACCTCTGTCATCTGTAGAAAAATTAATACAGAAAAAGCATTGAAAATATATCAATATTAGGTGTACTTTATATGGAATGTAAAAAGAAAATTATTTCATTATGATTTTATTTACAAAACTACATTTACCTCATATTATTTCAGATAATAATAAAAGAAACAAAAAATATCAATTATTATTTTAGATTGTTAATTTTGTAATCTACATGACAAAACAATAATTTGATTTGCAGAACTCTTAAAGGAGTTGTGTGGAGTCCCAAACTTGCACAGAACACTGTTTAGAAACCATTGATTTATTTTAATATTGGAAGAATTAAATTAGCATTTGTGAAAATATGCTACTTCAGTCAAATCATTTTTACTTAAAATCACATTCTACTTCTAAAATGCACTTGTGCTAAAAAAATAAGCAACAAATGCTAAAAGCAAAGGTACAAATGTAAAAAGGGGAATTGAAACATACAGTTTACATATGAAATGGAAGTTGCATCTCCAGATGCAAATAGGCAACCAAAGTTAGTATAGTGAGTAAACTAATCCATAGTATAGAGTGAAACCATTCTGCATCCGCAGTGGCCTGCTAGATCACCCAACCTGAATCCTATAGAGCGTGTGTAGGATATGTTGGGATGATGGATAGCAGATAGCAGTGTCCCGCAGCCATCCTCCATTACCTCTGAAATTCATTACTACAGAAATGGGTGCTACTACCACAACAAGCGATCAACAACACTATTGCCAGCTTGTCTCAGCATTGTCAAGCATATTAGCCTGATGTTTTCATTGCACATTCTTCCGACTCATTTGGTGCTTTGTGATGCGGTGATCATAATACATGTGTTTTGTATGTCTTTGCTTTATTGTTTGGAGTGTTGTCTAGTAATGCTACACCAACTTCTGGGATCAGTTTCACACCTATTCATTAAATAATTTTTGTTTCATTTCAGTGTTTTGCCTTTGTTGCTCATTTTTTAGCAGGGGTGTAAATAATAAAGAAAAATTCTATTATTTTTAAATACTGAGTGTTCATAAAAAAACTTCCCTGATATATGAAGTCCTATTGGCCTATCTATGAGAGTGAAAATATTTTGAAATTTTCAAATGGCAACACCCATGTTTTTCCTGTGCAAATTGATCAGCATACTGGAAAACCGTAAAGGGCGAAGGAAGGATACACATATGATGAAAATTGCTGGCATAAAACATTTACGGAGAAGAGCATTGTAAATGACCTGCGACAACACAAAAGAAGTGTGGGGGGGACTTTTATTGGAATTACAAGTTCTCAACATGCCCACTTTCAGTGACGATAATGGGGGCCATTGTTGTCAAAAAGGACAAACAAAGCATTACAGAAGGAATCTGTATAACGTCATGCTTTCTGGTATCTGTATACATAGATTTCAAATAACTCCAGAACCAGGAATCCATTGGAGCAAGCTCGGTGAATCTTAGTGGTCATGAGACAGCAAAGTTGCAGGTGAGGAGTCTACCTCCAACATGCTGCTGCAATTCAGAGGCTGTTCGTGCACTTTTTTGATGACTTGGCTATGCTGTAAAAAAAAAAAATCTCCTGCCTGGAAAAATTTTTTTTGCAACTATATTTTTGAAAGTGTAAATAATCATCTGCTATTTGACAATTTTGATTTCATGCAAAATGGCACTTTTAAAAAGGCAGTGGACAGAAGGCTATGTTTATGCTCTTTCTGAAAAAATTATTTGTATTTATTATTAAAAAATGCTGTAAAAGCCATGATTTTTCAGTATTTAAAGTAACGATAGATAATATTATCAATAAAAGGAAAATGTCGAAGTTTGGCTATAAGGGAAAAATTGTTCAAAATATATATTTAAGGAAAAGAAGTGTTTTGAATGTTGCAAAGGCAGAAACGTTAATAGAATCTTCGGAGTCAAAGGACAGTTGCAAGTCATTAAAATGCTCAGTGTCAATTGTAAACAAAGGGATTCATGCTGATTTTTATCTTAAAAAGGTAAAAAAAAAAAACGTAATGTGCATCGTCTTTCTCCACAATATATCGCTAAAAGCAAAATGCACTGCAGAATTTGCTATGAGAAACAATTATTCAGACAAAAATGAAAAAGATGTTGTCACAATAGATGTATCTTGGATATATTTAAATGACCACAATAAAAAGAGATCCATTTATTGTTGTCAAAGAGAAGAAAAAATTTTAGAACATAGTTCAAAGAATCTAATGAAAATTTTCCAAAGGGATTTATGATTGTTGCTGGTTTTTGATATAATGACAAATAAAAATTTTAAAAAATGCAAAAAACTGTTAAGGTCAACTCCGCTTATTATTAGGAACATATTTTATACCTGCTATTTAAATATAAAGTAAGTTCTCTTTACCCACAGTGGCATCAATCAGAACTGCATCAAGACGAAGCAGTCGCACATCAAAACCCACTGTTAATTTCTTGGAAAAAATGAAACAAGAAATGTGTATCAAGGTCATAACCTTCACGCATGTACCTACTAAATCTCCTGATATATCATTCATGGATTTTTGTGCTTTTGGACTTTTAAATAGCGGATTGTCTAGATATCAACTTAAATCCTCCTTGGACTTTGGAAGCTGTTCAAGAGGAACGGGATAGAATACCTCTTCCACTAAAAAAAAAAACTTTATTCTCTTGGAAATTACAGTGTAGAAAAATAGTGAAGAATAAGGGTTATCAAATGGAACATTTAAAACACAAAAATTGTACTTAAAGTATTTCTCTAAATATAATGAAATGGGTCTCTAAATCTAAAAATGGGCGAACAGCCTTGTCGAATAGATGTGTGGATGTGTACCATTTTGTATCCATGCAATGTCATTAAGGATGCTTTGCTGCTGCATTTCTAGAATTATGTAATTCTGCAAAATAGCTGTATAGTGAGCACTTATGATTGAGTATGTTTTCATGCCTATGAAAATGACTTCTTCAAAGAAACTTCACTTCTTTTTATGGTCACTTTAGCTTCATGTAAAGGTACTGATGCCACATTGTAAGATTTTTCATTAGTCTAGTGAATTCAGTTCTTGGAGTATACATTCTGAGAAATGGAGAAATGTGCCTCATCCATCCATAATATCCATAGCTGCCACTTGCTATCTTCTTCATGTCGGATGAGGAAAAAATTCCGATAGTCTGTTGCTTGTCTCCAAGTTTGCTGCATCTGGACGCACTAAAGTCAATAAAGCAGCATCTGCAGAATGGAATGCAGAAGCTTGAGATCTGTAGTTTGGAGTACATCCAAGTGCAGGCAACACCTCTTGCAGTATGCAATGGACCTGCAGTAATTGTAGTATGCACTTCCACAACAACTTCAACAAGAACGCATGGCCGTCTGGACTGTGGTCTATCATATGTGCATCCAGTTTCTTCAAATATTTTTGCTAAATCATACAGTTTTTACAGAACATAGCCTCATCTTAACATATAATTTTCACTGATAAACTTGCATTGCTTCAGCAGTATTTTCCCTGTTTCAGATTAAATAGCTCTTTATCAATTCATGTCCTTGTTTACCTATAAGTGTCATCTTGTTAGCACATTCAAACACCTGATTGAAGGGGAAAAAAGGGAAGGGGAAAGTTGTTCATTAAAGGTTTTCCACAAGCTTTGCACATGGTATTCCATGATTGGTGCTTCTATTGTCTATCCTTGTGAATTATGCGAATGGTGTCATTGCACTCCTTTTTATGTTGTCATTGGTTCTTTACAATGCAAATATTTTATGCTGACATTTTTTTTCTTATATGTGCCATTCCAGCACCATTTATGGTTTTTTTGTATGCTGACCAATTTGTGCAGAAAAAATTGAATTTTTTCACTGTAATCACAACCATAAGACCACTGTTATTTTAAATCATCAGCCTTCAAATAAAAATATCTGAAATTTTGTTTTTTTTCAGTGGATAGGATGCTAGTGTTTCATATATTGGGGAGGTTTTTGTGTGACCACTTTGTATATTGATGTGCTAAAGCTTGTGTTGCTATCTGTACCAGTTTAATTGTGCTGTATCTGTACCCTATCTTTCGATATAGCCTGAGAGTGATTGTTCTAAATGAAGCTGCTGTTAATCAAAAGCTTAAGGCATGAAATATTTTTCCGGATTAGAGGTAAAACTTTTTCAAAAAATAGAGAAAGAATGGAGAGATTTATTCTTTTTGAAATCATAATATATTTTTCAGAATGCAAAATTCCTATGACTTAAAAAACTTCTTTGAATTTTATTGAAATTTTCAGGAAAGTTCAGTTATTAATGTTACACAAGTTTTATTTTTGTAGTTCTAATCATTTTATAAAATTTTTAATTAATTATTTCATTTATATATACAAATTAATTTTCAGATTCTGTGTAAAATATTTCATCTGCTGCTTTAAAAGATACTTGAGAATATTGCCAATGTATAAGAATATTATTGAATGCATTATATAGATATAGGGTGTTTAAACATTTTTAGAATGAGTTTGATAAAGAATTTTTAAAAAATATTGTAAAGTGCATGATATTAAAATTTCTAAATGCAAAATAAGCAGCATTATTAATGAGAAAAAAAAAACATCAATCCTTACTTCTACATGGAAAGAAGACTACGAGCAAATACCCGATAAAGGTATGTTTTGTTTCTAAAGTTAAATTGTTGGTAACAAGAGAAAATTTGCTGAAGTAGAAACCAATTTCAAAGTCTTTAAATTCAACTGTAGCAATAATAGATGATATAATAAACCAAGATTTAGAACTTAAGAAAGCTAAAAAATATTATGTTCACCAGCTTTTGCCAAAACATGTGACTCAGTGTCAACTTCTGGAACTCTGTTTGAAAACTATTTAGCTGGAGAAAAGTGAAAATACATTGTGATCCTTGATGAAGCACGGATTTACCTAAATGACCGCAACAAAATAGGTCTATTTATTATTGAAAAGGAAGAGAAAAAAAAATTCACACCTGTTTCCATCAATGCAGAGAAAGTTTCAGTAAGGGGTTTATGATTGTTGCAGGACTTCCTTACACGGAAAATTAAAAGTAAGAAAAGTAAAAAAAAGTTAAAATCAGCTCAGCATACTATCAATAAAAAAGATATTTACAGGAGAAATTCTATTTCTTTTCCCCAATGACTTTTGTAGAATGAAACTTCATCAAGACAAAGCAACAAATCATGCTTGGAAAAGTACCGCTGCATTCCTTGAAAAAAATTAAGACTGACACATGTATTGCATACATACCTTTTTCATGTATTCCTGTGAAGACCCCCAACATTTCAGCTTTTGACATTATATCTTTGGTCTCCTAGTAACAGCTGTTTCTAAGCACAAACCCACCACAATTGATGGACTCCCAGATCATTCTAAAATGTGTAAACACCCTCTATATTCTTTAGGGAACATATATGTAAAGAAAATGTCTGATAATAAATCCATAGTTATTTTATATTCTGTGAAGATGATTATTTTGAAAAGTATCATTTGGAGTACAACTTATCTTTTTAATGTTCAGCATTTTTATGAGAAAGCAACAATGATTGTAATGAGGATGTCGCACAAATTTCTTAATAGGATATCTTAAAATGATGTCTTAATCAAATTAGTGGTTTTAACTTATTAAAAATATTTTGATTATTTAATCAATCTGTTAATCTTCTGTATTTATTCTTTTCACCATATTTGGTTTTATCTTTGTTAAATTTAGTTCATTTATTTCATATTTTTGTGTTTATATTTTTTATTTATTTGGCATGTATGCAAATTATTTCCCATTACTAATTTTTATGCGCAGAATTTTTCGCATTTTTCTATTACTGTATTTACTCGTGTAAGAGTCGCACCTTTTCTTGCCAGTTTTTCATAGTGAAAGCCTAGCTATGACTATTATGCGGAGAAATCTACTACACAATATTGCACACTCTAATGCTAAAACAGTACTGGCATTAAAAAATACATTATGATAAAATTAGTAACTTACCAAATATTTCCATATTATGTGCTGTTTTTAAATGGTCTTTTTGTCAGTTGTGTGCAAAAAAAGAGGTGTTTTTCTTTTTATGGTAATATTTTTATAGATGTAAAATTTATGAATAATCTTTGTAAAAATTTTGACAAAAGTTATAACAACATAATACATATTTATATTAAATTTGATTTCACTGAAGGTATCAGTATCACTGTTGTAATCTGAATCGGTATCTGAAGAATCTCAGTCATTCTGTAAAATGTCATTTTCGCTTCCATTCAAAGTGTTGGAGATACCTTTTTTGAAATTGTATTGCTTGTTATTGAAGTCCAGCTTTGTAATTAGTTCCAGTGATGGATGACTTACTTTTCCACTGGGTGTTTTTTTATTTGTTCCCATTGGCTAACCAATCTCCATATATTTGTCTTGTATTGTCTTTAAATGGTTTGTTAACAAATATGTCCAACAGTTTCAGAATTGATGTGAACTTATGAACGATGTGATCAGAATCAAACAGAATCGATGCAGGAATTATGTCAAGATCTGTTTTGACTTCTGAAAGTTCCTTCTTCACATCATCAACAAGATGTCCTCAGAAGCTATAGAGTACCAGCATGGCTGATTTTTTTAGCATTGCTCCAGAACTTTTTCCAAATATTGCGAACCCAGTCTTTCATCATTTTTTCATCCATCCAACCCTTTTCTTGAAATCGCACATGGATTCCAGCTGGCAATTTAACACCTTTTAGGAACAGTCTTCCTTTTAAAAATAACAAATGGAGGTAGCTTACTTCCATCTGTTGTAATACCAAACATTACAGTTCAGCTCATTTTTTCATATTTATTTATGCACAAAGAAACACTTGAAGCATCTTTTTCCGCAACAGTTGTGTTGCGTGGCATGTCAAAAAAGATTGGTGTCTGATTGGCAGTCGGATAACATACCTCTGAAAAAGTAGAATTTTTTCCATAAAATTGGTGGCAGTTCTGTGTGTTAAGTCATTACACCACATAGATCTGCTTAACTGTCCACAACTAGCTTTGAACTTTGCTTTTGGAACATTTTGCTTTATTGCAATTTCCTCTGTTTTTCTTTGCAGCATTTCATACAAAACCGTACATCCATCATTTCGTAATGCATGAATATAAGAAAAAGTTCATTTTCTGTCATAGAGAAAATTCTCATTTGTTGGTCCTCTGAATGCCCATCTATTTACATTTGTTTCTTGTAGTGATTATTTGAATTTTCTCCTGTCGCTTATTAATTTTTCATTTACATTGCATTTTCTTTCAGCAGTTCTGTTTCCATTCTCATCAGCATATTCAATAATCTTCGGTTTAAATCCCACTGTATAACTATTATTCTTTTTAAACTTTCCCATATTCAAGCAAAAAAAAAAAAAAGATGTCCAGTACACACCACCAGGAAATTCACCATAAAACAAAATATCAGCAAATTTATTACAATATATTTTTCTGTAACTTTACGTACATGCAGCCCAGTAAAATTAGAGCAAATGTGTACTTTCTTTAATGAAAAACAAGTTGAAAGCTATAAAATGAGGGAGGAATAAGAAATTTGGAGGAACTTTTTTCCCTTTCTTGTTGACAGTATTACCTATAGTAGCTTTAGATATCAAAAAACCATGGCTTTCACATTGTTTTTTAATGACTAGATAGCAATATATTTTTCTTCAGAAAGAGCAAAAACATAGCCATCCATCCATTGCTTCTTTAAAAGCACCATTGTGCACGAACACAAAATTCTCAAGTAGTAGACGATAATTTATACTTTCAAAAATACAGTTGCAGTTAAACAAAATTTCCCAAACCAAAGTTTTTTATAGCAAAGCAAAATCACCTAAAAATTGTTTAACAGCCTCTGTAGATGTATAAATTTAAAAATTTATATACACATAGGATCATTGCCTTAGTATACTATTACACTATGGGGTCCCTAAACTATAGCCATAGAGCCATAGTAAGTAGCCTGTCATAATGAATGACTTAAGTCTTGGTATTTGCTGATGTAGGATCCGAACTACATCACTCCGCCTAATTAGGACTGTGTAAGAACCATCCCAGGGTGGCTGTAGTTCAGGAGAATGTCCTTTCCATCAAATCAGATTCAAAAAATCTATACTTTGGTGCACGGATTTAAGTCCTTCATCTCTCATTCTGAACAGAATTATGTTCTCAGATGCAGAATGCAGTTTGTTATTTTTAAAGTCCTGGGAAAAACTGTATTTTCGTAAAAAGTGATCTGAGTATGAAAGGCTCTGTAATATTTGTCACATATGCCTTGTGACAGTAGGCAGCAATTCCAGATGTTAACTTAACATTTAACTTTCCATCAATGTTAATCTTATTATCAGACTCTGTCTAGAGGGTAACATAGAGTGGTGTCCAGATGAATTTATCTTCTAACTGTTGAGCCAAATCTTTTCAAATTAGGGTAAAATTGGCTCCTGCATCCGATGTCATATTGCAACGAATTCCATTTATATGTCCAATGATGAAAAGTACATTACTTGCACCACTCATTGCAGATATCTTAAAATGAGGCTTCTCAATATTTCACAACCTCTTCCCCATGAGATAGCCACTAATTAGATTTCCTCCTCTTTGTTGAGCTAAGACCACTCCCATGCTTTGGACTGTTCTATTCTTTCTTGGGGTTACCATGGTTTACCTCTTTAGGATCGGTTGGTCGCCATTCATGTTCTGCTTTAAGGTATTCAATTGCCTGGTTAACCATCTAGGTGAGAA
This sequence comes from Stegodyphus mimosarum, assembly GCA_000611955.2. Taxonomy (NCBI): domain Eukaryota; kingdom Metazoa; phylum Arthropoda; class Arachnida; order Araneae; family Eresidae; genus Stegodyphus; species Stegodyphus mimosarum. The sequence goes on from KK115710.1 coordinate 31,538, forward strand.
GTCACTGGCTTCTGGACATGAACATCTGTGACTGGGTAACGGTCTCTGCAAGTTGCTTGCTGGTCTGCTTCAAATTTTGTGGCATACTTTAAACTTCTCTTTAGTTCCTTGACATCCCCCACTAGTAGGGCTTTCTGTATCTCAGGATCCCGGATGTCACTAATGAAGTACTGCAGGGACAGGATTTCCCTTTTTTCTGTTGGACAGTCCAAAAAAGCGAGATGAGTCAGCTTTCAAAATCCATTGTGAGCTCCTTGAGGCTTTCTGTAGGCTTTTGTTGACAAGATTTTAATTGAACCTGCTATAATCTTTTAAACACTTCTCCCCAAAGTACCGCTCCAATGTGCCAGATAGAGCTTCGAAGTCTAGCCTCTGGTTTGGAGGCAGAGTTTGAGGGATATCCACTGCGTCTGCTCTCAGACAAGCGGCGAGATGGCCTGCCTTAATTTTGGAATCTACAGCCATTTGTGTTTGCCCCTATAGAGAACTGAGTGTTATACACTTATCAGGAGGTCTTTCCATCATACTTGAATAGCTTTAGACAATCGGGAAACATAGGTACGAATTTAAAGGCATCAGAGGTGTGTCTAGCTGTCACTATGGATTTCTTCAAGCTGTCAACTTCCTTTGCGACAGAAGCAGAACGGTGATTTGTTTTTCGACTTTAGATACTCTTTCTTTAGCTTTTTCAGTTTTACTTTCATCCATGTTTATTCTGCCTTCCATAGTTCTGAACTTGTTTTCTATTATGGCAGTCATTTTTCTTTTCATTTCTTCTTGACCTTCTTTAATCTTTTCTTGGCCAACTTCCATCTTTCTTTTAAGCGGATTTGGTGGCCATTACCATCTTTTCTTGCTACAGTCAAAGCTGCCAAGGAGTTTCCACTAACTTCCTTTTCTCAAAATTACTGGAAGACATATAAGATTAAAGTTACATCTAAGGGCTGAATATAGTTACACTTACACATAAGCATCAAATACAGTATCGATTAGTTATGCAAGGACCAGACTGAAATATCACCAAGTTTGGCGACTTTTGACGATTTCTTTCTAAATTTCGCTACAAAAATTAGTTTCTAAGACTAGTGTCAGCTTGGCAACATTTCGCCAATTTAGCAAGATAACCATTTACGTAATATTAAATAGACTTGCCCCTGTAATCTTATTTTTCTGAAAGAGTTTCGTGTCTTCAGATTTTTCATGTTACATTATACAAAATTTGTAACAATATTTTAAATTGCTAGCTTATATATAACAAGTGCCACCCAGAAGGTATAGTGGTAATGGTGCCTATGGTGGTACCGAAAGGCCCAGATTTGAATCCCAGAAAAGGCATGCCACTCTAAATGTGTAGCAAGCCAAAAGTACTTTCTGGTCTGGTGATAGGGGAGAGGGGTTGGAGGCTCTTGGACCCCCTTCCCTCAAAATTGGGGGGAAAGTAGAAGTCCAACTTCCTTGAGGCTCTGGCAACCATTCTTCCTCATGAATTACTTGTACATGGACAAGAGACAACAACATATATAACAAGTGACAAAAAATTTTGTGACTAGACTAAGAACTTGATTATTGGAAGCTGGTTGTCTAACAAATGATCATAAGACTCAAGTCTCGAGTAAGGCATAAGAGGTTTATGAGCATAGTATTTTTATATAGTAGCGAGGTTTAAAGTCAACTATTTCTATAACTGAATTTCATCATTTGAGAGAACTTTAATTAAAAAACTGAGATGGAGATGAACAATAAAGCATTGTTCATACCAAGGCATATGCCTAATAACAAGCATACATTTTCAGCCAAACTATTTATAAAACAGTTATACTTTGAACATTAATTCTTTAATAATTTTGATATTATTTTTAATAATTATTTGTTTGACTAATGGATATATATCTTTCTTTTAGGGCTGCTTTTTGCAGTTTGTGGTGAGAGTATTCATAAAGATCATTTAGTTCGAGCATTTGTATTTAATATAACTGACCAGAAGCTGCTGAATGTCTTTGCACCCAGAACTGGAGTATGTTTTTGTTATCATTATATTATTATGATCATAAATCATTTAGAGTTCTTTCTTAATTCACTTATAATAGCTAAATTTTTCAGCTTGAATGAGTATTGTTTATTTGAGTTAATGTTTTTTAAATTAAAAAAATTAATAATTTAAATTCTAAAGTGAACATAAAATATAAAACTGTTCTTGTGCTATTATAAATTACTTTTAGTTTTTTCTAAATTTATCGAAATAAACTGCTGACATTTGACTGTTTCCAAATATAAATTTAATTATAATTTACAATTTTATGAAAGTAAAATATTTCTGTCTGTTAAATAAGTTATCATAGCATCAAAATAATTAAGATCATAATTTGAAATAATAGAAGAGCTAAGTAGAAACTGAAGTTTTAGTAGAAATGTAGTAGCTAAGCTTCTGCTAGCATCTCACAGTGGGATAATAAGTGCCAGATCACAATGTTAAATGATAGGAAAGGATTCGTGTACTTTCAGGAAATAATAGAGGAAGTCAGTAACTTATTGTTTTTCAGAGAGAAAATTTAGTAAATTAAAAAACCCATATGCACAGGAAGTTTGAACACTCAACAATTGCAGAGCTGAAAATGTATAACTACAATAAAAATTAGATGACAATGCTACATAGATACTTTTATTTTTTTTTCACTCATAGTGCATTAAAATCTTCATATTCCAGTAGACAGCTATATATAAGGGCTGAATAAAAAATAATGGCAGTACATTGACAGTTCTCGAAAGACTTTATGACCGTAGGTATAAATACTTAGAATTCCCCAATCTAATCATCTGCCATATGCAAGTTGTTAGCTGTATGGCATAAAATCATGCTCCACATTGTGATTAAGAGCTTGGACACTGCAAAATTGCAGTATGATGGCTATATCATACACTAGTAGAGGTAATTTGGTAATGTTATGTGTTTTCACAAAACGTTTTTGAAATTGTGGCAGAAGGAAGTTTTATCGAATATATCATTACAGTGTTCAAAATATGCATATGGGAAATATTAACCGATTTCGTTTATGCTGATGCATTAAAAGCACAATGAATTGTCTTGTGATAATCACTTCTGAAAGTGGCCAATATTTCGGGAAACATAATTAGATAACAATATTGAATGCCACTGGTAATTATTTTCTGTAAAACAGCTATCTGCACAAAAGACCAAAACTTTTTGGATTTGCAACTGTCATCTGAGGGAGGTTTTGCTGCATCTTGAAACTTCAAACATATTTCCAAGAGGAATGTGAGACAATTGAATGAAACATCTCAGTCAGATTACTTAAAGAAGGAAACTGTTTTAACAATTTGAAATACTACAAAACAGTACATAGATTGTAAATAAAGTAATAGCAACATTGTTGGGAGAAGATAGTATATACAATACAAAGTCTGAAATCTGGACTCGTAAGGACTTTCTGGATTTTAGATCATCAGTTTAAATCTAGTAGGATGACATGTAGAAATTACAAAATTACAAATGTGAAGTAGTTGTTTATGATGCAATGAAGCATTTATGATCTTTATCAAAATTTACACACACACACACACACACCCAAAAAAAGTTCAGTATTTATTTATTTGCTTTATTAAACATTTCTTTCCATATAAGTTTTTTAAATTGCTTTACATAATTTATTTTTCAGTAACAGAGTTGCATTGTCTCTGTCCTGTAATTGATGAGTCAAAAATTCCCACTAAATTGTGAATTGAAATTTTTTAATTGTCAGCAACTTTCTTCACTGTAAATAGTGATATTCCTGCATTTAGAACCAACCATACTGCAGATTTCAAGTAGTGTCTCACTTGATTGACTCATTTAATTTTGCTAACATGAGATGGTAGAATGTTTCAGTTTGAGGTATATGCCAAGAAAAAATAAAAAAGTTTGGTTATGAAGCCAACAAATTATTGACATTATAGATTAAGCTAATAAATGATTGTGTTTCATTTAGTACCAAACTGAAAATTAAGAAGACCTTTCATAAATTTTGAAAAAAGTGTTTGTTGTGCGTATGTGCGTTAAATATATAGTAAAGTGAGATACTGCATTCAGAATCTAATTCTTTCTGCCGAAAAATTCTTAAAAAAATTCCTGGCAGTGGGGAGATTAGATCATTCTGGATATTGGACATTGGGATTTCGGACTTTGTACTGTATCAGCTTGGGCTAGCAAGTGATGAGCAATGTTATATGAAACTGGTACTGATAAGTTCCATAAGCAGTCACTATGGCAAAGCATATTACTGCTGTGCATTTTTTAAATGAAAAAACGTAGTATGTATCATCTTAGAGCATGTTTACAAAATCTAAACAGTAATTGCAGTCTTAAGTGTCTCGTAGCAAAAGTGCACAGGGATGTTATCAAGGTTTCCATGAAGTATGTGATAACAATATAAAGTCTTAAGATCCAGACTTATCAGAACTTTGGCAATTCTACATTTCAGATTTTTCTGTATTTTAGGTTATCAGATTAAATGTAGTGAGATGTAAAAATTGTAAAATTAAAACTATGAAATAGTGTTTTATGAAACAATGAAGCATTTATGACCTTAAGGCAATCAAAATTTACAAAAAAAAAAAGGCCTATTATTTGTTTGTTTGTTTTATTAAACATTTCTTTTAATGTACGTTATTTAAATTGCTTCATTATTTGTGCTAATACTTACTCTTTAATTCTATAGATAGATATAATTTTTTGTTCACTTGCAACATTCTTCAAGTCCTATGATTGCTGTGTTGAGAATTCTCATTAAACTGTCAACTGAAATCTTTTCATTGTCAGCAACCTTTTTGCCCCTTGCTTCACAGTTGGTAGTGATATTTTCTGGATTTAGAAGCATTAGATTTCGTTGTCTGTTTGCTGATTGATGATTGGGTCATTGTCTTTGCAATGAAAAACTTTCATTATATCTTCTTCATTGATTACCATTTCTCCACATTTCTTTACAATTCCAATTGGAAATTTTGTTTTTTGTTTGCAATATCTGGAACCTTCAAATTTGTGGCTATGACCATAAATCTTTCCTGCCATCCTGTATACACTATTGGCATTAGATCATGAGATTGGTGACTAAAGATTTTTTTTTTCTAAATTTTGTAATTCTTCTTTCACACACTGACAAAATTAAGCCTGAATTATATAAGTTCATCTATTTATTATACTTACACCTATTTTCCACGCATGCTTATGGCTTGTCCAAGTTCCAAATAAAATTCCTCATAAGGGTTGACACTAGGCATTTTGTAGCATGGTGCTATTTCTGCATGTCCTAAATTATAAATATGTTGCCCTGCCTAAATTTTGCATCCTGCTGCCTTCCCTAAATTCTAAAGATTTTGCGATCCCTTGATTTTTTTGCTCAGTGATTCTGTGTATTTTAAATTTTGCCTTCCCTAAATTCTGCTGCCTGCTGCACTGTCACCATCTCTGCCACCGATCCTGCTTTATCTGAAAAACAAATCAATTATTCTCAATTCAAACAACCCGAAAATGTAATATTTTGACCTACGAGTGTCATTTACAAAACCTATTTTTTGCATATGGAAAGAAATTTTTGTTAAATTTCCCCTCAATGCTTCACAATTAGCTGAAGTCTGTAATCATTGTCAAGTGTATGTCACCATAAAAGTTTACCATGCTCTTTAGTATTTAATTACTAACATTAAAAAAAATTGTTTAGACATCACTGCGTATCATCATTTTTCAAGCTGCCCTGTGTTGTGGTGTTAAAAGCAAAAAATAGTAAAAACTGATTCCCCTGGTTGGCGTCAGGGATCTAAATTATTCAGTAGGTGTAAAATCAATCATGTTTTAGAGTAAAATGTTTCGATTTGAGAAATATGCCAAGCAAAAAAGAAGCTATAGAGCCATATTGTTGATCATACAGATTTGTGCTACTACTGGACTGTTTTTTCAATATGCAGATATTTCATTTAGTGCTGAAATGAAATTAAGAATTGGAACTCTCCACACTTTTTATGAAAACATATCAAATGCACATGCAATAAAGCATACAAAAAAAAATTCTAAAATAAAAAAGGGAGTTGCTGGTGATCTAAAGGTCCAAGATCATTTCAGGTATTGGAAACCGGATTTCGGACTTTGTACTGTATTACCATATCAGACGGTGTCAGTTTGAAGCAATGTGTTTTATTTATGAAGGAAAGTCAGTGTTTTCTGTTTAACATAATTAGTACAAGGTCTCTTTTCCATTGCCTGTTAATGGATAACTCGAGAGTTATTAAATTGCATAACTCGTGCTGTGCACAATACTACATTATTTGTGCTGAGATACTGCATCATTTTTAATCAGTAGGAACCTTCTTGACAGCAGCATTCTGTGGATCCACAGATTTTGCAAAGATGCAGAACATTGCTGTGATAACATTGTAAGGATTTTTACATTTAAGTTTAATAAAGTGTTTGTACTACTTGTATTTACCTCCTGCAATGCTAATACATGAATAAGTTTTTTACACATAAATAAATTTTAATCTATTTTTTAACACTTATCTCATTTTATGAACAAGAAAGTTATTGAAATTAAAGTATGTTCTTCAGAAGAATAGTTTAATATATTTAATGCTTATGAATAGAATAATTTAAAAATGCATTTATTATTTTCTCTTGCACAAAAATATTGTTTTTAGAATTACTTGTAATTGTTATATCATTTGAGTTTGTTTTCTAATCAAAAGAATTTATTGAAACAATTAAAATATAGATAAGTTCATCACACTTGCCATGAAAATGTCTTTTGAATTGATAGAACACTAGCTGGTAAATAATATTTTGCCATCAATTCTTTTCCATTGCTGTGTCCATTTTTTAATTACTTGATGTTTTATATGTGGTGTTTTACAAAATTGTAAACAGGATGTAGTTATTGTCATCGGAATCAAGTATTCAATATTCTTTTTTTATAGACATTTACAAGACCTCATGATATAGCAGCTCTCCCAAATGGAGATGAAGCATTCGTTTGTGAAATAGGACCAAACCTTGTTTGGAAATTTATCAGAGGTAGATAGATTTTAATTTTACATTTAAAGTGTAGGCAAATGGCCTCAGCACAGCAATAGCTTTAGTAATTTTGTGCTCAAAATTATTAGCATATTGTTCTTAGAGCTTTAATGTAAATGAAGTAGTAAACTGCAAAATCTCTGTTTAACGTTTAGTTTGTTGAATTGATATCCATGGAAATATTAATGTTACATTTAACTATATTCATAAATCTGTAAAAAGCAAAATTTTTTAATTTTGATGAAAGTGCAAAAGTTTTAGGTGGTTGTATTATTTTTTACTTAGTGCTGAATCAGATCAGTAATGAGTCACAGGAATGAAATATGTTCAGTATTATGAAATTTAAAATTATTTTCCATTTTTGTTTTATGATTATTTTTGTAATTCTTCAAATTGAATTAATTTATCATCTATAGGCTTAGAAATGATAGGCATTGAATTTTTAATGAATGCATTGGAAGTGTGGTCTTTTTAAATAGCCAAAATTCTATGTTTGTTATTCCTTCAGTTGATTTTTTAAAAATAATAGACTACAGCAAGTAAAAGAATATAGAGATTTAAATTTACTAGATGGCATTACAACAAAATCTGTCCATACATTTCAGCCATGTTTAGTTTTTTAAGACCCATATTTTTTAAAAAAATCTTCAAGATTTTTTTTTTAAGATATAAAATGAATTGTTTGAAAAGAAATTTCTCTGTTATTTTCAAGGCTGTATGCTGACCTCTTTTTCCTATATTAGTTTTAAATTTTTACCTTGATATCTTTCCTAATATCTAATGACAAACAGCTGGTGATCACAGTATGGGCACACTGCACCCCTGGTGCTAGACATAGAACTGTATGCTTGTTTCCCCACAGTATTTTATGCATGGTGAGCTCATTAAGTACAGAAGGATAAGTGCACATCTGTGTCTCATTTCCTGTTTTTCTTTTTCTCTTTTTGTTTGTTTCTGGAGGGCTAAGAAATTGTTGGGGTGTTTTTCTGAAGATCAGGGGTAATTTTATCAGATAGCTCTTTGATTTTCACTAGAGTAGTGCTTTTTTTCTTCCGCTTTTGTTGAAAGAAGTTTTCTTCACTACGATTTGATAGTTTTGAGTTGTAGATGTTTATTTAATATTATTTCATAGATTATATTTTCTTAATTGTAGGTATAATATTGGTTTGTTTTTCTGATTTTTAGTTATTTTGAAAATGGATCAGAGAGGCCTGACCAAGTTACTTTTTTTTTCATTTTTACACATGTCATTATATAACCAAGAAGAGTTTTTTCTTTTATTTTTTATTTTTCGGGGGGTGTAGAGTAGCAGACCTCCCCGTGGTGCACCTTGGGTAATGCCAAATCTGCTACGATTATCTGAATCTGGTGTTTTTTAATCATTTTTAATCATCTTTTACTCTATTACGGGCTTCCCAGCAATGCCGACTTCAGCGCTCTTTCCGAAGCTCTATTCAATCAGTGTGCCCGCTCTGGGCACACCCACAGAATTAAAACGGTAAGTGCTATGTTTACAAAATTTTACCCGTGTACTCATCTGGGCCTGCTTAGACTGCCTACCAATTTTTTTATTGAAATTCCAACTTTGAAAGGTAGCGTGCTGCAAAGGGTTAATGAGGTAGCGGTTTTTCAAGCAGTTCAACATAAATTAAGGCACAATAATAAATATGATTATTTAATTGCAAGTATTTTGTTATTGTTCTCTTGGAAGTTCAACTAGATCTTAGGCAGCAGTAAATTTACGTCATTTGATCTAAAGAGATAAATGCAAGAGAAGATGCACGTTCTTTTTATATAAATATAGAGAATTGTTTTATAAAATTTGTAATTCAAATTTTCCAGACTTTTAAGTGTGATAGTTCTACAAAAATTTTATAAATTAATCGTTTTGACCAGCAAGCATTCATTATCATAGAGGGGCATAGTAACTGAAATATAAGTAACTGAAATGCGTAAACATGTTAGATTTTTTCTGAAGACCTTTGCATGCAGGATCTGTGTTTGAATCTCTGCAATCCATATTCATTTCAAAATATGATCTCTTTATCCTGCATCTATTGCTTGTCAGCACACATTTATAAATAGTATATTTGCTGTTTTAGGAACATCGGAATCTTTTTAGAAATTACGCTAAGCAAATATAGCTATTCTCACAACACATAACCTAACACCCATGTACCATGATCATAACCAAAGAAATTACTAACATTATCATGCTAAACCACACAAAAAGTAGAAGTACCTAAATATAAAAGTAAATGCAAAGGAATTATATGTACTTACTTTTATTAATAGAAATTACTATATTAAATTATACAACATTACCAGAAGAATGCACTGATGTATTACCGAAGAGAATCTTTTATATTTACCATTTAGATCCACATATGTGAAAAATGTTTTGTTTCTGGAATGACTGATATGTTTGACATGACATTAGATATGACCGGTAGATCACCTTTTGTGAGAATACCCAAAATTATATTAAAAAAATAGGCTTTTCTTTAAAATGCTATATTTGTTTTAGTGTATCACAAGTCAACAAAAAAAGTTCTCAGTGTTCCTGATGTTGAACTTCATGCATCTCAAGCTACAGGTAAACCTGAGAAGTTGTATAATGTAATCCCTGTGAACAAAGATCGGGATATGGAAAAGAAGACTCCGATAGATGAAGATTCTAGTGGTTTTGAAACATCACTTATAATTATGTCTCTTTTAGCCATCCCTGTTTTATGTTTGGTTGTTGTTACAATTGTAATACGTCTAAGGAGAAGAGGTAAGTTTAAATTGACATACATGATGGAAATTATATTTATTATAAAACCATTTAATATGATATTAAAATATTTTATTTTCTCTTATCTGAGATCATTATTAATCTTTTTTTCCCTTTCTTATAATAAAAATAGGTAACAAGAATGATTTAAAATTCTTTATCAAACCAAATATTTCATTATGATAGTATTTAATTCAAAGAGTAATTAATAAAAAGCATAATTTTCTCAACTTTCTTAAAACATTTTCAGGTTCCTTCCTCCACCCCTCAAAAAAAAAAAAAAAACTTAAATTCCTGGTTGTTAAAGTAGTTATTAGCATTTATAAATTAAATAGACATAAAAGTTAATTTTTACTAACACTTGTTAGTAGCAGATATTAGTTTGGTTCTTAAAGGTTAGTTTGTTAATAAAAATAGTTATTTTAAGCAGCAGTTTCTAAAAGTCATGGGGCAACATGAAATGAAAAAAATTTGCTTGCTTTTATATTTAAATAGTATTAAACAATAGAAAACAATGCTAGAAATATCTGCCTTATTTAGAAGAGTCTCAGGTTTGATATAAAAAAAGGTTAATTCTGATGAAACAAAATCATTTTTACCAAATTTTTTTCTGTCTCCCATGTTCCTATTTTACCAAATTTTTTTCTGTCCTCCCATGTTATGTTTACGATTCTGATATTTAATTTGTAAATGACAATGTTTAAATTTTAGAATTTTAAAAGAATAAAAAACTGTCATCTCAAGTAATTGTATCTATATGAATTTCTTTTTGATATACAGAATATATTCACATTATGATCACCTACTTGCATTATATATTTGGGAACAAATGTAGCTTGGCAAAATATTGTGAAATATATTTGTTACCATTTAAACTACGGGTCATCTCAAAGGTTCTGTAGATTTCCTGATGCAGTATACATCTGTGTAATTTGTTGAGCCCAACAGGTTTCAGTTAAGGCAAGTGCTCAGTTGCATAAGTCAAAGAAATTATGTCGTCAGTGGAGTATATAGTCTTTGTATAACCCTTCAGATCATAGGCAATTCTAACTCTGTGAGATAATGTTATGTTGGTGGATAACTCCACCCCCCACACACACACTTTAGGATTTAGTCATTGTGTGCATGTTGTCTGAGACAACTTGGTAATAACCATTTCCATTTAAAATAGCCTCTAAAGGTATCAGTGAACTTCAGACATGACTTTCCAGGCTAATGCTTGTCCATAATCCTGTTTGAATGTGTGTTCTGAGAAATTTTATGCCTAGCGCATCATACTTCATGTACTTTCTAACGTAAAAGCCCTTACTCATCAGAAAAGACCACTCAGTCAGACTACAACTTTGATGTTTGAATATTGCTGGTGTTGCCATGTATAATACTGAGCGAACATTGTGTACAGCATTTGCTTTTGCATCCATAATATACTCACTTACTTGCACAGTTATGTTACAGATAATTCTGATGGCCTTTTGATTAATTTGAAAGTTAGATTATCAGTCCTGACTAACCATTCGACTGGCATTCATCTTTGTGTTCAGTGACCCAGTATACATTGAAACCTATTATTGTTCTAGGTGGGGTATAGTGTCATAACTGAAGCATGTGTGTATTTCACAAAGTTCACTGTTTTCCAAATGATATGATTTCTGGCATGATAGCTGATGATCATGCCATTTTCCAACTGAGGTAAATGCTCACAGCAGAGGCCATTATTACAATCATGAATGGTGATACCTAACATTATGTGCTTGTAGATGTGATTTTTGGCATGTGCAACATATGATTTGCCAGGTATATCTGATATCTGCATTTTGCACTAATAATATTGGGATGTATTATGAAAGTTGTTTTTATAAAATGTAATTTACTTATTGTTGTATTCTGTTTAATACTTATTGCACAAAAAGGGTACTTGTATTTCATTCTTAAATTATACAGCATATTTTTTGCTCCCATCCTGTTTTTCATTTCTTCCATAAATATTTATAGTTCAAGATTTCTTTTCTTTACGTTCCCATTGGAAAATCAATATATGTGTCTTCAGAAAAAGTTTTTGTCATGAATATTTTTTATGGATTAAAAAATGCCACAGTACCAATATGATGTGACCAATATCTTTATATATAACCAATATGATATTTTTATCTAATTTTGTTTTGTTCTTCTAAATTAGTTGTCATTTAAATTCTAACTTAGCTGTCTGTCTATAGGTGCTTAAAAAATGTGTTTTCTGTTGTATTTCTTTACTTATTAAATATTACTTACAATGAAATGTTATTTTCAGGCAAATTACAGCAATCATATTTTGGTAACTTGAAGGGTTGGTGGGGTGGATATCGCACTCCACATCCTCAAGATAAGTTTAACTTGGGAAACCTACTGAACCCACACAAAGGTTTTGATAGAGTTTCTGTAGAAGAAAGTGATGCTGAGGGGGAAGATGGCAGTGATTCAGATGTTGAGGAATATAGTGCAGTTGCCAAGAAAACTTAACTTCCGTTTATCACTTAAAACCTTAAGTACAAGGTCGGAATATAGGACAGATGAGAGATCCAAGCTGAAACAAGATGAGAATATAACATTCCACTGTGATTTAATCAAATATGCATGAATAACTTTTAAATACATACTTAATTTTTATTTTTTATCAATTTAACAAAGAATGCTCTCTAATATGGACATAAAATAGGTTTTTTTGTGTTTTTAAAAGTAAATCTGATCTGATCAAACTTAATTTTTTGGTAGTGTTTATGTGTGACATCATAAATTAAAATATTAGGAAACGTGATTTAATTTCTGTTTAATATTTCAGTAGAAGTTGATTATGTAAATTATAATTTTGAAATTTTATGTACAAAGCTTATTTCTTGATCAAATTTTTTTGTTTGTTTGTTTGCTTTTTTTTAACAGTGGCCACATTCCTTTATTTAGTTTTGTCCTCTTTGTTACACAGATAAATTATTTTATAGATTTTATTTATATTTTTAAAAATTTTAATTTTAGACTTTTTTACTTTTATGAATTTTAAAAAATGTTATGTTGTAGAGTCTAAAAAAAAAATAGGAAAATCCTTTTCATAATTTTTTTCTGTCATATTTCATATGCTAGATTTAATTCTATGTTAGAACATTTTGGTACATTCTCTTGTTTATTTAATTTAAAATTACTGTGAAATGTTTAGTGATGGTTACATTTAAATTATTTGTAGTTTTAAAAAATTGCTTAATATATTGCATTTGATTAAAAATTTTATACATCAATTAAGGTTTAAATATTTTTTAAAGGTTAGAAGTTAACTAACAATTTTTTTAATAATAAAAACATTTTTATATTATTTTAATGTTAGTAATTTATTTAATAAAACAAAAGTTATCCATATTTTATATACATGAATTTCATGAGTGAAAAATGTCTTATGTTTCTAAAACGTCATTAAGTTTAAAATTCATGAAAGTGCTTTCTTTCCTGATGTTTTTATATAAATTATATAATTTGATTCTGAATTGGATATTAAATTTAAATTTTTTACATAATATATATATTTTTTTCAATGAGCATTTGAGTTATTGTAAATTTACTCACATATAATTTTAAAAATTTATCCATGAACTTACAGATTGAGTAAAAATGTTCTTTTCCCTTCTACTGTATGTTTATAATCTGATGTTCATTACATATACATATACAGATCAACAAAAAAGTTTTTTATTTAAAAATATTACCATTATTCTTTAGGAATATATTTTTTAATCAGCATATTTTTATAAAAATTACTAGTTTTTAACTTTTGTTATGTAACTGAAGCAAAGTAATATTGGTGATGGATTTTCAAATATTATATAATGAAATAGAAAAGCCGATTTTAACGTTCTTTATCTCAAATAATTGATTTGTTTGAAGCTAAACCCGGCCCCAAAATCAAGATTAATGTAAAGATTTTTTTTAATTAAATACGGAACTTCTAAATTTTTAATTGAGAGCCTTAAATTTTTAGTTGAATAACAATGAATGCCCTACTTAATGATTATTGTAGTGATGTATATTTTTCTAGGTACGGTTGATTAAACCATATCATTAAAATCTGTTGTCTGTAACCAGCAGAAACTAATGCCTTTCTTACTATTTAAAATGAATTTAATAGATTTGTTAAATACTCTTTTCTTTTTTTTTTTTTTTTTTTTTTTTTTTTAATAAGCTTTATTATTTATTATTGAGTTGGATTAATTCACTTTGAAACCTATTCTGTGAATAATATCATTCATTTATGTTTCTTACAAGCACTTTAAACATTTTTTTTTAATTTTTATTATGGTATAATAATCAGTGTAGTTAATTTTACATATGTGTGTCTGTAGAATTTTAGAGGTGAAAATAAATGTGCTTCTGAATAAGAATTAAGAAAATGAATGTACAATAGCACAACCATTTTTCAGTGCCTTTGATTTTGTAATTGTGAATATATAATGATGAATTTAATTGACTGAATGGAAAGAATCTGAACTGGATTATTTAATTATGGTCAAGCACATTATAGGTATCTGTCAGTAGGAAAGGGTACATTCATGAGAAACTTTTTAAAGGAAAATAGTTTCTGTTATACATGGAGAAAAACAACAAAAACTTTATACAGCCAGTAGGAACAAAACATGGGGAAAGCTGTTTCAGGATTTTAGCCATTTGGCTATTTTTTGGTCCTAAAAGTGTGGTTACTTATTATGTTAGAGGCCTGCCTTAAGATGAATACTTTCATAGAGGACTTTTTTTAAAGCAATTGATTCATATTCAATGTTACTTATTTGGTTAGATCTTTATTATGATAAAGTGAAGATAATCTGCCTCATGGAGTGCCATCGTGGACAGTCTAAGGAAACAGTTAATATTCACTTTGCACACAGCAAAGCTCATGAAGTAAATACATTCAGCTACCGAGAAATGAACTTGGGATGAACTATATCAGTGTTTAGAGATTTTATCCATTTTACTTTGATGGACAAATAGTTTGGAAGGGGGAAAGAAAGATCATTTTGTTCATCAATTTTTTTTAATTAAGAAATTAAATTTAGTCTACAGAAACACAGATCAGACAATCTGATACTTTGTAAAGCCATGGCCCATATTGCTGCAGTTGCCCTTAAAGAAATGAAGGGGAGGAAAGGTATTAAAAAACATTATAATGAAATAAATGTATATAAGTACTGATAGTGAATTAAAAGTTATAAATTGTTGTGTGTAATAATATAACAAAATAAATAAAACTTCAAAATAGTCTGTTGACACATTTGTGGATTGTGACCTATGTGCTTAAGAATGAATTTTTTCCTTCAAGAAATTATCCAGTACACTAAATTCGGATAATTATATGAGAGGAAAATTGTGAAACTGTTTAACTACTTAATAATTTTTATTCTTTTATACAAATATTTATATTTATGAAATTTAAATCTTTATTTTCCGAAGTATTTACAAGAGGAACTTGCTAACTTAAAATTTAGTTTTGATCTGTCATTGGTTTTATAAAAGAGGTCTTTGCATTTCAAAAGATGTTCTAATGCAAAAATCTCTTTCTCAAGAAGTAAAAATATCATGCAGTAAGAAAAAAAGAAGTTGCATCAAGTCACGTATTAAAATGCATAAGGCTTCTCTAAATGCAAAGGAAATCTAAATTGATTTTTTTTATTTAAAGTTCTTTTAATGGATGTATTTTATGTATAAAAGGTAATATAGCTTAACTTTATTATGTGTGTTTTGAGTTACATCATAACAAATGTAGAAAGAGCTTCATTTTTGCAGAATTTATAAAAAAAATAATAATAATTAAATTTGGAATTCTTAAGTTTTCAAGTCTTAAGAAAATTTTGCAGTTATTTGAAAGCTATACTATGTGATGAATCATAAAATACTATATTTTTATTAAAAAGTAATTTAGTTATTATGCTGACTGTAAGTAACAATTAATTTATTAATGAAATATAGATCTAAGATACTTTTTCTATTCATATAGCCTGTATTTGAATTACAAAGTTAATTTTCTTTAAATTTATAAAATAAAATATTGCATTGTTGTATTAAAGAAAAAAGAGCAGTTTATTTTAACATATCTATCATTCATACTTGCTCACATAAGATGTGATTATTTGTAAATAATCTTAAGTGTTTTGTGGAAATAGATGGTGAAGAGAGCCAGTTTTGGCTATTAAGACAATGTCTAGTTGTAGTAAAAGGAATTTGGCTTCCAAAGTGAGACCAACTGTCTTGTTTTATACCAGCAAACTTCAGAATTTAATTATCCTATGTAAAAAATTATGAGAGATGTGGAAAAAATCAATTACAAAGCTGTAGAGCATCAGTGATTAAGTGTGAAAAGCTACATTATGCATGCAGATACATTAAAAGTTATCTGTACAGCCTTAAATATACAAAGCTGATTTGTTTGTAATGTATGAAATAGTTTTACCACAATGTTTAAATAATGAACACACAGACATGAATACAAAAACATGATGTAAGGGATAAACAATGTACATTATAACAATACTGCTTGATGACATCTACCAATAAAACAAAACATGCAGATTGACTCAATCTACTTACATCCATTTTTGAAGATGTTAAATTTATGTACAATACTCGCTTGTATTCAAGAAAGTTTCTCGGCATGTCCTGTTCATCAGCATGGAAAGTGTTCTGCTATTGCATGCATCATTGATATGATGATGTGGATGAAGGAAACTAATAAATAATTTCACTTCATTTTCTTATATAACTCCTAGGAAAAGAAATCCATAGAGTAAGATCTGGTGATAGCAGAGGCTATTCAGTTATGCCATCATAGCCAGTTGATCTGTTTTCCAGACAGATTTGCTAGAAATCATTGCATGATCTCTGGCTGGTATGTAGAGACACCATCATGCTGGAAAAACAAGGAATATAACATTAGTACAGGAATGTAACCTAAAACATCGGTTGAGATTTTCTTTATTGGCTTAAGATATATGTATCCAGTAAATTAGTCTTGCTAGACCCAGTAAAGTTGCTCTTCCAAGGTCCAAATCAGACAGTAAAAGACTACTGCATTGATGTCTAACGTTTCAAGCCTGTAAAGAATTATCTATAATGTTTGTTGTTGGAGTTAAAGAATGTGAAATTTTGCAATACAACTTGACCTGTCTAATGATGTTTTAGGAAAAGTCTGTCATTCTTAATTTTATTTATGGCCTAATTGGACCAGTGAAATTATCGCTCATTGTTTCCTGACAACATTTCTTGCTGTAGTGCAATATGGTAAGGATATGCACCATTCTAGGGCAGCATTTATCACACATGCCTTTGTGATAAGTCATGTGTCATGTATCTCTCATATGTTTTGCATATAATTTAGTGTATATGCTAAAATGTCTCTGTGCTGCATTTCATTAGCATTGACCATACAGAAGTGCCACTTCGCAATATTTGCTCAGGAGGGAAAATTTCCATTTTTACATACAGTATGTAGACCTATGCATTTGCCGATATGAATTTGGTTTCCTTGTTTTTATTTCCTACTTGAAGTGTGAATTCACATTTGTATACAGTCATTTTTCTTTATTTGAGACACAATTTTCATATGCTTGGAAAAAAAATTCTTGTTTTCATTTTCAGAAAAAGTTAATATTCTATGTAAACAAAATATTGTGCATTGGTTTCAGATAGTTTAGACTGCAATGTTTACTGTTTGTCTTGTTGATGTCGTGTACAGTATGTTTTATTATATTAAACTGCTCATGCTACATAACTTTGTAATTGACTTTTTCCTTGGTATCTCTTGTAGATTCTTATATAGATTTCTAAGTTCTGATTTTCACTAGTAGGAGGCATTCCAGTTAGTCTCCTTTTGTAGGGCATGATCCTTTTATTATATCTAGATCATTACATCCATAACTGTAGCTGATTTTGTTCACCAGTTATTTAGAAATAAAAAGAATTTCAATTCACCTGTCCAATTTTTCAGGTTGTTTTATTTGGAGGCAGCTCTTCTATGTATACAAATGCATTATAATTTCAAAATTTTGTCATCCCTTTGAATGTTCCTGAATAAAAAATTCTTTTTTTTTATAGTGTGTGTTGTAAATTACTCTGAACACTTGTGCTTGAAATCAAAGATCAGAAGCCAAAGGAATCTTTTAAATTCTGGTTCAGTAATTAACGTTTCAGTTAGTGTGATTAATTTTTTAGATATATTTTTACATTTTGGTAAATGGAAGAAAAAAAAATCTCACAAATTACAAGGCTAGCTGAAAGATAAAAGTAAGTCCGTTTCATACTCCATAAAAAAATCATGCAGGTTTTCATTTCATTTCATGAATTTCTTGACTTTGAATGGAATTTTTTAGAGTGAAATTATATAACAAATCAAATTTCAATTTGAAAAACCACTTAATAGATCCCTGAATGTTAATCCTTGAACCATCTAGGACAGGTGAACAATAGTGTCGGAATAGTTGATCTAGATTTAAATAAGATTTTGGAAGAATAATTTTCAGGCTAATAACAAAAAGAATAATAATTTTTTATCATCAAGAGCGAAATTCTAAGTTTAATCTTTAGTAAATCTTAAAAAATATTTATGCTGGAGTATTAGAATAAAAATGTAGAATGTGATTGGGAAAAAATTTGTACTTCTGTTCTTAAAAAAAATTCCTTTGCTAATCTATTTACTTTGTTTACTATATTTTAATATAAAATTGCATTTCTAAAATATCTGTGTTTATTTTACTTCATCATTACTACTTGACATATTGTTGCCTGCATATGGGTTCATAATAGATTGAATGCACAAGTCAGATAATAGGTTAATAAAATTTATTCTTCTCAACAGAAATATATCAGAATGCTTGAATTTTCCTCAGAGATATTCATACAAGTGTTCACAATGTCACGCAGTATAATCAGTAGTTATACTTCAAACTACTGGAAACGTTAAAATACAGCACAATGCAAAGCATTATCGAAAGAGGAAACTAAATCAGATATCTCAGTTCACGCTGAACTAAATAAATCACAATAATAGCAACTAAGCAAGCAACTGAATTCAGACGCTCTTTCTTCGGCCTTAAATAGTTTTTTTAACTGGCCGCGCGAAATCTTTCTAGTAAATTCTGTTTCTCAAGATTTCTGGAAAGCAAAAGGAGGATGTAATTACGATTGCAGCTAACAAAGTAGTCAATTACATTTATTCAGTTTCAATACAAATTAAAGAGATACCTATTTATTAAATGTTAAAAGCACATGCTCTTGTATTTTTACTTTTCCGACATAGCTTTCTCTCAAAATTTGTCTCTCGCTGCGTTGCACGGGGAAATACGCCAATTTTACTTATAATTCTACTAAAAATATCTAACTAAATACAAAATTCGTAACACTGCCCTCTTCCCAAGGACTGCACGTCCTGGGCAGTACAATCCCTGGACAGGAAGCCATACTTACAACTAGGCCATCAATGCAATAATAAACATTACGATACAATAACAAACTGCGTAAACAATAATGGCAATAAATAACTTAAAACAAATCAATAAATGTGTGCACAAATTTAGAAACAAATAGGACTATGGACTTGCACTATTTACATTATATACACTACGTACTATGACCATAGTAAGGGGCTAGCGTGTCGTAAGGAACGACTTTAGAATTCGGTGACTTACGGATCCGAACTACGGCGTCGTTCAGCCTGTTTAGGACTGCGTAAGTACCATCCTAAGGTGTCTGTAGTTTAGAGCTTTCCGTCGAATCGAATTCCACAACACATCTTGTCTGCTTCGTTGAATTCGTGTCCTCTGGCTCTCGTGTCATATTGGGTCTTCATTTCCTTTTCCAAGTTGACTTTCACTCGTATAAACTTGTGCATAACTTCAGATCTTCGATGTACTCCTCAGGCGCACCCAGAAGGCGACCAAACAAGAGATCAACACGGCAGACGAAGGTTACGACCGAAAAGCATCTGAGATAGGGAATAGCCCCTAGTTTCGTGGACAGCCCTATCGTTAGTAAAAACAGAAGTAACTTCTTATCCCAATCCTGTTGGTTTCTGGAAACCACCAACGAGAGATTTTTAGGGATGGTTCGATTAAACCTCTCTACTATGCCGCCTGACTGGTGATGTAAAAGGTGTCGTTTGGGTTTTGTCAATGCGAGTAGCTTGCAGAGTTCTTTAATTACAGCCAATGCAAAATTTCTTCCTTGAAGAGGCACTCCGAACTTGGAAATCCAATGCTGTATCATTACTTCTGCTACTGTGAAAACCTCTTGATTAAGAATAATATACGCTTCAGGTCATTTGTTGAAGTAATCAATGACAACAAGGATGTAATTGTTGCCATCAGTAGTTCGTGGCAGAGGTCCCAGGAAGTCATAGTGTAAGGGGATAAGTTCAAAAGGCGCTCCTATATTGTAACGTTGTAGCTTGCCTCCGCTGCGTTTCTTCGATCCTTTCCGACCTGCACAGGCATCGCAAGATCGGCAACATTTTTTCGCGTCACCCTTTGCATTACTCCAGTAGAAGTGTTCGAGAACTCTCTGCAATATCTTCATTATTTCGAAGTGGCCTCCTGTAGGGCCACTATGTAATTCTTTAAGGACATTTGGGATTCGGGATCTTGGAAGCATCAGCTTCCATTGGAAAGCTTTTCCATCATCCGATTCGAATTTCCAATACAAGACGCCGTCTCAAAAACGGAGTGAGTCCCAGAAACCCCAATTTTGTTTTGTCTTAGAACATAGATCGTATTGTCCTACCAGGTACGTTTTCTGTTTGAAGACTCCATTAATTCAATTTTGGGTTTAATGTCGCTGTTCTCCAGCTGGTCATTCCTGACTTCTTTGCCGCTCCATGGGCCTGAATCACGCAATATTGTTGTAATTTGTCGTGCGATGGGGCTAAGTAGCTCGTATTTCCCTTCGACCCTGGAACAATATCGGTAGCTTTCTGGGAAAGGTCTTCCAGACAGAGCTTCGGCGTTTCCATGTGGTGATCCCTTCCATCATGGAAAATGATGTCTACAGATTCTGAAAGCATTTCGTTGTTTTTGAAGTCCAAGGAAAGATTGCATTTCCTTAGGAAGTCAAATCCGAGTATGCAAGGATCTCTAATATGCGCCACATATGGCGTGTGATGATAGACGGCACTTCCAAATGTGATATTTACGTTTAACTTCCGATCAATTGCGATTTTATCGCCAGACACAGTCTGAAGGGTAACACAAGATGGCGTCTAAACGAATTTATCTTTAAGTTGTTGAGCTAAATCTTTCCGAAGGATGGCGAGATTGGCTCCTGTGTCGATGGTCATATTGCAAAAAACTCCACCGATATGCCCATTGATGAATAGTCTATTACTGTTGCCACTCACTGTAGAAATCTTTAAAATGGAGTTTTTCGTTATCGTTCAAACTCGCAAAATGGCCACTAATTTGTTTCCTGCTTTGTTGCTGGGAAATGGTGTTATTTTCCGTGCCCTGAGGTGTTCTGCAGTTCCTCTGTACTTGGCCTTCACCACCGCACTTTACGGATCGTTTCTTGTCACTCCTATACCGTCTCAAGGCATTAAGTTATCTGTTTAAATCGTCTATCTTATTTTCCGTGCCCTACGATGCAGTTCTTTCATACGTGGCCCTCAGCACCGCACTTTAGTGTCAGTTCCAGCACTTTAGTGTCCGTCTCTTCTCAGTCCTATTCTATATTAAAGCATTGACTTGTCTGATTAAATCATATGAACGAGCAGTCACTTGATCTGGTTTTTGGACTTGAGCAGCTCTGATTGGGTGTTGGTCTCTACGACTTGCTGAGCTGTCTCGAATTTCATGCCGTACACGAGAGCGGTTTTTAAGTCCTCGACATCCACCATTCTCAGAGCTTTCTGTATTTCAAGATCCCGGATGCCGCCGATGAAGTACTGCAGGAACAGGATTTCCCTTGTTTCTGTCGGTCACTGGGCGAAGTGAGACAGCCATTCAACATCCGTCGCAAGTTCCTGGAATGTAGCGAATTTCTGTGAGATTGAATTAGTTTCTCTGTATTTTGAATTTGAGTTCTGTTAATATTCTAGTAGTTTAAAAATATAACTGCTGTAAGATATTGTGATATTATACGAATATCTTTGAGGAAATATTTCAGCATTTTGTTTTATTGTGAAAAGAATAAATTTTATTAACTTTTTATCGACTTTTGCATTCTATCCATAACTAAGCCGTACTCATGCAACACTTTTTAGTGTCAGAAGAGTGGGATTTGAATGCCAATTACGAGAGCGATGAAAGAACAATTCAGGCAGTTGGTGACTGCATTTGCTGCATTACAAGAAAAGATGGAAGGAGCCGTCAACTCAGTTGAAGAAGAGAGGAGAGCTGGCCAAGATTGCGTTAAAGAGGAGATGAAAGCGGTTTAAGAAAAGACGGAAGCTGGTCAAGAAAAGATGGAAGCTGGTCAAGAATCAGTTAAACAAGAAATGAGATTAGGTCAAGAGGAAATGAAAAGGGAAATTCCCTACATGATAAAAAAACAAGTTCGAGGCTATGGAAGGAAGAATAGATACAGTTGAAGACAAAGTTGGAGAAATTCAAGAAAGAGTTTCTGCGGTGGAGCAACTAATTGAAGAAAGAGTTTCTGCCGTCGAACAACGAATTACTAAAAGGGTTTCTGCTGATGTCGCCAAAGAAGTTGACACCTTAGGGAAGTGCATAGCGACAGGAGGAAGCAATTCTGAGGGGTTTAAATTTTTATTCGTGCCTTTTCTATAGTGGCGGATGTAAATGGATGGGATCCCCAAGCTAAGGCCTGTCGTCTCGCCGCTTCTGTGAGAGCAGACGCAGCGGATATCATTCAGACTCTTCCCGAAAACAAAAGGCTATATTTCGAAACTGTGTCCGGCGAGAAGATCGACATAGATGGAAATTAAACGATAACATTAAGTTTGGAAGTGCCGCTTACCATCACACAGCATATGTGGCTGATATTACACATCCTTGCATACTCGGATTGGACTTTCTAAGAAAATACAATTTTTCCTTGGACTCTAAAAATAATTAAATGCATTCTGCCTCTGAGGACATAGCCTTATTTGGAATTAATGATGAAGGAGTTAAATCTGTCCACAAAATCCTAACTCAAGACGATATCACAATCCTAGCAAGAACAGAATTTTTATATCCTGGACCTATAACCAAGAATAGAAATTTCCGCTACGGCATCATAGAATATGCTAATAACTGTAACAGCCCGAATGGAGTACTAGTAGCTTCAGCACTCGTCCAAACCAGCCAAATCTAACGGAACGTCATTCTGAAACAACATGCACGTTTGTCGCGGGGCGCCATGGGCGCACAATTTGTGTTTATGGATGACAACGCCCATCCTCACCGTGTTTTTTGCTGCTTCCTTCAGGGTGTTGCATTTACGATGGGCAGCAGTGTATATTGGATTTATATAGAATTGTTTTAATATAGGTATTTTGACACAAAATCGGACTTTTTCTGAAATGACATGCCCATTTTTTTCCATATTTCGATTCTATGACTCAAATTACGCCTAAATATTAAATTTTGTAAAATTTGTTTCGAAATTTCGGGAGAAATTAAAAAATTTATCTTGGCACATTTTTTTCAGTTTCCTCAAAGAATAATTCACTTGGCGAATTTCTTAATTTATAACAACCTATTTATAGTCGAAAGGGACAATTTGCCCAGAAGGACTGTTAATTTCGTTTTTGTATTTTGCGTCGATTCACTATTTACTTTGATTCGCTTTCAAACTGCTGCCACCAAACATTAGAGCCCTGCATTACATTTACAGAAATTAAAGGGCTATTAATTTCGTTTCGGCATTTTGCGTCGGTTGACTTTTTCAATTGTTTGCCACCACATAGTAGAGACCT
The DNA here is from genome assembly GCA_000611955.2 of Stegodyphus mimosarum. Classification (NCBI taxonomy): domain Eukaryota; kingdom Metazoa; phylum Arthropoda; class Arachnida; order Araneae; family Eresidae; genus Stegodyphus; species Stegodyphus mimosarum. The sequence goes on from KK115710.1 coordinate 55,277, forward strand.
GCATTACGTTTAAAGAAATTAAATAATGAAGAATCTGCATAAATGTATGTGTGTTTCTCGCAGTGTGATAAAACAACGGTACCTAGAGCCATGCAATTTTGAATAACGTACGTTTCCACCCGAATATGTGCATCTGGAAGCCCAAATTTGGAAATTTTTTAATTATCTATATCATATTTTGTAAAACTTTAACGAATTTTTGATTAAGAAGCTTAACGAACTGAAAGTGTCATAAACTCCTTGATTCTATCAGCTTAGCCCCTCCCACAAATCATGGAATAACCTTTTTGGCAACATGCCGAGAGGACGTTTTTTGCGTCTTCGTTTTGTCAGAGCTTGTTAGGCCTCGGAGAATGTAACTTCGAACTGATTTACGGCCCATGTAATGGGATTAGTTCTGAATTTATGTAATAATTGTTGTTATTATTAGTGTAGTCATTTTGTTAATTAAAATCATTAAAATTCTAAAGGATGAATTATTAATGTCTTGGAATATTTTCGAGTCGTCAGCCTAGGAAAGAAGAAAATACGGAATTCAAGAGCTCAGCCCCGGATTCGAAGGTGAGTGAAATTTTCCTTACCTATTTTTTATTGAATGTCACGAAGAAGTGACATATAAAATTCTGGCATCCCTGCCGGGACACTGAGCTCTTTGAATAGTTGTACTGATTAGATTTGTGTTTAATCGATTTGATTTGATTACATAGTGAATTTTGTTAAGAAATATTGATACATAATGGCTGACGACATTCTGAATAAATTAAAAAAGAAACGTGCTAATATTAGAACAACAGTTACTAAAACTGTCAAAGGTATTGAAACCGAAATTAACAATTCTGAAGTTTCTATTGACGTCCTAGAAGAACTTTTAGAACATTTGAAATTTAATTCTGATCAACTAAAAGCTATAAATGAAGAAATAGAATCTGCTGTAGATATTACAGAATTAGATAATGAACTTAAAAGCGCCACAGAATACCAAGACAAAATAATAACATGGACATTTCGTGCTGGAAAGAAAATACGCGAGTTATCAAAAAGTAATTCAACGGAAATTTCAACAACATCGAAAGCAGTACCTGAAATAATAGCTAACAATTTTGTAGTAGAAAAGGCTAGCGTTAAATTACCGAAGCTTACAATTAATCATTTTTATGGAGATAATTCTCAGTGGCTCACTTTTTGGAACACATTTGAGACCGCGATACATAAAAATGAAACGTTAGACAAAATTACTAAGTTTAATTATTTGAGAACATATCTGAGAGGATCCGCACTTAGTTCAATAGAAGGTTTAGCTATAACGCCTGAAAATTACGATATTGCTATTGAAATTTTGTTATCTCGTTTTGGAAAAAAGAATATTTTAATTAATACTCACATGAACGGTTTACTACGAATTCCTCCTTTAAAAAATGCTAGAGACCCAATATTATTCAGGAAATTTTTTGACCAAGTCCAAACCGAAATTAGAAGTTTAAAATCTCTTGGAATTAGTTCGGAAACTTACGGTAACCTTCTAACGCCTATGTTATTAAAATTATTACCTCCAAATTTAATTTTTGATTTTAATAGAGAGATTGGTGATTCTGATTATGATTTAGATCAACTTGTAGAATTTTTATCTCAAAGACTGAATGCTACGGAACGCTCACATATTATAAATCATGCCAACGAAAGCACTTTTAAGATAAACAAATGTTCGCAGCGAGATCCTGATTTATTGAAGACACAACTTTCGCAATCGAGCAATAAAAAAGAAAAGCGAAATACATTCACTGCCGCCGATCTGCTGACGATTGATAAAAAATATAAAACCTACGCATGCATATTTTGCGATTCCTCTGACCATGATTCATCGAACTGTAAGTTTGTTTTTTCGTTACCAATGCAAAAAAGAAAAGATATTTTAATGAAAAATGGTTATTGTTTCAAATGCATTAAACGTGGTTCACATCTATCGAAAAATTGTACAGCACGGGTAACTTGTAAATTTTGTTCGAAATCATCTCACTTGGACATTTTATGTTATGCAAAGGAAAATAAAATTGCTGAAAGTAAACCTTTAAACAGTAATATGTTTAATGATGATATTGGTAATGGCGTACTCGTTAATAAATCATTTATGAAAAGAGTGTTTTTACAAACTCTGGTTGTATGTATTAATGTAAACGGTTTAGATTATTATGTTAGAGTATTAATTGACAGTGGATCTGTGAAATCTTATATCAGTAAATTCTTGGCAGTTACTTTAGGACTAAAGTGTTTAGGAGAGGATACTGTTATCCATGGGTTATTTGGCGGCATTGAAAAAAAGGAAGACCACAAAAAATATCGGGTTAACATAAGTAATATTGATAAGAGTTTCACTTGCGAATTAGATGTTATGGATCAAGAAAAAATTTGTCTATCTATACCCAAGATCAGTAATTCTAAGATTATCAATAAGATTAAACACTCTGGTATTATAGTAAGTGATATCTGTATTAATGAAAATACTTACTTGTATGAAAATGATCCAGATGAAATACATATTTTAATTGGGGCTGACTTTGCTGGAAGATTATTTACGGGTAAAATCAAGCAGATATCTGATAATCTGGTTGCCATCCATACACGCTTAGGCTGGACGTTGATGGGAGAATCTGGAGAAAATACTAGCAGATGTGAGACGCTGCTTACTCTCCATATTAGCGATCTGGATATATCAGAATTATGGCGACTGGACACGGTGGGTATAAGAGTTGAGGGGGAAGACTGGTCTAAAAAGGATTTAGAAGAGGCCGCGAAATTACATTTTCTTCAAAATGTTAAAAGGGATAAAGAAGGCCGTTATATGGTAAATTTACCATGGATAAAGGAACACCCCCCTCTTAGTAGTTGCAGAAAGATAGCTGAAAAACGACTTGTGAACTGCATCAAATCATTAGAAAAGATCGGAAAATTACCCGATTACGAGGAAGTGTTTCATGATTGGGAGAGAGAAGATATCATCGAAAGGGTTGAATCTTATGAGGAAATAGCCGAAGAACACTATTTGCCTCATAGGCCAGTGTTTAAAGAAAATTCAACCACTAAGGTACGTCCTGTTTTCGACGGTTCTGCTAAAGAAAAAAACTTTCCATCAATCAACGACTGTTTGGTAAAAGGTCCAAATCTTATCGAGCTCATACCTTCTTTGATAAACAGATTTCGATACGGTAAATTTGGAATAATTGCAGATATAAAAAGAGCTTTCTTACAAATTCGGCTACAAGAACGTGACAGACCTTTTTTGAGATTTCTTTGGAAAGAAGGGGGAAAAGGCGAAAACATAACTTATCAACACCAGAGAGTTGTATTCGGGATATCATCAAGCCCATTTCTTTTAGGGGCCACGTTAGAATTCCATCTAAAGAATGTTCCAGACCATTATAAAGAAACTGCAGATATTCTCTTAGAATCATTTTATGTAGATAATTTGGTATGCAGTGTCAACAGCAAAGAAAAATTGGAGAAACTGATGGTTGAATCCCAAACAATTTTGGAAGAGGGTAAATTCGAACTTAGAGGGTGGGAGCACAATGATTTTAGCTCACAAACCGAAAACTCAATGCCTATCGAAAGACGAAGCGTCACTGTTTTGGGCTTAAAATGGTACTTAAATGAAGATTTGCTCTCTGTAGACATAAAGGATGATGAACATAAGGGGGAAATCTTGACAAAACGAAAAGTATTATCATTGGTTCATAGGGTTTTCGATCCTATTGGATTTACTTGTCCTGTAACTTTAATACCAAAAATTATGCTACAGGAATGTTGGAAATTAAAGGTCACGTGGGATTCTGCACTCCCTACTTCAATAGCGGAAAAATTCCAAAAGTGGAGAAAACAGCTTAATATTTTGAAAATTATTACTATACCCAGATGCATGATAGAAGATCCGGAAACCTCCAAGAATTTAAGTCTACATGTGTTCTGTGATGCAAGTAAAGCAGCTTATGCTACATGTATTTTTCTAAGGAGTGAAAATGGAAATTCTGCTTCATGCCAGCTTGTACAAGCCCGATCTAGAGTATCCCCCCTGAAATCCATTTCAATCCCCAGACTCGAACTCCTTGCTTGCACAATTGGGGCAAGGCTAGCTCGTACAGTGAAAGAAGATTTAAAACTTCCCTCTTTACCAACTTTTTATTGGTCAGACTCTATGAACGCTCTCTACTGGATAAAAAAATCAGAGAACTGGGCAGTCTTCGTGTCAAATCGAGTTAAAGAAATACGAAACCTATCAAATCCAGATGATTGGTATTATGTTCCAGGATCACAAAATCCTGCTGATATTCCCTCTCGAGGATGCAGTGCAGATGTTTTAGCGAAATCTAAATGGTGGAATGGTCCTAATTGGCTGAGAAATCCTCAAAAGGACTGGTCAAACACAGAAGTTAATCCAGACTTTGAAATTGTTAACGCTGAAAAAAGAAAGACTGTTACTTCTGCCACGAATTCACAGATAAACAAGTTTAAATTCTTCGAAGATATATCATCTTTTGGTAAAATTACGAGAATCATGGCATACGTACTAAGATTTTGTGGAAATTTGAAGAAAGGTCAAAAAGATCGAAAGAAAGGAAAATTGGAGGTTTTCGAAATTCAAGAAGCAGAAAAATTGATTTTGAAAGAAATACAATTAGAAAGTTTCAGTGACGGAAAACATCTGAATTTGAAGGTTATCAAAGGTAATGATGGATTGCTAAGAGTGGAAACAAGAGTTGCCACAAGAAAGGATTTGGAGACATTCAGGTTTCCGATATTATTGCCAAATAAACATCAACTGGTTAACAAATTAATTATGGAAAAACACCTAGAACTTGAACATGCTGGTACGCAAATATTAATGTCAAATCTCAGAGAAAATTACTGGATCATCAAGAATAGGAAAACAGTTCGGCAAGTTATTAGAAGCTGCATAAAATGTAAAAGGTTTTCGATTCGCCCTCTAGAAACAATCAGTATACCTCTTCCTGAAGATCGTGTAAGAGACGCGGCTATATTTGAAGTCATTGGAGTTGACCTTTGCGGTCCACTGTACTTAAAAGAAAACAAGAAATGTTGGATTGTTCTTTTTACATGTGCAATCTATCGAGCAATCCACCTGGAATTAGTTACTTCTTTGTCAACCGACAGTTTCATCCTGGCCGTCCGCCGATTCATCGCAAGAAGAGGTCGTCCTACTACCATTTATTCTGATAACGGGAAAAATTTTGTCGGCACGTCCAACGCTCTGAAAGCCATTGATTGGAATAAAATTGAAGACTTCGCGATTAAGAAAAAAATTCAGTGGAAGTTCAGCCCTCCATCAGCCCCTTGGTGGGGGGGATTTTGGGAAAGACTAGTAGGAATGTTGAAGAACATTCTCAAAAAAGTACTCGGAAAAACATGTTTAAATGAAGAGGAAGTAGTAACTATATTATGTGACGCAGAAAGCATAATCAACTCCAGACCCCTCACTTATCTTTCAGAGGATCCTGAAGACTTAATAGCACTCTCCCCATCAATGTTCCTCCAAGAAATCAGAGAAATTGGAGTACCAGACTTTGACATGATTGATTCTGAAAAGATAGAAAAGAGATTTGTTTATAGAAGGAAGATACGTCAAGATCTAAGAAACAGATTCCGAAATGAATATTTAGGCTTACTGAAAGATTATTCAAAAGTTCGTAAAGAATCATCGATCAAAGAAGGAGATATCGTACTCATTGGTGATAATGAGATAAAGAGAATTAATTGGCCTTTGGCTAAAGTGGTAAAAACTTATCCAGGCAAAGATGGAAGAATTCGTGTAGTAGAAGTCAAGACACACTTTGGTACCTTCATTAGACCAGTCCAGAGACTTTATCCACTAGAAGTCAACATCCTTGACTCATGTGACATTCGAGAACGAATTCCTGCAAACCAAAAGAACCGTGTGATTTCCACTTCTCGTAGAGGACGAACTCTAAGATCTCCTCAGAGACTTAAACTTTAAGACTCATTTTTAATTATTTTTTTTGAGTTTTGTCATTAAAAACTCAAAGGTGGGAGGATGTCATAAACTCCTTGATTCTATCAGCTTAGCCCCTCCCACAAATCATGGAATAACCTTTTTGGCAACATGCCGAGAGGACGTTTTTTGCGTCTTCGTTTTGTCAGAGCTTGTTAGGCCTCGGAGAATGTAACTTCGAACTGATTTACGGCCCATGTAATGGGATTAGTTCTAAATTTATGTAATAATTGTTGTTATTATTAGTGTAGTCATTTTGTTAATTAAAATCATTAAAATTCTAAAGGATGAATTATTAATGTCTTGGAATATTTTCGAGTCGTCAGCCTAGGAAAGAAGAAAATACGGAATTCAAGAGCTCAGCCCCGGATTCGAAGGTGAGTGAAATTTTCCTTACCTATTTTTTATTGAATGTCACGAAGAAGTGACATAAAAGAAAGCAAGCAATGGCAACAATGTACGAAAAAAAGTATCTCCAGAGCGCGAGATTTTGTATCGGAAATTCTAAAGATATACTCGTTTTAAAACTATTTTGCGATATTGCTGTTGAACTGAATTTTACGGTTTAAGTGCGTCGAACATATTTAATAAATAAAGGTCACACAAAAAACGTTAAAAAACGCCGCTTTGGGCGTAATGTAAAATCTGAAGGCTTTCAGATTTTTTTTTAATCGTCTGTCTTTTTTATTTGCACACGAGCGGGAAAAAAAAAGGTCCATCGTTTCTGTTTTCAAGTAATTTTAATCAAGTGCGTAAAGCACATTTGCCATTGTTATCGCTCGAAAAAAAGAGATGCGAAATTCCATAACATGCCAGTATGTAAATTCACGTATGTCTTAGAAAATTTTGAATAAAAAAAAAAATCTAATTTTTTGCAGGTGTACCTAGAAATACATCTACTTTAAGATGATGTTAAACATTTTATAGGTTATATAAAAAAAAAATTCGAAAAATTTATAAAAAAACATTTTAAAATATAAATTTAAAGAATAAATCATAAAAAGTGTGCGAATTATATTTGGATTAAGCCTAAATTTCGAAGTCTAAAAGAAGGAATCAAGCAAACTTCATAAGAAAAGAGATATTAATAAATATATATAAAATTCAATTAGCAGTGAGGAAATAAAATTTTGAGAGCTAATTTTTTAGAAACTACGCGTGCGATTTTTACTAAACTTCACAGTTTTGCATAATTTGAGTCGTAAAATCGAACTATGGAAAATATTGGCATGTTATTTCAGAAAAAGTTCGATTTTGTGTCAAAATACCTATATTAGAATGATGCTATATCTAAATCTAATACATATCCTAAGTCGCTCTTTCGAGACAGAAAAAACGCAAGCTGAATTTTTCCCATTTTTATTTTTTGCAGTGAGTGAATCAAAATATGCAAACATAAAATTACCAGCAGTCTGGATCTGATTTCAACACAAGTTGTTTTCTAACAATTTTCTCAAGTCAACAGTTTTAATCTAATCAGGGCATAGACTACAGGCTTTACCTAGACTGAGACAATAATTCAAACACACATTTACCAAAGCATGATCTAACCACACAACAGGTCTGACCTGGTCTACAAAACTGACAGCAATAGAGTAGGCAAGGCAGCAGGCCGTAGACCAAACTCTCACACTCTTATTCATAAATATCTAAGCTTTATAGCACAATTATTTACTATTCAAATTTATATAAATTCTGCAATGAGTGAATCTCGTGGCGAAAAAGGCAGAAAGAAGAGAAGTAAATGAAATAAAATTTCTATAATAAAACTTAAAAAACATATAAATGTTACACTATTTGTGGTACTGTTTTCTCGCTTACGCGTCAAAATAAAACTATCACGCTACCAGCGTATCATAGACGCTAGAGACTATTTAACGTAGTCTAAAGAATTATTGTTGAAAATAACTTTGGATTCTTAAATAAATATATCACTCGTGTAAATAATAAAACGTCGTTTTAATAAGCCTACTTATTACACGCACATATTTTTGCTAATTCTATAAGTTGCTTTGTTGCCACTTCCAAGAAACAAAAATAACAGTAATTATTAATGGCCAAAAAGCATTAAGTAAACAAAATTAAATGAAAGTATGTATAAAATACAAACTACATGTCATCTGAAATCCAACATTCTTTAAGCTTAAGTTGTTAACAACTTAATGTACTAAAAATTTTAAACAGAAAAACGTTTTGAATAAACACAAAATTTTAAAATTAAAAGAAAAAGATAAAAGAATTAAATTAAAGTTTAAATATTCATAAAGTCTATAAGTCTAGTCTTTGGACACGCCTGACTTCTCTTCCATTCCTGGTTTTCACAGATTTTACATCTTTTGGGCTATTTTCCACTGAACACCCTTCAGCTCTAACTTGTTCAAATTTTTGTTTTTTAAATCTTTAAACCAATTGCATGAAATGTTCTAATGGAAAAATTCTTTGCATGGGACGTAAAAGGTGTCCATTTGTAGTGTTCAATCGTACCAGTCTAATGGCGTTGTTTTTTCCAGGTAATAATTCAATAATAATGTTAATGGCCACTCGGTAGATTTAACATTATCACTTCCAAAAAGAACTATGTCACTAAGTTTAATACTTTGTTTTTTTCCTCCAAGTTTTAACAAGTGCTTCCTGGGATCATGACATGAATAAAAAATCTTAGATATTCAGATATAAATCTTTTTTGCATATCATTGATTAGTTGTTAACGATACTTTAATTTCTTGCTGAGGGACCGCTCATGAATCTCATCCAAAGCAGGAACGCCTGATTTTCAGAAATCTTGTAAAAATGAGTGGGGAGACAATGGAATACGCTCAGAATCTTTTTCTGAAACATAGGCAATTGGATGAGAGTTGATCACTAATTCCGCATCACACAATACCGTTGTCATTTTTTCAAAATACAGTACAGATTTCTCCAAAACTCTTCTAAGAATTTGCTCATCAAGCCAATTAATCACTCCCAAAAAACGCCTCACCAAGAAGCAGCTCGGAGATGAAAAACCATTGAACTTTCCTAGTGGTGGTGTATTGAGCAATGACATTTTAATCAAAGAGTTTCAAACAATTTGATGCTCCAACAAAGTTGCTCTTCGTTGCCACAATAAACTTGTGAGGTTTTACTTATTTCATTCAATGTTCAATCTTAGAACCCCACAAACACTAACAAGTGAATAATCGCTTCAGTGTGTGAATAAACACGTAAGACCTAAGAATAGTTAACTACCCTTTTATTTCTCAGAATAAATACAATCAGTTCCTAACTCGGTACGCACACAAAGCCTCCATTTGGGCTTGAACTTAAATAATTATGAAATTAAACTAAATAAGCTTAACTAAAGCTATCTATCTGAAAGATATAGCCGAAAGTATCAGAATTCTAAGTAGTTGGCCCTCAAATATTAATTAAATCGGCGAAGCCAAGCAAGTATGGCCAAGCGTAGTATCTAAGAGAGAACGTAGTCAAAAGGCAAGCTCGCTCTAGTCAGGAAAATCAGACTCTCTCTCTCTCTCGAAGTCGGTGAAACATCGACTTATATAGTACTCATTTGCGTTTCTGAAACTACATTCTGGTAGGAAATTGTAAGCTGAAATTAAAGTGATAAGAAAGAAACGTAACTTAAAATAACCGTTAATAAAATTACGATAAACCTTACATCTTTCCCCACCAGAATTTAACATCTTGAAGAATAAGGTCTCAAAACGACCTTGTTTAAGAGTGTAAATTCTACAAAACTCTTTTTTGTCAAAGTTTAAACTTGAAGCAATAGTGCTTTCTTGAATTCATCATTAAAACCTTTCCTGTTTAGGGCCAACTCCATAATTTCTAAAGCTATACTAAAACTAAGAAAATTTTACATTCATATTTTACAAACTGACGGGGAACAAACATTTGCTTTTCTGTTGAACAGGTTTACACAGTCTTGGTCCTTCCGCAAATTATCTGGAAGGAAATAGTAGTGATGTTCTTACACAAATAATTTCCACTTTCGTTACCAACACTCATTGCTGAAATTATTTCTGGCCCTCAAACACTTTCATTCACACCAAACTTTCAAACTCAGATTTCTGGAGAGAGTAGGCCCAGAAATTGTTCTGAATGAAATGAGCGTCTAATTGTTGTTTTACCGCGAAGATACACTACCAACTACCCAACAGCTACGATTTGTTAAAACGTGACATTCCAGATCTCAGAAGACTCCTTAAATACAAAACTAGATCTAATGTACTAACATAGAGCTTAATTCAAATTCTTTAGTGAAGTCTGGAGAGCCTAACTTTAAACAAATTCAATTTATACTTTCTTTCAATTCATCTCTTATACAAAGTATTTTACAGATATCCTTGACAAAAACTTACATTTGTACAAGTTTAACTTTTACCATAGTTTAAAAGCTGACATTAACATTTCTACTTTCAATAGAACATTTTAACATGCGGTATTTTAAAATTCATTTTACATCATTCGTTATAGTTCCTATACAAAATTCACAAAGTTTTGCTACAATTTTTCTTTAAGTCACATTTGAAGTCTTTCGACTAAACATATTCACAAATTAGTTTTTCGCAACTTGAAAATTCTCAAAAGAAGGTATTTAGAAAATAAATTCTCGCCAATTTGCTAATTGAAAAATCTTTTCTGTTTAAAAGATAATTACAAGTACATTCTCGCAAACTTGCGAATTCAATTTCTTGCTTTAGACAGTATTTAGCAACTTTAAACACTTCTATAATCCTCAATTCTTTTCTTGCAGAATTCTTGCCAAGTGGGAGATCTTAAACTTTGAATTTTCTGTCTTCTCGGGCGGTTGGTATTCACTTCCAGCCCCTTCTTTCTTTTCGTTCCTCTGACGTTGAATCCAAAGAACCTCTATGTAAAGAAGGAAAGGCTCCATAGACGTAATGTAAACCACTTTGTCTGCAACGCCGCTACAAAGAAAAGGGAACATTCGCCAAGGGATTTGGCGACGGAATCTGTTGGCGAGAATTTCCCCTCTGTGATGTGCCGGTTCTTTGGTACCTAGTCGACATTTTGCCCCTCCGCGACGTGTATAGGAAATTGAGGAACACGGGTTAAGATGAATCGTTCTTTGACTTGTCGCGATAATTTAAACTCGGAAATGATGAAATATTAGGTGAAGTTTCACTTTCACTGGCTGTTGAACTTCCATTGTCCATATCGCTACTTGAAACCAAAGAACCTATTCTTTGTTTAAACTCTTGCTAAACGCAACGGTCGAACCTGTCCAAACCAACTTCGACATTCAGCTTCGAGCTCTGGCGCTTTTTGGCGACAGATATTTCACGCATGCGCAGTTGTTTCCCTTTTCGTTGGAAGGGAGCCACTTCTGCTTCTGCGAAGTTTTCCTTCTTAACAGTACATATTCTTTGGTTGAATCGGCCTGCTTTTCTCGTCGGTTGAGGGTTTTGATACTCTAGCCTCCTCTTTGCCTCGTAGTAACCGGATCTTCCCTCGGAATCTTTCAATCTTCGCTTGGTTTTACTGGATTCCTGAAACGGAATGGTTCTTCCCTCGGCGGTTCGTTTTCTTCTCGTGGATCTTGGCTCCCATATTCCTGTGGCTTCTTTTGACGCTTCAGCTCTGGCGCTGGACGTTTTCTTTGAATACTTTCCATGGGCCTTTTCCGCTTTCCCATCGGCACTGGCTTCTGTTGAAGGAGAACTTTTCTTTGTTTCGTTCTTTTCATTCTCGCTGAGCCTGAACCTTGTGGCTGCTGTTGCGTTCGCTTCGCGGTACATTGTTCAGCATTCTCCGCTTGTTTTCTTTGCGTTGCTGGAGGAGACTTGCTAAGCGACGGCGAAATCAATGTTCTTGACGCACTCCCAGGGTCCTGCAATAACTCTTTTAAAACTTGAAAATCCGTACGACTATAGTACTGTTTAAGCTTGTCCACATTAGCAATTGTTTGCTGGCCATTTTCCGCCTTTAGGTAAAACGTAGAGCATTTGATTTTTTCGATAATGAATGGCCCATCAAACCTGGGCTCAAATTTGGCTACCCTATTCGGGTGCAGATGATAACGAATGTTTTATCTATAACACTTTCTGGCCTATCGTATATTCTACCTCACGTCTCTTTCTATCATAATAGAGTTTTTGTTTCGACCTTGCCGCATCAGAATTTTTGGTGGCCTCATTAATAATTTTCTGGATATCTTTCAACTGAAACTCTTCCTGTCTTTGTTGAACGAAAAATAGCTTATCCAGTGGCGTTAAAATTTTTCTTCTTAGGAATAGTTCTGCAGGGTTTTTTTTTGTGTGGTATCATGTTTTGTTGTCCTCAAGGCAAAACCTAATTCATTGAACAGCTGTCCTAACGGTCATGATAATTCTTAACATATCCCCGAATAATTTTAACTATTTTCTTATTTACACGTCCCGAAATATTTGATTGCGGTCTATAAGGTGCCCTTTTTAGATGGCGTATACCAAGGCCTGTACACAGATTTTAAAATAAGTTACTATCGAATTGTCTACCATTATCTGATATCACCTTACTGGGGCCCCGTATTTTAAGAGATATTTATTTAGAAACGAATCTGCTACTATTTTTGCTGAAGCCCGTTTAAGGCGAATTATTTCCACCCATTTTGAGAAATGATCCACAATGATTACCAAGTACCTGTTTTTACTAATCTTTGTTCTGGGGTAGGGACCAAGCAAATCAAAACCAACCAATTCCTTTGGGAAAGTGGTTTTATGCTATTTAAGTACCCGGCCGGGTTGTAATTAACGTCGTTAATTAATTGACACAAGTGACATGACCTGACATACGCCGTCACAACTTTGTATAACCGCGGAAAATACACCGCTTCGCGGACCCTTTGCAGCGTTTTCCTAACCCCGAGATGGGCTCCTAATTTCGAATCACGGAGCTCCTCTAGAATACTTAAGCGTAGACTCATTGGGACTACCGGTCGCAGTTCTTAATTATCGTTGGTTGTTTTCGTCTAAAAGAGCAATTTATCAATAATTTCATAATGGGCCGCCCTATTGTGAATAGCCGTTAAGTCTACAGGTTCAAAATTTTCGGGATCTTCCAGATAAGCGTAACTGTCTTTAAATTCTTGGTCCGTTTTTAATTCGCCAGTTATTGTTTCACGAGATTCAATTATTTTCGCAGTTAGCATCGTACATTTAATTGTATTTCCGTCTTCATCGATGTTTATTCTTGATAGTGCATTCGCAACTACATTTTCTTTTCCCGGAGTGTGTTTTATTATTAAATTAAACTCTTGTAGTTTTAGTATCCAACATATAAGCCAGGGCGAAAAATTTTTACCGGAGTATAGGCGACTAACTTCCGCGTGATTTGAATACAAAGTTATCAGGACGCTTTAAAAGTACACGCGGAATGTTTGCACCGCCAATGGGACCGCGAGAGTTTCCCGTTCAATTTCGGTATAATTTCGTTGGATTTGATTGATCGTCTTGCTATAAAAAGCTATTGGCTGCCCATTTTGGGAAAGAACTGCGCCAACTGCGTAGTCTGATGAGGCTGCTGCAATTTCTAAATTTTGATCATCTTCTGGAAATTTAAGAACGGGGGCGTAATTAAGGCGTGTTTCAATTCTTCAAAGGTGGGGTGAAGAGAGTGTTACTATGACACGAATCTAGCGGACGATAATTGAAAAGTTGCCTTGGGCTGTTCGGCTATGCTCGGTTAGACCCGTCAGACGTCATCAACAGTTGTATGAATTTCTTTTATTTTCGTTGCCAATTCATTTGTTAATATATATTCTTTTTAAATGGAAGGAGATTAACTTATTCTTTAGCAATTTTCTTTGGCATTGCAAGGCTATGTATGTAGCACGAGTCTAACCGAGCATAGCCGAACAGCCACAGGCAGCTTTGTATGCAAGAAGTGTAGTTGTCAAGGACTAAAATCTAGTGTACTGTATATGCATTAGTGATGCTAGAAGTGCATGATCATGTGGTTGGTTAAACAGAGTGCTAGTGAGTATTTTTTATTTTACTATTATTTATGTTTTATTAGTATTTTATTTGGTTTTGTTTCTCATTCTTTAAATACTTTCTATAGATATTAACAGTTAAAATGTGGCGATACTTGAAGACAGACAATCCAGATAATTCTTAAGAGACTATTGATGAAGATTTAGAATCTCAAACAAAATTTTAAGACAGATGAAGAAAGAGGTGCAAAAATGTTTCGTCCTTACAATGAAAGTAATTTATGAATGTACTTTACATGTACTGGAGATCCAGGATGCCCTCTTCCATTATGTCTTCTTGTAAAAAACTTTCAAATACGGCGATGGTTCCAACAAATTTGAAAGTACATTTCAAGACAAATCATACTAATATGAAAAATAACATTGTTGATTATTTTAAAACTCTGTCAAAACATCAAAATAATCGGAGTACAGCTTTAGTAAAAGCATTCACAATTAGTGAAAAGGCTTAGGAAGCAAGTTATTCGGTAGCAGAGCTTATTGAACAGAAAAGGAAAAGTCGCACAGTCGGTGAGAATTTATTTTTGGCCACATGTAAAATTATAATGGGTAAAATGTTGGAAAGGACAGCAAGGAAAACTGAAAATATTCCACTTCCGGACAATACAGTAAGTCGATGAATCAAAGATATGTCATATGATGTTGAAGAGGTTTTGTGTGATACACTGAAAACGGCAATTTTTTAATTTAAGTATGTGAGTCAACAGATTTAACCAACGAATGTTATATTCTAGCGTTTGTTAGATTTGTTGATGAAGGAAAACTTCTTATTCTGTAAAGAATTATTTAAGATAAGCAGAGGAATAATGATGTAATTTAATATTTTTCCTTCAGCTGGAAAAAAATTACCGTTGTTCTTGGAAGAATTGTATTGGCATTCGTATGGATGATGATGCTTTCATGATTGGCTCCACAAAAGGCTTTGTTACCCTTGTAAAAGAAAAAAATGTCAGTGTTATTACTTAACCACACACTGATTCATTCACAGAGAAGTGATGATGTCAAATTCTCTTTGTAATAAACTACAAAAGGTTTTGACGATATTTTAAAAATAGAAAACCTCGTTAAACGGAAGCTACTTCACTCCAGAATTTTTAAAAAGCTCCGTGAAAACATGGATAAACAAAAGACATGTCTCTTGATATGCAATGAAATACGGTCTTAAGTAGAGGCAGAGTTTTAATAGACTTTTTGAACTAAAGGAAGAAATGCATGCATATTTTCAACAAAAACCAAGTAAGATTTTACTAAATGGTTTGAGGATCAAATGTGAGGGTAGATGGTAACTTAGCAAATATTTTTTCTCACTTGGATTAACTGAATAAGTTACCGCAAGGCGGCGAAGAAAATGTACTAAATTCAAGTGAAAAGGTTCTTGGATTTAAAAGAAAACTAATGGGAAGATAGTGATGTAAAAGGTAATCCTGATATGTTTGAATTACTGATGGTACTAAAAGATAGAAATTAAGAAAATAGAATAAAAGAAGATGGAAACCAACGAATCAAGTTTTATTGTATCCCACCTAGAGCAGCTGTCGAAGAAAACTTATTATTACTTTCCATCCCTATCAACATAATTGTACAATTGGGTGAAAAATCCATTCCAGAACCTAACTTTAAAAGAACTCAGTGACTTATAATCGGATCGTTCATTGAAAATGAGATTAAATATATGATTTTGGACAAATTCTGGATTTCCGTTGAAAGGGAGTATCTAACAATTCATAGGAAAGCAATTAATATATAGTTGCAGTTTTCAACATCGTACACATTTAAACAAGCTTTTTCTCGTTTAATAAGTATTAAAAGTAAGGATAGAAATTGTCTTCTTTAGTGGAAGATGATTTTTGCCATGTATACAGAAAATCGGACTCCGAGTTCAACATTTATATTCCAAAAAACAGCCGCAGAATTCAAATTAATATTTATTATAAATTGTTATAGTAAAAAAATATTATTTATCTATGTTTAATTATATTTAGAATTTTGCATATTTTTAGCCAAAAGGGGCAATTTGCCTAGAAGGACTATCAATTCGTTTTGGCATTTTACGTTGATTCATTAAAAGCGTTGTTTCACTTTTCAAATTGTTACCACCAAATATTATCGCCCTGTATTATATTTAAAGAAATTAATTAATGAAGAATCTGCATAAATTTATATATGTTTCTCGCAATGTGATAAAACAACGGTACCTACAGCCATCAAATTTTGAATAACGTAATCCTCCTGCGAATATGGGCATCTGGAAGCCAAATTTGAAATTTGGAATTTGTTTTATTATCGACTTCATATTTTATTAAACTTTAACGAATTTTTGATTAACAAACTCAACGATTTAAAAGCGAGCAATGGCAACGTTTGTAGAGACATTAGGTTATTTCGGAAGCAAGAGTGATGAAAAATGAGCAAGGCCATCGCCGGGAATCGAACAATGGACCTCTCGGTTACACGTCGAGCGTGCTAACCACTACACCATGAAGGCATGCGAAGAAGGCGGGAGAAATATCATATATACTCCCCCTTTTAAAAAGGGACTGGGGTTTTGGGGATCCACTCGCCAAATTCCGGTGGTGGAGAATCCTCATCCACCACTTTTCTAGTTCGGGCGCCAGTGTAGAGATATTAGATTTATTTTGAAGCAGGTGAAATAAAAAATGAGCAATGCCTTCGCCGGGAATTGAACCACGGACCTCTCGGTTATGCGTCGAGCGTGCTGACCAGTACACTACGAAGGCATGCGAAAAAGGAGGGAGAAATACCTTGTACGTGGTGCAGAAAAAAACCTTTTCATCTTCACCGCGCGAGACTGTGTATCGGAATTCGAAAGATATGCTCATTTTAAAATTATTTTACGATATTGCTGTCGAACTGAATTTTATGGCTGAAGTGCAAAGAACATGATATTTAATAAACAATGGTAACACTCAAAATGTTAAAGAAACTCCCCTTTGAAAGTAATTTAGAGTCTGAAACCTTTCAGATTTTTATTTTAATTTAATTAATTAATTTTTTTGGCTTTGAAATAGACGATTAAAATGACAGTCCACCCCCTTTTTTTTTGTTGTTGTCAAGAATGATCGTTGAAAAAACAGTATGAAAATATATTGTTACATGGACGTTAAGGGCTGTTCACTTTGGGGTTTATCTGAGCTAACGGAGATATTTGGCACCACCGACACTGCGTCAAAACCAGTTTTTCTTCATAGCGGAGCGAGTTCGAAAATCTGAACTTCAGGTATAGTGGAGCTACTCGACACATAAAACCGGTGCAGATAAATCCCGCTGTGAATGGCCTTTTAGGGTTCCCTGCAACTTGAACAGTGTCACAAGGGCGTCAAAAGATTGGCAAAAGCTGGTCTAGAAATTAATGCATGGCATAGACTTCCATTACATAACTGTTCTAATCAGCAACAGTGCAATGATTCATATCAAGTTGATACTGACAAAATTCAATTGAAGTTAATTCTCGCAAGTTAATTCTCCCTTACTTCTTCTACTGAATCGTTTTCTCAACAGTACTGTCATTTCTGCCGGCATATAACCAAGGTAAAAAAGCCTTGCCAGTGGTGCTCTGACACAAAGTAGCTAACAAATTCAGTTATTAGCTTAGTCAAACAACCTTCATAAAAGTATTGGCACCATCATGAAGTCATTATGTATGTGTTTACTATATATATATATATATATGAATTTAAAGATTTAAGCCTAATTTTTAAAATAACATAGAGCGAAGAAAAAAATTAATTATTTATACATCAATTACTATTTTTTCATTTTATTGCATAATTTTTTTTCCTATTATTTTCGTAGCTTCTTTTCGCAGCGACGTCCTATCCAACGGTTGTTTCCATTTTACAATTTCAGCAGAGTTGCAATAGATGGCACTGTTGTTAAATAAATGTTCAATAATATGAGTATACCATGGGTTCCCAAAGTGTGCGCAGCGGTGCCCGAGGACGTCATGATGTAAGGACACTCTACCTTGCTTCACGAAGGAACAAGACTTGCATTGAAAGCTCGGCCATAATTTTTATTAATTATACTTTCATTCATTTTCTTCTGTTTCTTAAAATAATATTTCCTTAAATTTTTATCAGTATTTATATTTCAGTTGGTCATCTAATTCCACTTAAATTATTTTTTTAACATTTTTGTTTCTCGTTTTAATCTAAAGTAATTCTTGCTCTCAATTTCGTTTTTTAAAGCGCTATTTTATTTTAAAGTGCTGTTTTATTCCGTCTTAGTCCTTTCAGTCCTTTTAGTTAGCAATAATTCTATGTTGTTGCGTCAGATTGTACTCGATTATTCTCATATATTTTTCCATCTATTACTTCCTATCATATGATTGCTATATTTGGCTTGTTAGCAGTGGCATCTGTCGGCGTTTCTTTTTTCCCTCTTGCGACCGTCAGTATCAAACTCAGAAACAGTTGGGGAATGTCGTACAATCATATACGTCTATGGAAAAAGAAAGTCGTGATCCTGGCGAAATATTGCAAGAAATCGACAAATCCTTACTGATAATTCGCAAAATGAAAAGGTTTTTTTTTATTAAACAGCAAACAGAGAGTAACGGTAGTTCAAGTTTTGACAAAAAGCGGAGAATAAAAGAGGCGAAAAAAAGTCGTAAATACAAGGAAAGTTACTTTGATTTTGCTTTTACTTCAGTAGAAGTAAACAGCGATGAAATGCATTGATGACAGATGTATGCACCCAAGTAAGCTAAAGTAACATCTTCAGACCATCGACAAATCTCGCATTTTTTGCATCTGTGCATATACTGATGGTGCTCAATCAATGTACGGTCGCTATGCGGGACTGCTGGTATTTTTTTTCAGCGCAGCACCACATGTGGACCCGCTACATTATCTGCTAGGAGCTATTTGCATCGATGTCGCTTAGTCCTCAGTTGAGTATGGTATTAGACTGTGCATAAACGTTGGGAGCTTCATAAAAACTAGACCACTGAAAGCAATTTTTTGTTAAACTATGCAAGGATATAGAAATTAGCTGAACACACGGCCATGCTATGCTATTACAGTTCACAATGGCTTTCACGTAACATCCTGTCTCGTGCGTTCGGACTGCATCAAGAAATTCACACTTTTCTGCAAAAAGAAGGTCATGCGATCGCTAAGAACGTTGACGAACGAGACTTTTTGCTGACACTAGCATATTAGGGCGGCATTTTTGACAAACTAAAGTTCTTGAATCTGCAACTTCAGGGCAATGTATGCACTTCATGAAACTTATAGAAAATATTTCAGCGTTTAGAAAAAAATTGCAATTGTGGATAAAAAACTGAATGACAATGGAGCTCAAGATCGTTTTTCTACATTGCACCAAAGGATAACTTCTAACAAAGTCATCTTCTATAGGAATTGATGTCCCTTTTCATGAAACACCTTTCAAAGCTCACTGACTGGTTCGCAAAATACTCTGCGGAAGAAAATGTAAAGAAATTTATGTTAATCCAAGGTCCTTTTCATTCGCAAGACGAAGAGGGTTTAATTAGAAGTTTTGGATTTCAATCAAAATTGAGTATCCAACTTTAAGTTCTAAAACTCTAAGGATCATCATTCCTTTTGTAACATCCTATCTGTGCGAAGCTTGGTTTTCAGTTGTCGCTCTAATAAAGACCAAATATCGTTCGAAAATCAATGTGGAGCAAGAAATGAGAATAGCTGTATCAAGCCATCTTTCGCGATTTGAAAAACTGTACGGGCATCAACAAGCTCACCTGTCACAATGAGTTCATAATTTGTTACTGAAGGTTTCTATTATTTGCATGTTTTCTTACTAAAATATTGTTTTTATTTGTGTACCTGATTAACGTTTTGGTAGAAATATTGACAGGGCGCCGTGAAAAAATAACTAAACTGTAAGTACGCCGCATACTGAAAACGGAATGGAACACCTGTCGTACATGCGTTTTCGTGTCTCTATTTAATTTTTCCAGTGCGGTAATTTCAATTATACGTGATACGCTGCAAAACATCGGCCGTGTTGCGATAAGTCTCTTAATGACTGGTTTGAAAATTCATTCATTAAAGAAATCCAGGAATGCTTAGAACAACAAAACCTGAGTTCTTATCCTCAGTAATGCTCCAAGACACAATGCTGAAGCCTTCACAACAATGTATCCAAGCGTAGGACCAAAAACCACTTTCTTAACCAACCATGGAACAAAGAATAAAAAAAATTCAAAGCTTATTATGTCGAGCATGTTTCAATCTCTACACGTAAAGTACTAGAAGAACGAAAGCAGGACACACTAACGGCATTTTAAAAGAATTCAACATAAGACACGGCACAGAAATGATTAAACTCGCATGGGAACAAATAAATTCATCAACAATGAATGTTTGCTAGCATCAGCTCTTGCCAGAAGTAGTAAACAATTTTTGAAGATTTCCATTGACTGAAAATGAACTCAAACGAGTCGTACAAATTACAAAAGTAATAGGCAGGGGAGGATTTTCAGATACGAAAAAGGAGAAATCAAAGAGTCGAGACAGATGATCATGAAATGACAAATAGAAAATTAAATGATCTTATAACGTCAGTAAATGGCAAAAGCAGCGATAAAGCCTTTAATGTACAGAAAGTTAAACCAATTGTTAAAAATAGCCCAAAAACTGTCTGATTCAGTAATGGAGGACAAACCAAAATGAAAAAAGAAGAGGCTATTTTAATAATCTTAACTAGGCTCTGCATTTGTATACTTTCATATTAATTGCTGATAGGAACTTCATTTAGCACCAAGATAACTTCGGCGGGCGATTTAAGTCCCTTTAATATCGATTGCCGATTTCAAGTAACTTAGATTCCGATTCATTCTCTGTTTCAATTTTTTTTAAACTTTTTACCTCGATGTCTACATGTATATAGTTGCTGGGGGCGCGATGGGTTGTCTTTATAAGAGACAGATATGTTATCGACAGGCAAGGCTCGTGCCTCGGTCCGATTTTATAAATACGCACAAGCTAGAGGTATCGGAAATTCGGGAAATTTCTCGTAAAGACCGGTGCCATATCCGTCTTGTCACCTGATATCGATGGTTTAGAAAAGCGTGAATCACTTATCATAATTGGAGGATTCAGGCAAAAACAAAACGAAATGTACTGATAATAAATTTGTCGTTTTTAGAAAAGAAAAAGTTTTAATGGCATTCCAAAAAAATAAAATACGAAGTTTAGACTAATATTAAACGTATTAAACTCATCGTCTTATCTTCGTAGACGTTAGCTCATCGCAAATTCATAACTGTTTGATCTAGAGACGGCAGAACTGCACAGAAAGACAGAATTTTAGAATTTAGAGAAGTATCGAACAAACAATTTTTTTAAATTTAGGTGAGATACTGGGCATCAGAATTTAGGGCATGAAGAGATTGCGCCGAGTAGCAAAATCTCTAACGCCAGCCCTGGTTTGATCTAATTCTTTACTTCATAGAATAAAAGTGGGAAATTTTCATACCCCTTGCCTCGACGAGTTCATAACAATGGCTGCACATTTACGTGTCGACGACTACTCACCAAGCTGTAGAATCTCAGCATGTTGGAGTTTGCGTTCTTCATGGTATTAACTGAAGATGCCGACGCACATGACATTTGTAAGCACAAACTATTGTATTTAATAAGATATGAAATATTCGAAAAATTAAACTATTCTGTAAGCATAAAATGAAATGTAGCAAGATTTTTTGGACAATTAGAAAAATTAGAAAAAGTTACATTTCTTTCAAATTTATAAGAACTAAATTCCTCAGAAGACCCAAACTCTGCTTGCTGAAAAAAACTACTACATCACAAAGCATGTTATGATAAACACAGTGAAACTTTTCCTAGCGAGCACTTCTAAGTGAACATTATTTCTAACAACATAAATCCTGGTAGAACATTAGACATATATATATTTTAAAGCTGCTATCGTCACAGAAGAGGGATACCATTATCTGTTTAGTTAATTTTCCTGTAATATGCGAGCAACTGAGATGGGGGACGGGAAAACATAAAGGTATCAGTTCTTTGAAATAATAAGATTATTCTACAAACCAAATTTTATTTTTGTCGCCAACAGTGGTTTTGGAAAAATGTGGTTAATTTACCTACGTTATTTTACTTTACGGAACAAAATCAACTGTAGCATATATACAGAAGGTTAATTTTGGCTCAGAATTTTAAGCCTAGTTAAGCCTAGTGAGTTTCTGCATTCAGCAATTGTAAAAAAATTAATGAAAGATCTCTGATTAAATATTTTTTAAATGTTTAATTTCATTCATAATGTATAATTTTATTAGTTACTATACTAATTATGTAGATCTTCGTTTTTACTATACCGGTTAAAAGTTAATTATTAAAACGAACAGACAATATTTTTTTCCTACTTAGGGTTTGGTTAAATAAATGACGAGATAAAGAACCTAACTTCTGCCTCATGCATAGTATTTTCTTGTTTCTTCAAACCGTGAAAGCAATAATTGCTAGGGCTGAGCTGACCACAACACAGAGTTCTTTCTGACGTGATTGATTATTGATCGTGCAGGGCGAAATGAAAGACCCGTGCGATAAATTGGACGAAAGCAGTTACCGATGCGACAGAAAAACATCGCACGCAAGGTGAGAGGTCACAAAGCCCAAATGGGCGTGTTGCAGTGGGAATACATACGTAAAATAGCATGGTAATGCATCTATATCTAGATGGTAATGCATGGTTTTGGTATAATTTCGTGTATTTATAGGCTTTTTGAAGCCATGAAACTATTCTTTGGATCTGAAAAGTAATACATTTTCTTCCTCCCTTTTTTTTTTACACACGTAGGTGTGCAAGAACTAAACAGTTAAGAAAGAAAAAAGGTTTATTTTTCGGTCATCCAGGTTGAATTTTTTATTTCAGCACATAAATATATCATATATGTAAAAACAAACTCAGTAGTAATGATGAGCAGGAAAAATGACCAGCAGGAATTTTGATGCCGTAGAAGTGTTGATCCGTAATGAATAGGAAATTGGAGGCGAAGGCAGATTAAATCTTCATTTTTTATTTCAGCTTGTTGTGGCCACAATCAAGTTGGCGCATTAAATGTGTCTATTCGAAAAATGTTTACATTTTAGAACAATTTTCAGTAAGATAGAAGAAGCAGACAAACAACAGTCCAGCTAGACCAAATCTTGAAAACAAGTGCCTTTATGTTCGGGGCGAAATCTTAATTTAGACTGAGTTAGTGTTGGTTCTCAATGCATTTTGATTGGTTAGTTAATACTTCTGTAAAATTATTATTGGCTGCTTGAGTTTTAGTTCTATTTAGATTATCAGAATTATCTAAGAGTCATATGACATGGATTAATCAGAAATGACGCAGTGCAGAGAGAGGTTACTATTTTTAGAATTGAAAGAGAAATTTCCGTTACTAATTTAATCTTTTACATACTCTTTATTTTTCTTACACACACACACACACACACACATATATATATATATATATACATGTTGCAGTTTAGAGGCCAAGCAAATACTAGATAAGAAATAATGAACTAGTGTCTCTTTCGATCAATTCGAAATTCAATACTTGCTCACTATAGAACTATATGGAAAGATGCCAGAATTGAACCTGCGTTACATTGCCTTCTGCGTATTTACAGAAAGAGCTTCTAAAAAAATAATAATAATATAATTATTAAAAAAATAATAAAATAATATAATAAAATTTGAAATCAAATTTTTATGGACTTACATAGTTAACAATTAACCTCAAAAAGCATTTTTTCTTCATTTGAGTTAAAAAAATTATAAAAGCAGAAGGCTATAAACAAAACAAAAAGTTCAGAAATATATTTAAAACAACTTTCCAAACTGCCTGTTTTAATGAAATGTGCTGAAATATTTTTTTTTTAACTATTATCATATTCTTGGTTATATATGACTAAAAATACTCTGTTTTTACGGGAATTTAATTTAACGTGAATTCAGAATGAGTATTTCGTTTTCTTTTTAGGCGTGGTATTTTGATTTAATACGAAGAACTAAGCCAATTTATAAGAACTTTGCTTTGGCCTAAATTCTAAAGAAAAACTACAAACTACTACTACTAATCTTTATCTGTAGCATAATACGCGCACACACAATAGATTGCATAATAGCCAGCGGAGGAGAATGAAGCGCCTCCTCGCGGCGAATGGTAAATCACGTGACTAAATGTATTATTATTATTATTATTTTCCAAACTTCGTGTGTTTAGAATTTGAAACTGATATTGACGTTTTATATCTTCGGAAGATATTTATCGTGTAAAAGTATTTGATAGCGAAAGAATCTTTAGTGAAATTTATACATATTTAATTTTACAAATGTTTACAAATTAAAAATATTCAACACTTAGATTCCACTTGCGTTAGGCTTACCTTAAATGTTGCAAAACACGTTCTTGACTATATCACAGAAGATTCAAATTGTACAGATTTTATATTGGCCTTAAATTTCAGTAATAACATTTCAATAACACTGCAGCATTCTGTTTTCTTTATATATTTTAGTGAACAGAATTAAATTCATGAAAAGGTTTTTAAATTTCTTCACATGAAGAATCAAACCAAACGCAAAGCTTATCTTTAGAGTATTAATAGATTTCCGAACATTAATTATATTACTATAAAAAAAGTACTTTGCGTGCGTGTGGCACAGATTGTGTATGATGTGTCCGCCAATGATGGGATCTGAAATCTTTGTGTATGTGTCCACCAATGATAGGATCCAAAAACAAATTTATCTCCTTAAAAACAAAAGTATAATTTAACAAACATTACGAACATTTTTGCAGGCTTGTAGCAGAAGGATGGCCATAAGTTTGACGGCAGTAGACGGTTTGATAATCGGAAAAAATTTCCTCTTACTAATGGCGGTCACCAAAATAACTCGCGAAAGTGGAAAATGGGGAAAAACAGGAAATGTTAATCAAGGCAGGGGTGTTTAAGTACAGAGGGTACAGAGAGAGAAAAAAAATTACCCTTCAGAAAAAATAAATTCTTCTCCTATTCGATTAAATCCGGTGCTTATTAAAATTTTATCCCTCTTGATGATTCAAATTCTGTCAAATAGCATACTAGCAGATGCATTATCGGATACGGAGAAGCAAAAATTTTCGGTTATCCCAGGCGAGTTTAGGATTAAGTAATTTACAGGAACTACACGATGTGCCAATTTGAGGCCTTCTCGGAATAAGAAAAACAATCCAGAGAGTAAGGGAAGCCGTTATTTTCTACAGCTATAAAAATTTGCAACTCAATATTCAAGTCCTGTAATATTTTTCAGCTAGTTGATGATAATAATTATAGCCCATCTAGGTATCTAAATAGCATAAAAACTACTACTAAATAATAGAAATTGATTTATTCGGTTCCTATCCACATAGTGAAATAAATAAAAACATATACTTGCTCGCGATCGCAGATTATTTCTCAAAGTAGGTAAAAATAATTCCCCTCAAAAAAGCTTCTCTTAAAATTGATGCAGATCCACTTTTATGTAAAGTTATATTAAAGTATAGAGCTCTAGTGGATAGCAGTTCTTAAGCCAAATATTTGAGGAACTGTATACAAATCTTGGTATGAAATATTTCAAGATGTTTACTTATCGACCACAGTCGAATATTGCAGAGCGGGTGAATAGAAACTGAATTAAAATTATCCGCAGCTATCACCAACGTTGGGATGACTGTATCAGTGAATTGGCATTTGCTTTGAGAACCGGCAAATATGATACAATGGAAAAACAGTTGTTGAATTACTTCTTGACAGTAAGTTGGTTAAATAAATTAATTTGATTTAGAATTTGATTTAATAACCCCCAAATAGACATTTTTCTCTTGAAAAGGGGTCTACGAAGTTTAAGATGGCAGATATTCAGAAATTAATGGATAAGGCAAATAGAAATCCGTATATTCGTATATGACAAGAAAATGCGGAATGTTCATTTTAAGTTGGGAAGCAAGGTTTTGAAAATTAAACATTCTCTTTTGTGTGCACCAGAAGGAAAGGTTGGAAAGTTTTGTAATAAATTCGAAGGACCCTTTTTAATTGAGAGAATTAGGCAAGCAGTGGTATTTTTGAAAGGCCAAAATGGAGAAGGTGAATGTAGACCGGATCAAGTGCTTTTTTTAGTACACTGATATGTCACTTTATAAGGTTTCTCCTTCAATCTCTTGACTCTTTTCGTGAGCATAAACTGTGAAACCTTATGTGGAGGACAGTGAGCAGATCTAGGCTATGTCCTTTAGTGTTGAAGAACTACAAAGTCAGAAGGAGGGTTTAAAAGTGACCCTTTAATTCAAATATTTACAACTCTTCAAATTGAGAGTAAGCCACTACTTGGGCTGAACTAAAATAATATAAAAATAACGTGTGTTAACAAATTCAGTTCCCTAACTTAAATTCTAAGTAGGACGGCGAGGGAAGCTTACTCTTAGTGAAATGCAATAATGCGAGTTTCACTAGCAAACACTGGTAATTGCAAATTGCCTATGAAGGCGAACTTTCAGTAGACAGAGGAAATCTTTGCGCGCACAGCCTTACGGCGATAAATCCAAGGCTCTGTCTTTCCCCTCGTTAACTCCTGCCTTTTAACTGCTAACAGATATATGCGATTTGCATAAATATCTCACTCGCGCTAAATTCGGGCAGCAACTGAAACTTTGAGAATTCGATAGGAAAGTTCAAACTAAAAATAATTTGGTTAATTAAAATAATGAATGCTACATAGTTGCTCCCAGAATTTAGTAGTCTGAAACTAAGTAGCCTAAAATCGGCTTTTAGTGAAGATGCTAAATTCTAAATCTAAATTTCCTTCCTATTCGCCATCCTTTACAATTGTAAGTTTTAAATTTAGTTTAAATCTCTGTTTGTGTCTTAGATATTTTAACATACAATAAATCTTTACATCCTTTTGCTTCTTCACATCAAAAAGATCCATCATCAATTTGGCTTGATTAAACTCTCTGGTTCCTTCCAATCTGGAAGGAAATAAATTTTAATTTCATGTTATAAGTTTAATTTTAATTTCATGTTCACCTGAAAAGTACAACATTCCCTTCCTCTGATACTTTCCGTAATGACTTTTATTCGCGCTTTAGGTATTCGCGTTTTTTATTTTCTATTAGCGCTTTTCGCCAAACGCATTCATTTTACACTCATTCATTTTTAAAACTTCCCAATTGTTCTCTGGCCAAATGTGGTGTTTGTGAAAAACACGCAGTTTTACTTTGTCAAGTGTTCACAACTACCGCCTGACTTCAATTCTATTGGGGTTAATTCTTCGACTTTCAAGACCTCAGACTTCCCCTAAAACAAATCTGAAATGCCCTGAGGTTCTAACATGAAATGAACTTTAAACTTTTGTGTGAAACCAGAGAACACTACGTACAACATTCAAACATTTCAATTGCATTTCATACATATAATTCATTCTTTCAATCTTCAATTCAAATTTTCTTTAAATGCTCATTGCGTTAAATAACACTTATATATTCACTTTCTAATTTAGCGCGCTTTACGCTTTTACATTACATTTTAATTTTAACTTGCGTATCCTTTACGCTTTTCCAAAATATTCGATATAAACAAAACCAGTGCTTAAGGCTTACAACAAATCATGCATTACATAGAAAACAGTTTTACATTAAATGCATTCATTATTTATACATAGAAAAATATAATACAACAGTTTTGCTATACAACTTACGTACTAGTTGCTTTTAATTAACACAATTCAATTTCCTATTTACAGAGAGTCTTTTGACTAAAATCGATGAATCCCATGTTCTGGATTACAAAGAACATTTCACGAAGTCTCACAGTTTTTCAACTGAACTCTCGAATTTCTTCCGCTGCATAATTAAGTTGTTCCTTCAAGCGTGTCCTTTACGCTTTCGGCAACCGGCTTTTGACTCGGGTAACTTCCCTTTTAAATCTGCAACTTGCACTTAAATCAGAAACATAACTGTGTGAATTTTAAAAGAAAATAAAGAATCTACTTATCTTTCTGCCAGTCTTTTAGGCGTTTTTTTGTCCATTCCTGAAAGGTTGGATATACTGTGGCTTGGGCTATTCTTTGCTTGTTACTCCTAGATTGAAACTCTGGGGCTGCCTTTCGTTTGGTCGATCTTCTTTCCTCCAGAAACACCTTGTTGGGACGAATGGTGGGTGGCGCTTTCCGTTTGTGCTGAAGTCTTTGCTCCCTCTCCAGACTGGCTCGTTCCTTCTCCTGCACTCGTAGGCTCCTTCGTTGTGGGTTGGCACCTTCGGCGGCTCGCTTCTCGCCGTTCTGTTCCCTCCGTAGTGGTGGAGCTTTCATAGTGTTTTCATTTGGACGTTCCTTCCTTAGACGCTTTTGTCGCTGAGACTGTTGCTTAGCGTTTGTCCTTTTTTCTTTTTGGGGTGGTCTTTTCTTCGGCTGCGGCTTCCTCTCTTCTGGTAACCTCCTTTTCAAACTGGGTTCTCTTGTTTTTGAGGGACCTGGTTGGGGCTCTTGAATCTTAGAAAAATTCTGTGAGGCTGGACCCTGCAACATGTCTTTCAAAATATTATTATTAGCTCTTCGATAATAATGTTTAATTTGATCGAAATTTGCCACAGTCTCTTCGCCCTTCTCATTCTTTAAATATGCACGGCATTCAACTATTCTTGTAATTTCAAAAGGACCATGCCATCTTGGGCAAAATTTTGCGACCTTATCTTTTGCTGCGCATGAAAGTGCGTGGGCTTGTTTCAACACCTCCTCCCCCACTTTATATTCTACGGTTCTTCTTTTTGAATCGTAGTAAATCTTTTGTTTCTTTTGCGCTTCCCGGGAGCACTTTTCTGCCTCCTTCAACATTTTTTCTATTTCACCCATTTGAAATTCCGGCGCTCTATCTTTCACATAAAATAATTTATCTAAGGGGGTCATTATCTTCCTGCCCAAAAACAATTCGGCGGGGGATTTCTTCGTTGTCTCGTGCTTAGCCGTTCTGAGGGCGAATGCAAATTCTTCGACGCAGTCATCCCAGTTAGAATGGTGCTTTTGCACATAATTTCTAATCAATTTTACAATATTCTTATTTACCCGTTCCGCTATATTTGATTGTGGGCGGTAGGGTACCATTTTCATATGCTTAATGCCCAACTTGTCACACATCATTTTAAATGTACTGCTTACAAACTGGGGACCATTATCGCTAATCACCCTCGCTGGACATCCATATCTTAAAATATATTTGTTCAAAAACGAATCTGCAACGACTTTTGCTGAAGCCCGCTTAAGTGGTATCAACTCAACCCATTTACTGAAATGATCCACAATGACTAATAAAAATCGTGCCTTATTTACATGACTCCTGGGGTAGGGGCCTAAGAGGTCAATACCAATTATTTCATTGGGGAACCTAGACTCAATACTAGTTAATAACCCGGCCGGGCGGAAATTTACGTCATTATTTATCTGACACGTGTGACAAGTCTGGCAGTAATTTTTAACTATCTTTTGTAATTGCGGAAAATATACCGCCTCGCGTACGCGTTGTATTGTTTTTCTAATTCCAAAATGGCCCGAGACAGGCGAATCGTGGAGCTCTTGCAAGATACTTAAAATTAATTTGGCCGGGATGACTGGTCTGTATTCACTATTTTGATTCGTAACTTTAGTATAAAATAAGAGACCATCAATGATTTCATAGTTCTGTGCTCTGCTTCGTATTGCATTAATGTCTATATGCTGGAAGTTATCTGGGTCTTTTAAATAATTATAAATATTTCCGAATTCGGGATCCCTAGCAATTTCTTCTATTACAGTCTCTCGAGAGTCAATGACCTTTGCCTGAAGCATCGCTATTTTTACTTTCTCGCCGTTCTCGTCTAACTTTATTCTAGATAATGCGTCGGCCACTACATTGTCTTTTCCCGGTGTGTGTTTGATAATGAGATTAAATTCTTGCAACTTTAGGGTCCACCGAATTAAGCGTGGCGAAAGATTCTTTCCTGAAAATAATCTGGTAACTGCCGCATGATCTGAATATACTGTTACGGGAGAACTCCCAAAATATACACAAAATTTTTGAACAGCTGCGAGCACTGCTAAAGTTTCACGCTCCGTTGCCGAATAATTTCTTTGCGTATCATTCAATGTACGACTAAAAAAGGCAATCGCTTTTCTATTTTGTGTTAACACGGCTCCGATTGCGTAATCTGATGCGTCTGCATAAATTTCTAGACCCTTGTCTTTCTCTGGGAACTTTAGAACCGGTGCATTAATTAAAGATTCTTTTAACTTCTCAAACGCGGCGTTTGCTTCTGAAGACCACGCAAAACGAACTCTTTTCCTTCTCAACTTTAACAATGGTTCAGCAATTTCTGCGAAATTTTTAATAAAAATTCTATAATATGAGCACATACCCAAGAAAGTCGCTAACTTTTTGGCTGTATTCGGAATTGGGTAATTTTTCACTGCTATAACTTTAGATTTATCTGTTTCGATCCCCCTTTGAGAAATTTTGTACCCTAAATATTTGAGTTCTTTTGCCGCGAATTTACATTTCTTAATGTTCACTTTAAGTCCTGCATCTTTCAAAAGAGTAAAGACTTCTCGAAGGTCTTTAATATGTTCTTCCAGCGACTCTGAAGTAACAATTATATCGTCAAGATAAATAAATGTACTTTTTCCTATTACCGGCCTTAAAATTTTGTCCATGCACCTCTGAAACGTGGCCGGGGCTCCCGACAATCCAAAAGGCATACGCAAAAAGCCATATGTACCGTATTTTGTTATGAATGCTGTTTTGTGAACATCTTCCGGCTTTATGCTTATCTGAAAATATCCGGATGTCAAATCTAGCGTGGTTATGTATTTTGTTGATTTAATACTTCTTAGAATTTCATCAATTACCGGAAGTGGGTAAGTTGGAAATTTTGTTATACTATTAAGCTTTCTGTAGTCAATAGCGAACCTGTACCTTAATGGATCAGTTAACGGCAAATCATTATTTTTCTTACATAAAACCACCGGACTCGCATATGCACTAGAAATAGGAGTTATTATTTTGTTTCTTAACATTTCATCAATATGGTATTTTATTATTTCCTCCTTAACTTTGTCGTACTTGTAAGGACGCTGACGTATAGGTTCATCCGTAGTTAATTTAATTTCGTGTGCTACGATCTGGGTGAATCCTGGAATATCATCAAATAAATCAGCGAAATTACTTACCAATTCCCGAAACTTGTCCTGTTCTTCGGGCGTTAGATGGCTTAAATCCACTTCAGGGGGAGGTGTTGATTTCTTTTTAACTGGGTCCATGGTTACTTGCAAGGTGGAGTTTTCAAAATCGATTTTCGCATCCACAGCTGCAAAGAAATCTGTTCCTAAAATAACCGATGCTTGGAGGTTCTTCACTACAAGAAACATAATTTTTTTTTGTTCTTCGCCGATTTTGATGTACAGCTCGATTTTTCCCATGCATTGACACGTTTTTCCTTGGGCTGCTACCACCTTCATTCCTTCCACGCTATGCAGACGATATCTACGAAAGTGCTTCTTAAAAAATTCTTCTGCCAAACAGCTTCCTTGAGCGCCGGTATCCAACAGAGCTGTAGCGGGTACGTTGTTAATTAGTAACTGCAGTCTCGGTAATTCAATGTTTCTCACCATGACCGTATTTAGCTGTACTTCAGAGGGATTTTTCTTCTCCTCGGAACATTGCACCCCCTTCCCCGCAATATTCCTTAGTAGTTTAAATGCTTTGCGGGTGTTTTCTTCTGTTGCTGGCTTCTGCCTGGGGAGAATGATTTTCTTCCGTAGTTGGAATTATTTTGTTGGCGCTGTACTTGGCGCGGTTGACCGCTCGCATTTTGACTGGTACCAGTAGTTCTCGGCCATCGTCTGTTTCTTCCTTCGGCATTCTGGTTCCCCTGCAGCCGCTGTTCATACGATTGTCTCCGTTGATTTTCGGCCGCTCGCCGGCTCTCGAATTGTACGGCGAGTTCAAACAGCTTGTCCAGCGTCACGGGATTTCTTAGCTCCATGAAATCTTGTATAGATGGTAACAATCTGGGCAGGATTATCTGGATAATCTCCGGGTCCGGCCTCGTGCCATACAATAATTTAAAGACTTGTATTTTTCTCAAAATAAATTCCGATAGTTCATCCACCCGCTGTTGATACTTGCTAAACAATTCAGCTTCGAGTTTCGCACGGTCTTTAACCACAGGAAACGCTCTCAAAATTGCTAGTTTAAAATTCTCGTACGTGTAAGTCGGCGTTCCTGGTTCTCCCAGCAGACATTTTCCGATGCACTTATACCAGGTCGCTGCTTGGCCCCTCAATGCTCCTGTCGCTAATATGACCTTCTGATGTTCCGGAACTGGATACAGCAAAAAATGCGCTTCTAACTTTTCCAGGAATGTGTTCACAGGTCCTCTGGCATCAAAAACTACTGCCGGCTTCATGGCTGCTCTGATGGTTTCCACTATGAATCCAAATCCATCAGGCATTGCAGCTGTATTCTGGGATGTAGTAGGCATATTCCAACTTCCTTCCATCCTTTTAGTTGTTCGGGCGCCAGTGTAAGGTTTCTCCTTCAATCTCTTGACTCTTTTCGTGAGCATAAACTGTGAAACCTTATGTGGAGGACAGTGAGCAGATCTAGGCTATGTCCTTTAGTGTTGAAAAACTACAAGGTCAGGAAGGAGGGTTTAAAAGTGACCCTTTAATTCAAATATTTACAACTCTTCAAATTGAGAGTAAGCCACTACTTGGGCTGAACTAAAATAATATAAAAATAACGTGTGTTAACAAATTCAGTTCCCTAACTTAAATTCTAAGTAGGACGGCGAGGGAAGCTTTCTCTTAGTGAAATGCAATAATGCGAGTTTCACTAGCAAACACTGGTAATTGCAAATTGCCTATGAAGGCGAACTTTTAGTAGACAGAGTAAATCTTTGCGCGCACAGCCTTTCGGCGATAAATCCAAGGCTCTATTTTTCTCCTCGTTAACTCCTGCCTTTTAAACTGCTAACAGATATATGCGATTTGCATAAATATCTCACTCGCGCTAAATTCGGGCAGCAACTGAAACTTTGAGAATTCGATAGGAAAGTTCAAACTAAAAATAATTTGGTTAATTAAAATAATGAATGCTGCAACTTTAGGAGACACTTTGCGGGAATCACCTAGTTTGATCAGTCAAGGGCCATCTAACCATGCGGTGGATCCAGCGTCGACGTCCAGAGTACAAGATCCGCAAAGAAAAAGAAAGGATGCCCGAAACGATGGAAAAAAAGAAAAGGACTAGGTTCGTCGAGGCAGCAAAGAGAAAGTCAACAGAGAACGGGAGGGGTCAAGAAGAAGGAATATATCCAAAAGTTCAAAGAAAGATCAAAACAAAGGTCAAATCGTACAAAGATTTTCTAGATGTCGCTACCAACCAAGCCCTAAGCAACGACTGTTAGATTCAAAGGAGCAAAAGAGAAGGAGGCGACGAAAGAGGTCTAATTCAGAAAATGACAGGTCAGCCAAGCCAAAATTTATGTTGCAAGCGAGTGCTAAAAAAGGAACCAGTCAAAGGAATCAGAGGTGATATCTGGCAGCAGATTGGCTATTAAAGAAAAGCTGGAATTTTTCAGCCCTACGAAATTCTGTACGGTTAAGGGACCATTCACAGAAACGCCAGTGGTGGATAGAAGGCTAGAGATGCCATCAGCCTCACAAGAGAATCCGATCGAATTAGGACGGAAAAGCACTTAGGACGGGGGAATTCCAAAAAAGAACAGGATAAGTGAAAATGTACTTTATTTATTTAAGTATTCAGTTTATTTTATGTCTTAGTGCAACAGTTGCTATGGTAGAGTTTTGCTTCAAAGGACATCCTAATTTTATTCAGCAGTTTAATTATGCATTTATCTTAAAGGATTCTTTTGTGTATAGAAACATGATTCTGTAATTTTAATCCAAGAGACTGTTTTGAGCAAAATTTTGGCACGATTTGCAAAACAAATATTGGCAACTTCTGCACACGTGATGTAAAGTTCAACGAGTAGTCTTTGGAATTAAAATATGTGAATACTGTTTAATGATAATATGTGAATGCCGTTTAATGTTTTTATCCATGAAGTACGTTCTGTTAACTGCTTTGTGAAAATTAAAAGTGTTGTGATGTTGTATATTATAAATTAAAAGTGAAAGCTAGCAAATGATAATGTTTTTGATGTAAAGTTACAGCTAGCATAGTGCAGCTGAGGTTACTTAAAATTAAGCTCTCCAGCCAACACTAATAGACTTAATGAAAATTAAGGTTAAAACATTAGGTATAGATTTTTGAAACAGAGTGTTTCTGATGTCTAGTGATTCTAAGCTATGAACAATGTAGGATTTTGGTTAGCAGTTAGTTATTTAATCTCTGTTCAAATTTGCACGAACTTCAACCATTACAATGCCGGCGGTGAGAAAACTGAATCTAAAGAAATCAAAATGTTAAAAGATTCTTTGAAACTGTGAATAGCAAGCTGAGAAGTGCAAATTTTAACATTTCTTGGCTAAACTGTTTTTCTTTCCAGATTCCTGTAAGGAGTTGAGATATGAAGTGAATGAGTGCATAAAAGAAA
The DNA here is from genome assembly GCA_000611955.2 of Stegodyphus mimosarum. Lineage (NCBI taxonomy): Eukaryota > Metazoa > Arthropoda > Arachnida > Araneae > Eresidae > Stegodyphus > Stegodyphus mimosarum. The sequence goes on from KK115710.1 coordinate 89,919, forward strand.
GACGCCAACTTTTGTAACGACAGATATTTAAGAATTAGTTATTCAACTAAAAGACTGTAAAGGTTGGTTCATCTGTTAGGCTTAGAATTTAAAATGTTAGTCAAGATCGTAAAAGAGCTTCTTTGTGATTACTTCAATTCTGGTCGAGAAAGTTTCATATTTTTAACTTGGCCAACTATTATGATATAAATCTTTACTTTACCTTCTTATTTCTGTATTCCTCCCCAGAATGCAAACTAGTTTTTAGTGTATTTAAACTGAGGGTTTTGGATCTTGAGAGAAAAAGTTTCTGGCATTTGCGTAGCATGCTTAGATTTATGCCATCTCTAATTGTAACTATCTCAGCTTTGCCTGCTCTAGCAGACGGAATTTTAAGCTTACGGGCGGTTTGATTTATTTGAGGCAACTTGTACTTCAGTATTTAATTATGCAGTTTTGTGTAGTTTAGTATTTAATTATGCAGTCTTAGACTAACTGATCAACGTTTTAAATTTATTTGACTGTACTTATTTAATGCCGCTCAGCTGCATAATGGTTAGTGACAGTAACTGCCTTACCAATGACCCCAGGTTCTAATCTATGGAGATGGCATGAATGTTTGTACACGTATAGTGTTCATGCAGCATGGAGCACTCAAAATACACGCAAGGCGAAAGCCCTCTCGCGAGGTTGATGGTAGAGAAAGAGGGTTGGAGAGCCTCGGACCTCTCGCCGGGGGTATTCTACCTCAAAATTGGAGCGTAAGCTTAACAGTTAGCTAGATACCTCAATCACCTTTGGTACTACAGAGGTGTTGGACTAGCTTCTACCTGTACTTGGTTTTATTTAATTTGTATCGCCACAAGCTGTGGTCATCTGTAGCACGAGCTGCGCCCTGTTTTAATAAAATTTCAGTTTAAATATAAAAGTTGTTAAAACCATCTTTAAAAGTCTTTGTCTGGGTTATAGGAATAAAGTTCCTGTATTAAACTAAGTATAATCTTAAAATTTCACTGTACTATTTACCAAGAAAACCAGGCAACATGTGTCTCAGAGCCTTAACTAGACGCCATGATGAAAATAGTGCTGCAGTAAGTTTTACTCGTTCGTGAGAACTGAATCACAGAAAATTTAAAAACCTTTTGGCTCAACTTAACAGTAAGTATAACGATGTTTTTTAGCATGCCCCAAGCTGCCTGTGGGATGGTTAAGAAGAGAAAAAGTTCTGAAATCTTTCTAAGCCAAGAAACTATTTTATTTTATTTTTACAAAAAAAGAAAAAGGTATGTAGCCAACTTAAAAGTGACAGGAAATGATGTCTTTTAGTCTTTCTGTGAAACGTCAGAACAAAACCTAACAATCTCAGTAGTAATTTATGGGATAAAAATAAACGTTTCGAAGATACTTAATTCCTTTCCAAAAGTATTCGCTTTTGAAAAGAAACTAGTTGTTTAATACGAAGAAATACAGCAATAATTTCAAATTATTTAGCTGCTTTATTCAAGAAATTTAAAAGCAGATTTTAGGATTTAAAAAATGTCAAGAACTTTCTATTACTTATAGAAAATCTCTGGAGTATAGAAACAGCAATTATTGCAAACTAACTGCATTTATTATTACAAATTCATTGAGATCAAACACGATTCGAATTTGGAGGTTACTTTTGAAAAAAAAGAGATGAAGAGGAGAGTTACTTTTGAAGAAAATAGAGATGAAGATGCTTAAAATCTGTTAAGTGCCTAAAATCTACAAGACCATAAAAATGTGCAGAAAGATTATTCACGTTTTTCGTATTAACATATTTTTGTGAATCATTCTGAGTAAACTTATGAAGAATATATAGAAATCGACTTGCTGATTCTTGCTTCGTTGGTGTATTAAAAACAACATGTAGCAATTATAAACCTGATTTGTTAAAAGTGTAAAATGTTTGTCCTTATGGCAAAAAGGACATTGATTTTTAAGTAAGCATTTGGATATAGTTCTATACCCAAATATTTAATTAAAACTTCATATGATTTTTTATATCTACACCAGCTTATTTTTATATTATTAAATATGAGGTATTTTATACTGTGTTGCAGCCCGCTTAACGTAGCAAATATATGTATGTGGTCCGAAAGAATAATAAAATGTTGAGTATGGAGGATCTAGACGTTCTTCTAGGCGACCGCCGTATACTCTGCAGTTTTTGATATGGATGCTTCAGACATTCAAGTGACGTGCAGAAACAAGAATTTAACCATTGCACGCAAATTCTTCAAGTGAGTTTCTTTGATATTACATAAAGTAATAAGCATGGTTTTGAATTTTGACTGAAGATTTTTTTGACTTTCGGAGACATCTGCTCTTTGCTGTTTCATTTCAGGCCCACTTATATCTATCAATAATTTAGATGCTTGTTGTTCAGAAAAAATTTGGCTTCTGTAAATGGTAGCACAGTCTCTGTAGCTCTCACATGGCATTCATCATCGATTAAAGAATCTGAATAAATCCTTCACATTCTTTTCTTTTTATTAAATCTTATTTTTTGTTGAATGGATATTTTCCCACTTATAGATGTACTCTAAAACAATCGGAAGGCTTGTCTTTCTATGACAGAGATTATTTCTTTAACTTCTGCAATCTTGTCCAGGCTATGTTCCCCGGTATGTATGTCGTGTTCTAGCTATTGCTTTCCTTTGCAGAAATATTTATGGAAATCATAAATATGTATATGAGATGGTAACTGTTTCTATTCATTGTTTCATCATGCTAAACGTTTTTATCAGTCTAAGGCTTGCATGAAATTTGACATTTGTGGCATGCTTATAAAAAGGCCTAACAATAGGACGATTGGATTCTAGCATGAAGAAATTATTCCTATGTCTGACTGATACTTGTTAGCAGAATTCAGCAAGAATTTTTATGCTGTAAGTTTTTTTCTGCGACTGCCTGAAGTACGACATCCAGACAGACACATGTGGGAAGAATGCATTTATCACGAATAGCTTGCAATCTAAGAAGAAATTCTGATTAAGTATCACATGAAAGAAAGCCCCATGCTCTAAAGAATTTTAAAGCCATTCCTACTATGTATTATTGTAGTGTAATGATCAGCATATCCAGCTAGAAAAGTGGAAGGTCTCGAATTCGATTCCAAGTAAAGGCATGGCAGTTTTTTCGAGATTTCTGCTCGCAAAGAACCTAACTGTATAATGCTAACTGAAAGATAAAATTATGAGATCGCTAATTTTTATTACATAAGCTATTAAAAGATCAAAATTTATTACGTGAGGTAAGTTTTATAAAAACATACTTGAAGTGAACTTAAAAATATGTAGTACCGTTGCATATCAACATAGAATATTATGCGTAGATTTTATGAAAAGCCATTTAAATTCAATATTTTATCTGATAAAAATATTAAATGCCATATGAAAATATTTGTATTGTCATATTATACGGCTTTATGAAATCCTCTTATCTGTACCCTTTTGTCTGAAACAATTATGGTCAACATACTTCTATGAAACTGAGAACTTTAGAAATTATATAACATGTTATAGCAGAACTCCAGTTGTCTGGAATCCCTCACTCTGTTATCGAAGTTTTTTTAAATTAAACTCACTATTAATGTAATTTTTTTTCATTTTTCTTTAACTTAAATAACACAAAAGAAATATAGCCCACATTTTTTAGAAGTTATCATATTAATATATATGAAAATGTGTATATATCATGCTCTTTGACTATTTAAAAATAATTTTTTATCGTATTTAAAAAATGATTTTTATTAAAACAATAAGCATGTCTTATACATTTCAATTCAGTAATATGTTGACATATATCAATGACATATCGTCAGCTATCGTTTAACAAATATGCACATTACGAATATTTATATAAAAACAATTACAGAAAATTTGTACCACATTGACCAAATGTTATGCTAAGTTTTGAACTGCCTAAATACTAGTGCATATTAAAGTGATGCTCTAATCGAAATTGTTTATTATGATAATGTTGATAACACACCCTTTCTTTAAAAAACTCAATGGCTTTATATTTCATTAATTAGTATATCGATAAGAAAAAAAATGATGTCCTGCAATAAGCTGCAAATTCTTCATATCATGCTTTATGAGTTTTGCGTTGCATAATCAATCGTAAAAAATACTTTAATGTAACAAATGCAGTCAATGAAAGCAACGCCAAGAGCGGATTAGGAATTTCGGAAGTGGATTTTTTAACTCTCAGGACAAGGAAGTGTGCGAGCACAAGAAAGGGGAAATTGGGAACTGAAGATGCTGATAAAATGAAATGCACAGTTTACCAATAAAGAAATCACAAAGAAGCTGGCATTCCTATGTAAGGTGAGAATGAATAGATAACTTGGAAAGTTTCTCGTTTAGTGTTTGGGTTCCACATGAACTCGAAATCGAAAATCATCAACCAAAAGTATCGGTTTGTATTTAATTGTTCGCAAGAAATAAAAAGAGGTTTTCAGAAATAAAAAAACCATTCTCGAGGTAATATTATTCGAAAAGGAGAAGAACTACATCTGGGAGGCGAGAAGAATTGCATTCAAAGAAGATTTAGTGTTGCATATTTAAGAGATATGGAAGATTTTAATTATTTGAAAACAATCTATATTGAATGTAGACATCTGTTGTCATCAGTTAGAAAAATTTTAAACGGGTTTTAACCACCAAACGATAGAATAACGGTAAATGATATACAGAAAGAGAGATTCGAGAAAAGCAGAATAATGTGAAATTCTTATTAATTTGCCAAAGAATCGAAATAATTTCGCCTCCAGTTATTAAAAATTTAGTTTATTGCAGCATTTTTTTGTTTAGATAAATTTCCAGGATAAAAAAGAGGTAAAAAATTATATAAATTAATGTATCCCAACAATAATAACCCAAAAACCAAAAAGAAAGAAATAGAGGGAGGGAGAGAGAATTTTCAGAAAAGAAATCGAAAGTTTCCTGAAAAAGAAGAAAAAGTGAGGGAGAAACGGATGCTGTGTTAAAAATTAAATTTAAGAACAATACTTTTTTTCACACATCTGAAGTTGTTTGTCTCAGACTTGCATCAGTTTCCGATCAACCTAATGCATAGAACTGCATTTCTGTGTTTACTTACAGAAACTTTGCTTAGCCATAACATAAACCAGTTTTCAAAAACCAAAGTAAATATTAAGGCCATGTTTATATCTGCTCTCTATTTAAGCAAGAAAAGTCTGGATTCATGTCACGCATTGCTTCCTATTAGCTTTTTAATGTATGTCGGGATACCCTTCTTCCAGTATGTTTATGTGTGTGATACTCCTTTTTAATTCTTGAGGAAGGTGTAATAAAGGACTCTAGCAAATAAAGAATTAATTTTTTCATTGTTATCGAAATAAATCTGCATATTATTCTGTTTGTTGAAGTAAAATTATTTTACTGTTTTTAAACGTGTAAACATTGATTAAAAAAAAAAAGGCGGTTAAAATGAAAATATAAAATTCCCTTACTGGTATTATATCAATATCTGGTATTACATAAATATCAGGTTATAATTAAGTAATTTGTATATATTTCTGTAATACGTACAAATTACTCGTATAATCTGATGTTACTTTATTATGGTGTTGACACAAGCAGCAATGTGAAAATTTTCATGCGGAGGCAATGTAAAATGGAGTTAATACCAGTTCAGTATTTTCTATACGTCAAAGCAAGTCCCTCTTCGTAGAAAAACACATTAGCAAGGAAAAAAAATGTCTTGGAATGTACATTTTTCATCCGTTCTAAGAATGGAGACAGCGCGACAGCTAGCGACCGAAGTGCACGAGAGAAGAATTCTTAATTATATTTTCTTCGACTTTTCTCCTTCCGTCGATAACGTTAATATTGGGTTACGCCACGACGTTAACAAGTGGAATCCTTAGCATCAAGTTGAAGAAAATAATATGAAATGTTGCGGTACAAAAAGAAAATTATTTTGTATTTTTAAATTACATGAATTTCTTTCCCTGTTCTCCGTGCACGCTTTCTTCTGGGCATTAAGAAATAAAATGGTGTAAAGCAACGCTTCTTAAACTTTCTTTAGTCGTGACCCCTTTTTATCACTAATATTTTTTTCGCGATCCCAGGACCCCATAATATTTACGAAAATTTTGTGGGACTCCATAAGCATTCCGCAAATCCGACACACACTTGAGCGAAACTGTCAATTTTTTCACTTGTATTGTAATATGCTATTGCAGTTTTAGGTCATTAAATTTAATTTCTAATTTTAAGACATAGAAAAACTTGAAAATTTTAAATAAATAACAGACGAAATGACAACGTCACCTGCAAAGCAAGTAAACTGAACGTTTATATCTAATATAAAAAGAATGCGTCAAAACGTTTTCGTTTTTTCTTTGTCTGTATTGTCTTATCTTTATCTATTTTCAGATACATTGTGTAAAAATATTTGGTAATTGTAAATTTATTATAATAAGTTAAAGAAATACCCAAACTGCTAAAATCTTTGGCGACCCCATGCTGCAGGTCCCGCGACCTCCATGGGGGTTGGGACCCACAGTTTAAGAAACTCTGATCTAGAAAGAATGGTACAGTTTTTTTTTATCTCGCTGCGACAAATGCCGAATGTAAATTTTTTTCCCTTTTTCTTGGGCCACATCATATACACTACAAAGATGCTGATGCGAATGATGCAACACTGGAGTATCTGGTTCACTGAAAACTTACCTTCATCGAAGTTTTGTCCTTTCAAATGTATCACCGCCGAAATGTAATCTATTAGGAACACTGAAAAAATCCTATGATCATATCTCAGGCCATGAGTAATAAATAGCTTCCGAAATAATGCACCCGAAGAAATAGTTCGTCTGTCGAGCTAGTAAATTACATGAAAACTAAAGCAGCATAATGATTAAAGGCAGTGCGAATCAGTACGGTAATAAATGCTTCTAGAAAGGTACATCATTAATATGAAAAATATAATGAGTATATGCAAAATTATATTCTGAAAGGTACAAACAATATAAACACCAACGTAGTCAGATGTAGCAATTTTCGAAAATAGGAATGTGCGAAAGACTTATGTACGGAAAGAATTTATTTACGAATTTAACATGGAAGCTACTGTTGAAAATGTCTTCAAAGATATTGAAAAGTACGAATAATTTGATTTGTCAGTAGAGGGAGCGTCCGGCATCTCTGGCATTCGTTCAATGATAGTTATTATAACATCCAAGGTATTCTTAAAAACAATATTTATTTCTTGAATGATTTGGAAGAAGTTTGCAAAGGCGTCAGATATATTTTCAGCATCTTTTCTGTGATGCTTTGTGTTTGATGTTTAGTGTTGCTCGAAGTAGTTGCTAAGAGTTTTGAAAAGTAAAATAGAGATTTAAAATATTAAGAGATGCGCATATTGCTTTTACTAATGCAATCGCAAAGTAATGACTCATTGAAAACAAGCATGTGCAAGAAATCACATGCAAATTTTTTTAGAAGCTGTCATGACTTCTTTTAGTATCTGATTATCAAGGTCTGATTATAAACTCAACCCCTATCTTATTGTCTTCATTTCCTTTTATTGGCCCTATTTATTTATTATTTTATTTTTATTGGTCACAAAGAAATTTTGCAATGAATAAAGAATTTTTGTTTTCGGCGTATATCTACATATATACTTTTGGCTTTGCCTTTTGTAATAAAGAGCGGAGGTATACAACTAGGTGTTATAACAGCTTGATATTCGTTTCAACGTTTTACGGCTAATCACTTTTGAGCTAGGCCAGATACATACGTACGCATGTAAGTACAGATATCACGAAAAAATTCATTTTGAACACGTTTTACAAGCTTTTTAGACAAAAAGTGGTAGTCCGTACGTAGACACATCACGCAAAAAAACAGTCAAAATAGTCTTCGAGAACGGTTGAAATCTGATAAACGAAATTTTTCTGCAATTACGATACTTTCTTTAGTTCGCACCAGGAAGTAAAAAAGACATGAATATAAAGTAAACAGGAAGCACTGTATTGGTTTTGCAACTGTCAGTTTGTTACATTGTATATGGAAGATAAAAAATATGTGAAAAGTATAATTGAAATTAACAGTAGCCCCTTAATTCCTCATTTTCATTTGGCTGCTTCCCCTCTCTGTTCTAAAAATAGTAATAACTGTTTCTGCGCTGCATCATTTCTAGATCAATCCATGTCCTATGACTTGCATAACTACGTGAATTAGCTACGTCATCGCTAATGACGTAACTAACTGAACTCAAAATTTCGAGAATTTAAACCTTTCTCTCGGTGAGCTTCCATGCTGAATAACTGCACACTTCGCGCATACCTCTGTTCTCGCTCAGACGCTGCCTTACTGCTTTCTTCCTATTACAATAGTGTAAGAAATTAAAACGTTCTCGAATCGGCATGATTACAGAGCCAAGTGAATTGTGGGCGCAAATGTCAGTTGCACTAAAAATGAGTATTTAATCTGCCTCGGCTGCCAAGTTTGCTCTTCATTATGGATTAACATTCTATGCCATCAATATTTCCACAATTTCATCCGATATATATATTGTTTTCAAAAAAATGTGTTGTAATTATATATATAACAATATCACATATACATACACACACACACACACACACACACACACACATATATATATATATATATATATAGTATTGTGAAATATGAAATATAAATTATAAACGAGTGGCAGCAGTAAACATGAAATAATGTCATGCGAAAAATTAAAAGACTAAACAGAGATATTTCTAATACTTAACTAGAAACTCCAGTATTGATTACCATAGTTTGGACAATAAACATCTTTTGTCAGGAACTAACAGCATTAAAAAATTATGCAGATACAGTTCTGATTTGCTCATTATTCTGTTAAGATCAGTCTTAAAATGATAAAAAGAAAAGAAAAATTTTATAATATATAAAAAAAACCATGGGGGGGGGCAGGACTTAACATCAGTTAAGAATTCGATGAAAAGAAAAACGTAGTTGTTGATTTTATGAACTGTGTGAAAACTAAAATTTTTGCACAAAAATTTCGAAACCTAGCGCTTTTCTAAATGGATATCTGAATTACTTATTGCGGCATTAATGTTTTTGAGCAAACCATAACTTTAAAAATTCTGCATTCGAAAACTTAATATGAATATCTAGCTTAACAGTGTTTACATATAATTTTTACAATGACATCTCCATCAAATCTGATCCTTACAGGGTAAATATTTTTCGTTTGATTAATTTCGCTATGAAAAACATTCTAATAGATTTTGTATATATGTAAATAACTTCACGCAAAAAAGTGTTCAGTGAAAGTGTAGTATTTTTTGTATAATGTAACATGAAATGTTTGAAAGGAGACATGCTCTGTCGGAAAAATAAGATTATAGAGGCAGGTCTATTTAACACTGAAGTAAGTCGCTGTCTCGCTAAACTGGCGAGATATCGCCAATCTGGCGACGGGTTTGGCGACAAATTTGTATCGCAAAATGTGGCGAGAAATCGCCAAAAATTGGTAATCGTTTCGAGATATTTTGGTCTGGCTCTTGTACAACTGTAATTAGTACCATAACTGAATAACTGTAACTAATCCTTATTCGTAACTTAAAACGTATATGCCTTCCTGTAATTTCGAGAAATGGAAGGTTCTAGAGATTTCGCGGCGGAAACCATATAAAACCTGAAAGAGCATCAGTTCTCAGTTGCTTAGTTCAGTGTGAGTTCGGAGTACTGAGATATTTTCATGTCAGGTTCGCTCTTTAAATGGGCTTTGCACTGCATTGTGTTTAACGTTCTTAGTGGTTTGAAGTGTAACTGCTGATTGTGTTCTGTCGTACTGAGAAGAATTGTACGAGTATTTGTGTGGAACGTTCCAGAACTTTGAAGTGTTTCTTTTGGAAAAATAAATTTTATCAAGCTAACATCGGTTCTGTGAGCATGCAATCTATTACGAACCCGTAAGCGCGCAACACGCTGTGACACTTCTTTTTCCATATGAGGAAAATTTAAATTTTATATGCTTTTAATAAAAGGTGTCACGTGACAAAAATTGTAGAGTGTGAAAGCGTGTTTTTTAGAATCATTAATAAACGATGAGATAGTCATCATTTGACATTCATCAAAACGATTCATAAATCTATGACGAGCTCTTTAAGAATCATTTGATTTTGCAATCTCTTTTAAACATCCATTAAAAGATAAGAAAAGAAGCTGCAAAACTAACGTATCAAACTTCCTAATAAAGCTAAATAGGTACTTCATAAGCTGGTGTCCTTTATTTCGCTTCGATTTTACTTAGAGGAAACTGTGTTTGACCTAGAGTTTGAATTTTCTGTGCTGTTTTTCCAAAGGGGAGGGGAGATGAGCGTTTGTAATGTAGGTTACGTTATATACGTTTGTAATATAGGTTATTTTAAAATCAAATGCTCAAAAATGTAAGTTAAATGAATTTCCATCTATTCCCATTGCTTTTTGGACTCCTCCCTTCTCTAACTTCTTTTGCATCTTCCCGCCCCTTGTTTTTGTTCGAACTGTCGGACAGTCGACATTTTTTTTTTTTTTTTTTTT
>KK115710.1:100509-239534 GCA_000611955.2 Stegodyphus mimosarum
TTTTTTTTTTTTTTTTTTTAGTCCATGATTTACATTCAGAAACTAAAATTCTGATGGTAAAGTAACAGAAAGATAACAGGAAGTAAGTAACTGCAACAACCCACAGCATGTAATAACGTGAATGTTTAGGCTGAGGAAAAATTAAACATAAACTTCATTATAATGTTTACTCTCCTTTCAAAAAAGAATTAAGCAGTGATCCGCGGAATAAAGAAGTAACTATAATAATACGTATAAATAAATGTAATTCTTCTTTTAATGTTTATAATCTACATATCTGAAATGTGGTATCATGTTATTGACATATGACGACATGCTACAAAAGCTTATTGACTGAAAAGCCAATAAGCATGTCCAATGCTACTGAAAAGCCCATAAAAATGTCCTATGCTTTCATATAAATAAATTTAAGCATTTTAATAAACTTTTAATTTGCCTGCCTTAAAGTAAAAACAGCGAACCAAATAACTGATGTTCCATTTGATAAATACTCTGGAAATCGAAAATAAAAACCTAAAAATAGCGGGAAATAATAAAATAAATATCAACCGTCGTAAGTATTTTTTACCTCTATGTCATCAGTTTGAGATCATTTCGTTCTACGCAACTATGTTAGAAGCAATGTGCAGAATCTCAATGACAGATCTGTCGCCAGCTAATTGCGAGACCACCATAAAAGATAACCATTACGTTCATGTTGAGACATTTAAGTGATTCATTGTGTTCAAGTTGCGATATGAAATGTCTATCGAGACGTATTCACGACTGCAGTACTCTGCTCTAAGTGGGTTTAAACACTACCCAATCTATCCTTACGCAATGGTTTACCTAAGGGGTAGGTCTCTCTTTTTCTCAACACATAGCTGCGTAGATTTATTCGAATTAATTGGAGTGGATTCAATCCTGGTATAGCACCCGGTCAGGATTCTTTCCTAATGGCTCATTTTTGTGTACATTATTTTCGCAATAAATGCTGTTTTTGAATATGTTTAGAATATAATACAGTTCAAAATTTCTATTTAAATTTTTAAAAATTCTTTTTTAAATTGAACTTGTGTATAAAATAGTTATCTCTTTCTCCTCCCCTAATTTTCACCATAATGCGGGTTTTTAAACCAGTTTCGTATAGAAAAAATTGCGAAACCGTAATTGAATATTATTGCAGTTTCAATGCATGAATATACATGAAACATGACACAAAAAAGAACCTAATAATATGCTAATTAAGATAACCACTTCTAATATTTTTCGTACTAGATCTAGTACTTTTTGTAAATTTTTAGTGACAAGTACTGTCAGATCTAGTACTTTTTCTGTTCTCAGTAATAATAAAAATTAATCAAGAGAGTGATATTTTTTGAATTTATACCTCATCTTAAGTAAAGAAGAAGATGACTTTTTAACAAATAAGTTTCAACTTTTAACTGCACTAAAATGTCTTTGTGTCACATTTTCTCTTACAAACCAAAAGTAGTAGTAAATTAAAATTACCAAAAGTAGTAGTAAATTTAAATTGAAATTAATATTTTTAGTTGAATATGTGTTGCCTTCGCCTTCTAATTTCATAAGAAAAAATTAAAATGAAAAGTATTTACAAAATCGTAATGCATTATAAATCACACGAACTGAAAGATAGGCCAACCAGCGGCCGAGCGGTAAAGACGCTGAACACTGGTAGTTCGGTCCGAGGTTCGAATCCCGCGAACGGGCTGGCTGCATGGGCGTTTTCGTGGTTTTCCCCCATGTGTAACGTGTATACGAGCCAGTTTCCCTTAGAAAGTCCTCCACGAAGGCATTCCTCCCCTTAGGCAGATAGCCCTCGTGTGCTTTGCCATAATTGAATAACCTAACCTAACCGAACGGAAAGATAAGTACTCCTGATAAGTAGATGGGCCTTAGATATGCAGTAATACATCTTAATAATTAAGCACACTCCCAGCAAGGCAAAAACCGTGGCCGACGCGTTGTCAAGAATTAGACTGGATGAAAATAGTGATCAAATAAAATGTGCTATGTTAACTTCTAAAGTTTTAGATTCCCGGGAGACGATCATAGCTGAATTGCTAAAGGATCCAGAATTCGGTAATATCTATGCTTATCTAAAGGATCCAGATAATTTTGAACATGCAGATCTTGCTGAAATTAGAAATAGGCCCCAAAATTATGAGATCATAGTTAATGTGTTGTTCTATACTAAATCGACAAATGAAAACCATGAATTCAAACCAGTCATCCCAACCACACTACATCTAAGCATTTTGCAGGAACTGCATGACTCACCAACAGCTGGAGATTTAGGGGTGAGGAAAACGGTACGTAGAGTACGCGAGGCGGTGTTTTTTTCGCAACTAATAGAAGGTAGTGACAGCGTATGTCAGGTCCTGTAATTTATGCTACTTAATTAACGGCTTTAATTATAGCCCAGCCGGGTATCTAAATAGTATTCGCGCGACTTCGTAGTGAAATTTTTGGAATAAACCTCTTTGCCCTTTTCCCAAAGTAAGTTAAAAATAAAAACTGATATCTTTTGGTGATTTCAGACCATTTTTCTAAGTGAGTAGAAATAATTCCCTTAAAGCGAGTGTCGGCTAAAATAGTCGCAGATGGGTTCTTACATAAATATACTTTTAAATACGGTGCACCGTTAAAAGTACTAAGCGATAACGGAAAGCGGTTCGTTAGTCAAAATTTTCAAAATTTGTGTAAAGAGCACATGACATACGGCATATGAAAATGGTCCCGTACGGACCACGAGCAAACATCGTGAAAAGAGTTAATAAGAACATTGTCAAAATAATTAGAAGTTATGTTAAAAATTATCATAAACCCTGGGATGGCTCCACTGATGAGCTAGCCTGTGCTTTAAGAGCTGCCAAGCATGATACAGCGAGTAAAATGCTCGCTGAATTATTTCTGGGTAGGAAGATTTTAACGCATTTAGATAGGTTCTTTTTCGAGTAAGAACAGGAACCAGAATTTAAACAGGCAAACATTCAAAAGCTAATAGATGAAACTTTGAAATATTTAGATGTAGCAAGAGAGTGGCAATAAAAGGATGGCTAAACCAAGCGACGAAAAACAAAGATAAGTGAATTTTTCAAAAAATCTTATCTGTTGTGTAAAGTTGCATAAAAATGTTTCAAATACGAAGTTAGATTACAAAACCAATTGCTTCGGTTGAGGACTAAAGTTATTTTAATTTTATTTGGCGAAAGCACAAAGCTATATAGTGCATTGTAGAAATGTAATGTTAATGTAAAGAACCAGTAGTTCGATTTTGTTTATCGAAAGGCTATTTATTAATGTTAACGCGCCAAAAAGATCTGGTCTGATACAAGCAGCTTCGTATTAGTGCTTGTTAATGAAAATTTGTTTTTAGGTTCACACTTTTGGCGAGAAAAGGATACATTCAAGTAAAATTTTCATTTTATTCTCCATTGTGGTAAAAGTATTTGATTGTAAAATGTGAAAATATCTGTTATCTTAAAGTAAATGATACTGCAAATGAAGATTCAAAGCTCAAAAGAGCATATATAAGTATTTAATGCTAAAACTTCAAAATGTAAAAGTTACTACATTCAAGTGCGTTCGCTCAAACGAAATGTTAGCCAAGTCAAATCATGCGATTTTGAGCGAAAGCCTGTTTAAGCCCGAACGTGGGAAAATATTTGGCCTGCATGTGTTTTGTATGGCTCTCCACGGACACTCTAGTTAATTTTTATGTTTATTAGCTCATGGAGATTTAAAAAGCGAATTTAGAGTGTGTCTAAGAAGATTGTTATGTGCTAACAAGTTTACCTGTGTCTAGGTGGAGCGTTTGTTCACTGTGACATATTGCATTTGCGTTTTCACCACACATTGTGGAGAGCCAAAAAGGAGATTAAGTTTAAATTAAAACATGAATGTGTAATTAGTAAATGTGACCCGTAAAAACCGTAATGTTCGGAAAACTTAAGAAAGCTAGGGTAAGTACAAAAGGATTAGAAACTCAATAAAAGAATTAAGTGTTGCAGACGTAAAGTGATACAAACATGTTTATTATTATTTCATTAATGTTTGATACAAACATGTATTCATAGATTTTCCTTCCAGACGACTGGGAGGACAAGACTGAATGGCGTGTTGAGCAAGCATCATGAAGCAAGTACAGCTGAAGAAAAACAAGAAAATAATTATTTCTATTATAGTTTAAACTTTTAGTACTTGTATGTAAACGGGGCTCAGAGCCTGTTAGTTGTAGAATTTAACAGTTTGTAACAGGTCTTTATATACCTTTATCCAAGTCTGCTAAATTCTGGCAGGGGCAACTGTAGGGATTTATATTTATTTTAAATAACCAGTTAAATTTAAGTTTGTGCTCTCTCTTATAAGCCTTCATTCCCTTAATTGTCAATGCCAGAACATTTAAATTTGGTGGAGCAAGCAAAGTAATGCAAATTCTACCAGTTGGAGAAAAGGTTTAAATGCCAAGTTCGAGAAAGGAAAGTTAGAGATACTTGCTTCGGCAGTATATATACTAAAATTGGAACGACACAGAGAAGATTAGCAAGAATGACACGAAATGTCGTGAAGCTTTTCCCGTTTTGTTTCACTACAAGCTCCGAAGTTCCAAAGGAAAGTTAGAGAGCGTGGACAAACTCTGAGCTTGTTGTAACGTGAGCTTCTGCTTAGCATTTATTGCTGGTTAAACGTGGCGTAATAGCTATTACTTCGCTGCCATTAGATTTTCAACGCTCTTTTAGGAAACAGGATAAGTCTGAGCCCTGTAGCGTAATTATACTACTTGTTAGTATCTTCAAATCTTTAGTGTAGTCTTTACTGTTTCAGTTACCGCCCAAGCTTTGCCGGAAAGTAAGAATACAGAGTCAAGTCTATTTAACATACAAGGTTGTCTCACTGGCAAGATATAGCCAAGTTGTCGATAGTTTGGGTGACTAATTTTTGTCGCCAAATTTAACGATAAGTTGCAAAAAGTCGCCAAACTTGGTGACTATTTAACAATATTTTGGTCTGATCACAGTATAACTGTAATGGGTACTGTATATGAATAAATGTCCCTGGTTGCATATACTAGATCACTATATGCAACCAGGGACAGATTAAACTATTTTAGGGCCCTAGACATTTCTTTTCACCGGTCCCCTACACCCGGAGTGCTATGTACCTTTTACGAGAACTTTCTAACAAAATAATAAATGGCAGGTATATAATAATAATTAACAAAAATAGTCAGTTTTTCAACAGTTTTTTAAAAATCTTTAATACACTTTCCAGTGTTAGTACAATTACAAACATTCGTTTGATTATGTATCACTACAATCAATAGAATTGAAACTTTTTGTTTTTATGTCAAAAATTAAGAAAACGAGATTTATTCTCTTAAATGTCAAAACCATAGTTTTGAAACATTAATCACGAAATTAATTCAAAAATCCTTTTTTCTAGCTTTCAGTTCTGCAAATTTATCAATTATTTCTTCGAAATTAATATTATCCAACGCATTTTGTTCTATGTATAGTACAGCTAAAGAAGTTAATTTTGTTTGACTTAATTGTTTCGTAAATAGTTTTTTACGCGTTTTAATACCGAAAACGATCTTTCGCCAGATGTATTCGATTATAGGCAAAAGTAAAAATATAGGTAATATGATTCCCTTATTTGGAAATGCCGATACAATTTTTGCAGTTTTTATAAACCGTAGCAAGTCAGAGAGCAAAGTTAAAATTTGGCTTTTACAGAGTAATAGAAATTGTAATTGTTTCTCACCCAATTCTTTTGTATCAGCGTCTTCACCGTACCATTTTTCAAATGTGGTATCTTCAGATTCAATTGATGCATTGTCATTTGAGTTTGAATGAAATACACTCTTAGACAAAAAAAAAAAAAAAGACGCCCCACGACACACCGAGAAGATATAAAGCAAATTGGACATAAATTGATATGCATACAGGTTTCGATGCAAAATTTTACATTTTGGCTACCAATAAATGAACGGTTGTCCCTACAGCGCATCTGATCTGCGCAACTGGCAGAATATTTAAGAGGAGAAATTACGATTCCAGATCATAAATTCTTCACGAATTTCATTCCGTGTACTCTGGTAGACAGTAACTATGCCTCGCATACAGGTGCGGGAAAGATATGCGCAGATGTCAGAATTTGAGAGAGGTCATGTAGTTGGGCTCAGAAGCCGGTTGGCCTTATCAGCGAATAGCTGGACATTTGAGTAGGAACCATGCCCCTATTAGACAATGTTGGCAAGAATGGGTGAACCATGGCCGCACACAGCGTCAAGAAGGAAACGGTAGGCCTAGAGAAACGACAGAACGTGAAGACCGAGCAATCGTCAGAGCGGCCCTCACAGCCCCAGCTGCATCATTATCATCGATTTTACGTGCAACTAGTACTTCAGTGACCGCAAGGACCATTCATAGACGGCTAATAGAAAGGGGGCTGAATTCACGGCGCCCCTTGCGCCGACTATCATTGATCTCTGTACAACGTCAAGCCCGTTTGCAGTGGTGTCGGGCTCATTCGCACTGGAATGTCATTGACTGAAGTAGAATAGTCTTTAGTGATGTGTCCCGCTCTGAACTGAGCGCCGATGACCAGCGAAGGCGAGTCTGGAGACGCCCTGGACAGCGGTGTGATACCAACCTGACTGTCTTCCGGCAGACAGGCCGACAACCAGGAGTGATGGTCTGGGATTCCATTTCATTTCATAGTAGGACCTCTTTGGTTGTCATCCGTCGCAACCTTACAGCACTGCGGTACGTCGCGAAGTTCTAAGGCCCGTTGTGTTGCTCTTCATGTCACGCCACCATGTGCTTACATTTCAGCAAGATAATGCCCGCCCCCACACTGCAATATTTCTACTGCTTTCCTTAGTGCTTGCCGAACATTACCTTGGCCAGCATGGTCACCGGATTTCCCTCCTATTGACCACATTTGGAGCATTATGGGCAGGGCCCTCCAACTTGCTCGGAATGTTGACGATCTAACGCGTCAGTTGGACAGAATCAATCGATGCCAAGCCGAATAACTGCTTGCATAATGGCCAGAGGTAGACAAACGCGTTATTGACTTTTTTACTTTGTGAAGCTTTATCACTTCAATAAATCATCCAATCTTTCTCAAACTGTAATCATTTGGTTTTCTATACATGAACATCACTTCTACCGATTTTCGTCCCATTCGAATAACTCCTTCTTGGGGCGTCGTTTTTTTTTTTTTTTTTTTTTTTTTTTTTTTTTTATAATTTTAAAAATCTCATTAATGTCTTTGCAACTTTTGCTACATAGTTTTAGTTCAAAACATATTTTGTCACATATTACGTAAAAGCAATTCCGTTTAAAGGCTTTTTTTACCCTGATTATATGATATTTTGTCGTCAGCATCATGATGAACTGTATCAAAAATTTCTTTCCGTTTTCGCGACCTTTTATTAGTATCGGAATATGTTTTTATTTCTCACGCGTTTAATACCTCCCCTTCTGTTTCCGTAAATACGCTTCTTAAACGATTAACTTAAATAAATTACCAAAAATACTTGCCACAAATGGAATTGGCATTGTAAGGATAAAACTGCTTGCATTTATTCTGGCAAGAATTTTATCACAAATGACTGTTAATAAAATGAATTCTAAATCTTTAATTTTGTTTGTTATTTCTCAGGATCCAGTTTATAAAACATTTCTGAGATTCATCTAGAGATATATCGAGTACAGCATTTTTTATTTCGTTGAACCCAGAGCGAATTGCTTTAACTTCACCTGCTCTATAAGACCACCTAGTAGTGTAGAGACATTAGGAATTTTTTGGAAGCAGGAGATCTGGAAATGAGCAATCCTTCGCCAGGACTCGAACCACGGACCTCTCAAATACGCACCGAGCGTTCTACACCACGAAGGCATGGGAAGAAGGCCGGAGAAATACCTTATAGTAGTAGTACATAATTGTTTTACTGTAAAATGTCTATTATTTGCTGCAAAACGTTTTTCTAAAGTGTTCCACCTATGAGCAGACGCCGAAAATATTTATAAAAGTTCTATAATAAATTAAAAATATGTCATTGATTGCAAAAATGATTCACTAGCAGTACTTAGCATCCAATTTAGCGAACGTGAAGCACAAAGAACGTAATGGGCTCTTTGACTATGTTTTTTAATGCGGTTTTGGAACCCATTGTATTTTCCAGACATATTTGCTGCATTGTCGTAGTTTTGTAAAACCACGACAATGCAGCAAATATCCATACCTAATATTTCAAGGTTCTTTAAAACTTCATTTCTAATGATTCGCCTGTGTGGGAATAAACTGGTAAAAAATCCAGAAAATATCTTTATACGGTTTCCATCTTCTGATATATAACGCAATATAAACGTTAACTGGTCTGCGTGCGTTATATCAGGGGTAAAGTCAATTATAATTGAAAAATATTTGGCGGCTTTAAATCAAATTCTGCCAAATATTCTAGAGCTCCTATGTAATTTCCACTATACGAAGCAGAAAAGAGTTCATTACTGCCACGAAATGCAAGAGAATTTTTTTTAGCCAAAATCCTTATTGTTGCTACTATTCGTAGCAATACCAATTCGTAGCAATATTTCCAATATTTTTTTTTTTCTAAATACTGTTTTTCAACGATAGTGTCTACATGTCTCTCAAGTAAATTTCTTGCTATTAACATTTTAATACAATGCTTATGATCAGTAGAATTTTCGTGTTCTTGCACTCCTATATTTGCAGTTTTCCAATCCGAGCATCCTTCTGTAAAAGCTGTTCGTTTGATCGAAACTGTCTTGCAAACGTAGCAGTAAATTGCTTTACTTTTTGGACTGTACACTAACCATTCTCGTACGACTTTCTCACCATCTACTTTATTACGAATACAAATATTTTTGTTTAATTTAATGTCGGAGTTGCAGTTTTTCCACTTTCTGTTACTACACTTTCAGCGGTATGTATAAACGAAATATTTGATGGTGGTCTATTTTCAAGCAAATAAAGCGCTCTTCCACAAAATGACGAGCATCTCCAGTTACATTGCATAACTTGCATTTATCATCATCTTGAAGCCCAAATCTATTAAAATAATAAGGAAATCTTCCATCGCCGCTTATAATTTCATTAATATCTATGCTTGAGTTAATTGGTATTACGAGTCTGGACACTGCCATATTCCTTACAATGGCAATACTCGCCATGGCATTATAACGGCAAGACAGCGAATAGCAACATAACGCTCCAAAATTTTCTAAGACTATATTAAGGATGTTTCAAATGACAAAATTCACTCGAAGGATAATGAAGACCATTGACACAGTTGGTAGCTTGTGACCTACAAGTTGATAGTTACTCTAAAATAGCAGTGCAATGTTTAATGCAATGCATTTGTTTATATGCTTAAAAATAAAATGGGGCATGATAACATAAAAAACGATGTAATGCTCCAAAAATTCTGCAAAAACTCTGCTATAGATGCTTTTAGCGTCAAAGCCGAAACTGGGCAATACTTTATACATAAAAATATAAAAACAGGTCAGAATTTAAATTTCAAATTTATTATCGTTGCATTATCCTACTTCCTGGATTTTTAACAATAACTATCATAATTATTTTAATAATATTTCTGGTGAAACTTATGGCAAAAAGAGCTGTAAACTTTCTGCAAAAACAATATGAAACTGGTATATGGGATCGGGTACATTCGCTACTAAATATGAGATAAAATTAATTCGGATTAAGTATTCATTCTTCTTGGAGATCGTAATAAGTTCATGCCACAGAAATAAATTACATAAAATTCTTTTGTTTGTAATACCAATTCCTAACTACTATATGCTACACTACATACCAATGAATTTATATTAACGTTCCCGTAAGAGTGTCACCAAAGCTGAGAAAAATTCTTACACAGTGCTTTCAAATGAAAGGAGGCTATTGAAATGATACTAACAAATAAGCACATGGTAGGCAATCATAACCAAAGTCATGAATTGATGTAATACATTAATCAGATGAACAGCATGCTAATTATTCAGGATTGATAATAACGGAATGATGCCTATTATCTACCCTGGCTGCGATGCGATCTCCAACCCCATCTTTACTCGACGACCAAACGCCGAGTTAAGGAAACGATACCTTGGTTAGAATGTTGCAATTTTCAGAGAGGGAGACGGCGGTCGTTCCACTCTTGGAGAAGTAATAAGGTAATAAAAGTGCGAGATGGAATTGGCAAAACGCCAAGACGAGACATGAGTCACGTTATTCCGTCTGCCATTACGATACCGATTAAAGGGACCCGAAATGGAATTCTCGCCGATATGCACGCGGAATATCTTAGTCGCCATTATGAGTGATAAACGAACGATGCCGCCGTTGGAACTTCGACTTTTTTTTTAGGTGCTTCAGTAAATGCTGAGTAGTTTAAAAAAATGGAAATGCATAATTAAAAAAAAATAAAATGAAATCTCTAAGTATAGTGTCTTTGACTCAATAACATGAAAATTTCCCAGATGTATTTTAGCTCAAATTTTATGTATAAACGAAATTGTTCATCGTAAATTACTTTGTGCTATTAAAATGGATATTCATTCCTACCGCTATTTACAACTGTTTATTTTATTATGTTTTTACAGTTGTGTGTATGGTCATCTGGTATTTACTGTAGAGATGTTCACATAGCTTGCAACAATACATACAGAGTGTAGAATAAAATTGCATACTTTTTGTAACAGTGTTACAAATTTTGCATATTTGTCAAACTTACAATAATTTTAGGAAAGCTTTTGTTTTCGAGTAAGGTATCTACCATAATTATAGGTAAATTTTCAGTTTTAATTGCGATACTAACTGAAGCATACTTTTCTGCTAATTATTACGCTTTTGTGATGCAAGTATAGTAAAACCGAAATAATTAAATGCGTCTCAATTTGTGACTATCTTTAAATATTTAAAATTAAAATTTACAAAATTTATCACATCAATTAATAAAAAATTTCCTTTTCAGTAATTTATGATATAGTAACATTTGCAGAGAGACCAGAGAAAAAGGAAAAGGTTTTCAGTTTTAAGTTAACGAGTTATTTTTTAGTGATGTCAACAAGGTGTTTTTTTAACTTGTTGTTTAGCTTTAAACTAAATGATAAAAGCAAAAATAAAGTATTTCCTTTCGTTTGAGAGCGTCCAAATTTATATTATAAATAACTTCAATCTGATAGCCTCGAAATTTTCAGTGAATTGCATTTGCTGGAACTGTACTACCATTTATCAGAATTCTAATACCTTAACCAGCATTTCTTAAACTTTTTTCAAGTGCATACCACTTTTATAAATTAGAATATTCTGTGTACCATCTTATTGTTATTCCCTTCGAAAGAAATTTGTTTATCATATGTTACTGCAAATATACTTATATTTTAAAACAAAATTAATTAAAATTCATTTAATGTTATATCCATCTTAAGTAATTAAGTTAGTAGAAGAAAATTTACTTCCATTTTAATAAGGCTATTAGAGTTTGATAATATTTATCTTATTAATTAAAAATTAAATATATCTTAGTGGTCTTATTAATGAAACGGATGAACCAGGGGCATACTGAGGGCAGAGGTGGGAAAGAGCGAACCGCCCAGGCCTCTGATCAGAAGGATCTCCGAAGAACTTCAGTTTTTACGTATAGGCACCTATATGTAGGAGTATAAAAAAGCAACTTTGTATTCTGGCAAGATGATTAAGAATAATTGTGCCGTCTGCTTCAAAGCTTAAGGCCGAATCGAGTTTTCGAAGGTTGTGCAGAAATGTTCCACATCGACTCAAATCATACCCAAAAGTCTCCAAGATTTGCAAATATGGAACAAGGGAGCAAAAACATCCAAACAAGGAATCAAAATGATATAAAGGCCCTTTATTGAAAAGGTATCTCTGACCACAACTGGAGAGAATACAGAAACGTCGATTTGACATGCACCTGGCAAGAAAAATTCTGTCTTAAAAGGGGATATGATCATTCTTGACTGCGATGTCTGTACACGCTGAGGACAAGGTTGTCAAGAAGCTGTTCAGGCATGGCGGCCTATTTCTCTTGTAGCTCCAATTTTAGTGGCGGAATCTTTACTAGCGACTGGTCAAATATTGCCCAGCATCTCTGAAGAAGGTTCCACACGTGTCCTATGGGATTTAGAGCAGGGGACCTTGCAAGTCGATCCATGCGTTGAATATCTTCAGTAACTCTGCGATAGCTAGGGTGCGACGAGGTGTAGGGTTGTCACATATGGGCAGAAAATCTGAAACCTCAGCATCTCTAAGCAGACGCACATGAGACAAAAGAATTTCGGTGTAATAGCGAACAGCAGTGACTCAACCTCTTGGAAAACGTGGAAGTCAGTACGGCTACCAAGAATGACACGATCCCAAATGAACTTCGGCACCTCCAAAACGGTCCCTTTCAATGACGCTGGAGGTGTGACTCCGCGTTTTCTTCTTTCTTTAAATGTGTATACATCCAAGATCACTCTTCACACTAAATCTGCTCTCATCCGTAAAGAGCACTCATCCCACTCCTGTTGAGTCTAGGCCTTGTGTTTCCGGCATTACATAAACCGAGGTCTCCAAATAGTGGATGTTAAATGACACACACCGTACTGGTCGTCTTACATAGAGACCACGTTTGCGCAACCTCCTGTTTACGTAAAATTGGAATCGAATAATCAGTAATCTGATGCATGTGCCTTCGAATTCTCCCGCCTATTTCTTCGCGTCTTGTAGGGCAATATACCGATCGTTTGCCACCGTTGTTGATCGCGAACGATCACTGTTGATCACTGCTGAAAGTTCCTGCCATTGGAAATGCTCTTCAGACGTGTGAAACGATACTGTGAACGATGCCGAATTTATTCGCCACACTTGTCACACTTCGACCGTCTTCCATCTTCCCATTCATGCGACATAGGGTAATCGAGATGACGGCCTCTAATGGCTCCTGACCTTGGGTCATCGAGATGACGACTCCTGACTTGCTTGTTGCCCATGTCACATGGTAATAGCAACTCGACGTCGTTGAAATCACTGTACACCGTGCAATAGCTTTCACCGAATTGCTGAGCGTACACAGCCCGAATGCTTTATACCCTTCTGGCACTACTTCCCATAATGTGCCATATATGCGCATGCCCTACTGTGTAAATCCTAAGTATACTCCTGATTGGTCTCTCAGTACATTCTGTTACCTTGTTCCATTCTTATATTAACTTCTGCGACTTGTCCTTAATTTTTGCACGCAAACGTCTAAATAATTTGCAGGCGGTCAGTCATTGCAATTTATCGAAGCAGAAATTGAAAAATTGAAGTTGATTTCAAGCCTCGGGAACTTTCGATGAGACAGACGAAAATGAAATCTTGCCAGAAACAAAACGGTTAACATGTCATCTTCAAACAGCAAAAGCTGAATAGGACGAAGCTAAAAAATGGTTTGCATTGAAAATGTTAAAGTTTGCTGTGGAAATGGACTTCTAAGAATTAGTCCCTAACTTATATTTGGCTCTAAATACTTTTTTGACAGTACGTGTTTCAGTTGCTTCTTCAAGAGAAGCTTTTGAAAGGTGAAGTTCATAAAAAGTTATATCCGATCAACAATGAGTCAAAAGGGTATTCATTCCAATAAGGGGGCCTCATGGAAATTTCTGCTCCAGACCTTGATAGTTATAGGTCTCCCACTGGGATTAGCATGCCGATTCTTGCACAGCTGTTCCATATTTGATGCATACGGTAAAATTAAGTTTGAAATCGACAGATACAGCCATTTCGGTGCTTGTTTTTATTTGACTTAGCGTTGAAACCCCTGTCTCGCAAATATACATAGAAACAAACTGAATTATAATTTTTAAAGCACAATTGTACTATTTATGCAGTTAATGTTAGTTTTAGCAATGTTGCAGTTAGTTTTAGTAATGATTTTTAATTTTTTTTTTTTTTTTTTTTAAATCTAGAAGTACCACAACAGCAGGCTTCGAGGATTACTTATGATCCGTACACACCAAACTGGAAGTTAATTTGTGTTTTAGTAATTTAAATTTTTGTCTTTTTTTAAACTCTAGAAGTATCACAAGAGCACAATTTGTGGTCTGTGGACCACAAATTGAAAAATGTTGCGTTAGACAAATATCAGATTCGGATTCCAGCTTTAACTATCTTTAGGTATAAAAAAGCTACAACCTTCGGGAACTGTTAAAAAGTTATACATGAATTTATTTTTGCCATAATACCAGAATTAGAAGGAGTTTTCCTTTCCTTCTCCTTGCGCTGTTTCCCCAAAAAGTCACTAATTCGGATTTAGCTGCAAATGTTTTAAATGAAAAGAAGTAAAGGAATTAATTTTGCGCAACTTTAACAAATATATGATCTCATCGATATAGCCTTTTACTCATATTGCAAACTATACACTTTGATATTTATAATGAGTTAAATGTGGTGGTCGCATAAGTCTATGCTTTGTAAATTAGAGATACCACAAAGGTAAGCTTCGAGGACTACTTGTTTTCTTTGTAAGAACTTTGTTAGTGATTAAATATACACGAAGAAATAACTTTGATTTCTAGTAAATAAACATATATGTAAAAGAATCGTAAAATAATCGTAATAATTTATTTGCTAATATATCCCCAATTTAAACATAACTTAAAAATTTTAAATAAATAATAGTATTTTAAATATATATTTAATTTTAAATAATAGAAATATAAATTAATGTTTTATAATTTAATTTAATTAGTAATATGTAATTTCATTTTTAATCATTATACCAAATCATTGATGGGAAATTTTTTTCAATATTGCCTGCATAAAATGTCTTGACCTAGTGCTCTTGCGCTCTGACACTTTCACTTGCGTAAGTGGCAGTGAGAAAACCTGCGTGTAGTAACATGTCTAACAAAAACCCACCATTGTCATTTAAGTTCAGACAGGTATAAAAGTAAATTTAATAGGTTACGTCCACGCGTAACAGCGACTATCATAATTAAGTTCCAATCGGTGCGTGAGTGGCTTTTGTTTACGTGGGCCCCTTTGAATGATTCATATGTTACGTGGGCCTCTTTGAGGGTTTAAATGTATTTTCATGACGTCACTTAGACCTGGACATCTCTGTCATCGAAACACACATTTCTTGATGCCTATGACATCTTAACATATGACGTCAAAAAAAAAATAACCACACTGTGTTCTTTCATGGAAACTGCAACAGAAATCTGACCATAACGAACTTTACGATAGCGCAAATTCGTGTGCATGTGTTCACTCGTTATCACAACGGGGATGGGACATAAATTAAATAGCGCTAGAAGGCCATTTGCGTGATACTGAAGAGAAAGGATTCCACCGGTGAAAAACAAAATCGGTTACTTACAAAAATCTGTAAAATTACATATTTATTAATTTATCAGCGTACTTTAGAAATCTTAATTACGCATTTTGGTTCACAAAGTTCGTAACTGAAAATAGTATCGAGCAAGATGTAATAATTTATACAAAAAGTATGTCGTATGTGTGTCGGCATACGCAGATCAAAATTACATCATGTATGTACAAAATTATTTTTTTTAAGTACTTTCTAAAATTTTCGGCTATTTTTTTATATTTTTCTGCAAAATTATGCTCGTTATCTTAGATAATTGCATAGTTTTGAAGGAATTCATAATCAGGACTTCATGTATTCAATGATGTTCCCAGCTACTGAAATCAAATTTGCCAACGCTGTCGTTTCTTCTAGGTCGTTCTTTTTCTTCCTCGCCTCGGTTTCATTAGCTCTTAAAATTTCTTTAACGATAATTTGACTTATTATGTGGCGCGTTATTTACTTATGATTTTAGTAATATCGAAAACCGTGATATATGCAGCACCATTGAAATAATGGAGTATTTTATATTCTCCTGCTAGTATTTCTTCAAGACTGTTTTAAGAACGATTATAAAGCAGGTATTTATAAAAGAAAAGAATTTTAATCATCGTTTATTATATCTGGCATCAAAAACAACACTGGAATATATTATATTCTCTTGCTAGTATTTTTGCAAGTTTTTTAAAAAAACTATTATAAAGCAGATATTTATAAAAGAAAAGAAGTTTAATCATCGTTTATTATGCATTCTTTGAACAACACCAGTAATATAAGGCCATCGTCAGAATTGACGATTGTCTAGCTTGTCTGCGGACAACTGTTCATTTTGTTCTTCGCTTCCTTAGGCGGATTTGTCTTACGTATAGCGCCATTTTCATAAACAAACGAACTTCTCATCTTCTATCACTTTCCTCAAACAAAACGGATCTGCCAGCCTTTAATTGTCAATATTTTTTAAGCAAGTATATATGAATCTGTTCGACTATAAATACACAGTGATAAAAAATCAACTACTAAAACACTGCAGCTAAGCAAATAAAAATATTTAAAGTACAACGATATTTGGTGATGCCACTCCATTTTGCGTCTTTTGAAACTTTCAAAATACTAATTCTCCTGCCTAACGAGGATTGATTCTTGGCACTAAAATATTAGATAATAATTGAACAGATACATGCAGAATCTTAGTTTCCGTGCATGAAGCATATTATAAGTTTCACATTTTATAGCTTATTTATTAATTAGTAAGATATTTGCTCCCAGAAATCAATATTTGTTTGCTTTTTTACAACAATTCATGCAAAAAAGTATACTGAATCAAAAAAAAAAAAAAAAAAAGGTGAGGGTCTAATATGTTCTCGGGTCGATTGACGAAATTCAATCTGCGTTTTTCATGTCCCGGAAGCGCGACTTAGGATATGTATTAGATTTATATATAGCATTGTTCTAAGATAGGTATTTTGACACAAAATAGGACTTTTTATGAAATGACAGGCCAAATTTTTCCATATTTCGATTCTGTTACTCAAATTATGCCAAAGTGCCCAGTTTTTTAAAAATCGCTCGAGTAGTTTTTAAGGAATTAGCTCAAAATTTTAGCTCCTCAAATATTAATTGAATTTGATATATATTTAGTAATATTTCTCTTTTATTAAACGTACTTGATTGTTTCTTTCATATTTCGAAATTTAGGCTTAATTCAAATATAATTCGCACATTTTTTTATGTTTATATTTAAAATTTGTAATTTCAAATAACTTTTATAAATTTTTCGAAAAAAAAATTTGGATTATAACCTATAAAATTTTTACCATCGCCTTAAAGTATATGTATTTCTAAGCATACTCGCAAAAACTCAAAGTTTTTTATCCAAAATTTCCTAAGAGATACGTAAATTTACAGGTTGGTGTGTTTTGAAATTTGGCATATTTGTTATAAGCGATAATAATGCCAAATGTGGTTTACGCACTTTGTTAAATTTATTTGAAAATAGGAACGATGGACCTTTTTCCCCCCGCTTGTGTACGAAGGAAAAAGGCAAAGAAAAATAGGTTGCTATAAATTAAGAAATTCGTCAAGTGGCTCAACATGAAAAAAATGCGCCAAGAGAAATTTTTCGAACTTCTCGGTAAATTTCGCACCAAATTTTACAAAATTTAATATTTAAGCATAATTTGAGTCATAGAATCGAAATACGGAAAACAATTGGCATGTCATTTCAGAAGAAGTCCGATTTTGTGTCAAAATACCTACATTAAAACAATGTTATATATAAATATTAATATATATCCTAAGTCGCGCTTTCGAAACATGAAAAGGCAATTTGAATTTCGTCAACCGGCCCAGTAGAACGGGAGATACAGAAGTGTCCCATTTTTCCCCCGCAGTGTATATATTCTTTTTAGCAATAGGAATTAATTTATTAAACGTAAAAATTAGGAAGAAATTTAACGATTGCAAAATGAAGGAATGTTCAGTGAAGTTCAGAAATCGTTTTGCTATAGACAGATACTTCATTCTTAAGGTTCTCTCTGTAACTCGGCATACATGTCATATGGCAATCAATATGCTGATAACAGATTCACCTTATAATCTCGTATATACGAGGTACAGTAAAGAAATATTGAAATAATAATATTTTTTACAACAACTACATGTCGACTTAAATAAAAGTGCCATTTTTAAAAAAAATGTAGTTCGGGTGCCAAACGAAAATTAACAGCAGCGACCGTTTACTATTTTGTAAACGGTCGTTGCCAATTTGAAAATTAATAATTTGGTTTCGTTGTAGTGGAAATACTCCCGCATACATTTAAATTTATGTAACATTCAATTTTGAGAAACTTAAAGACACGCTATAAGCATAGACTCTAAACTTGTTGGAATGCATCTTCCCCCCCCCCAAAAAAAATTAGTCAAATAGAAAGATATTTGTAAGCAGCACAAGGTCTTTTAATCATCATCAAGATTATCACAGTACATAGTTTAAGAAAATAGCGCATTTATAATAATTTTCTATAGCAATAGGCATAGCCATGGCTAGTTATTTTTTTGCTTGAGACAAGCAGGTAAATGCGTACCCTATATAGAATAAAATTAACTATTTCTGTACACTTTATATTCAACAAAGTTAGGTTTACTAAATCATAGCATAGCTCTTATAATCAATTTAAACTTTCACAAACTGCTTTTCCCCGAACAATAGTAATAAGCAATGTTACAAATATTCTTAATGCAGTTTCCGAATTAGGTACGAATGAACTAAACGTTAATCTGAAATAATCTTTAAGTGACCTGACCTTACTGTAGCGATCAGAAATACTGAAAAAGCGCGGTTCTTAAAATTAGAAATTTCTGGTGGAATATCTCGGGCATTTACACAATTTGGATATTTAAGCGCTAATCCAATGACATTCATTTTGCACCATTTACCGAACTAGAAATCGAAAGTTAACTGTTTAAAATTTCTTATCCACATTTTAGTTATGAGATTAAAATATTTACATCTTCTTTCATTTCTACCACGTGGTGGGGGGGGGGAATCTGAAAGGTTTCAGATTTTAAATTACTTCTAACGGCGCGTTTTTTTAACATTTTGTGTGTTACCTTTATTTATTAAGTATCATGTTCTTCGCATTTAAACCATAAAATTCAGTTAAAGAGCAAAATAATTTTAAACTGACCATATGTTTAGAATTTCCTATACACAGTCTCGCGCGCTGGAGATAAAAATGTTTTTTTTTTTTTTTTCTGTACAACATTGCCATGGCTCGCTTTGAAATCCTTGAGTTTGATAATCAAAAATTCGTTTAAAGTTTTGCAAAATATGAAATCGATAATAAAACAAATTCCACATTTCAAATTTGGGCTTCCAGATGCCCATATTCGCAGCAGGATTACGTCATTCAAAATTCCATGGCTCTAGATACCGTCGTTTTATCACAACATACATACATTTATGCACATTCTTCATTATTTAATTTCTTTAAATATAATACAGGGCTGCAATATTTGGTGGCAACAGTTTGAAAAGTGAAACGACATAAAACGTTTTCGACGCAAAACCGCAGAACGAAAACAATAGTCCTTCAGGGACAAAGCCCCTTTGGACTAAAAATATTTTCTGAAAAATTAGTTTTTATAGCAACTGAATGTTAACGATCTGATTTATTAATCTGCCCTTTTCCCTTCATTTCATATTCAGTTTAAAGTTAAACTTTCATATTTGTCATTCTCCTGTTAAAAATAAATTACAGAGAGAAAAAGAATCCTTTCATTACGTTCATATGTTTAATTCAAAGTACGGCAAAGTAAGTTTAAGATTGCCAGAGGAGACAATGATTATCTATTTGCCGAAGGAGAGAGATGCCATCGTAGAGGACTTTCTAAAGGAAAGTGGAAATTGTTAAGTTGCACATTAGTAAAACCCTCAGAACGCCCATGCACTCAACACATTTGTCGCACTCGATATTATGTTATAATATCTATATACGCTATTAAGCGTGCAGCTTGTTCAGTTAAAAGTTTTCTAATGTAAGTTTTTTTTAATTATCTATTTATTTCAATTTTAAATTTCCTGCGTAAAATTTTAAACTGGCTTGCTTAAAGAAGCTCTTAACTTCAAACCATTGCAATGATACTTCATTTGATCCCTTATATAAATTTGAGGGATTATAAATATAATACAGCTGCCATAATAAAGCAATGTTAACGGGCTGAAAATTGATAATGATTTTCCATTCTCGTTTTGAACATTAAATCGCTAATAGTTAATTAATATCTTAATTTTGTTTGGCTAACGATTAAGGAAAAGCACGTAAATGAGCAAGTGCTCAAAAATTTCTTTATTTATTTATGGGTGCTACGCCTATACGGAAAGAGAGGGAAGCCTCATGGAGGTTTTTTTAAGAGAAATTGGCTTGTATCCTCGTCGCATATTGGAAAAAACCACAAAAA
The DNA here is from genome assembly GCA_000611955.2 of Stegodyphus mimosarum. Lineage (NCBI taxonomy): Eukaryota > Metazoa > Arthropoda > Arachnida > Araneae > Eresidae > Stegodyphus > Stegodyphus mimosarum. Next base: position 120,863 of record KK115710.1, read on the forward strand.
TGCCCATTCAGCCAACCGGTTGCTGAGACTCGAACCCCAGATTAAACTACCAGTGTTCAGCGGCTTTTTCCGCTCAGTCGCTGGGGGAGGGCAAGTATTCAACAATGTAGTACCCTATTTGTGATATTTTAAAACTATGTTTTATATATTTTACAAACTAAACTTTACGAATTATAATTTATGTTTTAATACATTTTTAAAATGGTGCGGCTAATTTTGCCTTCTTCGTAGTGGTTGACCTGCGGCAAATGCCTCATTTGTCTCGACTCTGGCAATAAGTTTTATTAGCAACAGTTTTAATCATTAATACAGATGATCCAAAAGTCGAATATATCAAACTTTCAAAAAAATGTGGAAGTTCTAAAATGGATGTTAATCGTAATGGGTAACACCCCTATACTGTCGCCAGTACTACTATCACTGAAATTTCAGACGCACTTGCACTGCTGTTAACCTGTAGTGGTCTATGCTGTGCTTCTTTTTTTAAAAAATTTGATGTAAATGATAAATAGCTGATTTTATTAGAGGAAAATTGGGGTTATCATTTTTGTTTAAAGGAAAGAAGAGGAATATTTGCAGATATGCGACTCTCCTCTCATCTGCCTTGCAGAAAAAGTGGATTCACAGAATTCAAAATCTCGATAATTTCCATTTAGTTTACATGTAATAACCCCGGAGAAGGCATGGATGTTTGTAAATATATAGTGTCCGTGGGGCATGGGAGCACTCTAGATATGCGGCGAACCGAAAGTCCTATCAAGAGTTTGGTTGTAGAGGAAGAGGGGTGGGAGATTCTCGGACCCTTACCCCCCCGAGGTGCTCTCCATCAAAATGGGGGGGGGGCGAAACTGAGCAAAGTCTTACTGTGACCTGTATGGTACTGAAGGATTTTGCCAACGACAGGCGCAATCTTGCATTCTTTGCAATGATGTATTTCGTGGGCTTGTTCTGATGTTACTGTCAGACAAGTGTGATAAGTCACAACAACAACAATGTATGTACTAGCAGCTGTTTCTGTTACACAGGAGGAGGAATTGGAGGAAGAGAAATTCGATTCTGAATTCCGATTGAACTGGCAAGTTTCATGCTGTAAGAATAGCTGTTTGACATTCATCAGGTATTAAGCTGGGATCTGAAGTATGAGGCAATAAAATTTTCTCATTCAATTCATTGATTTATTTATCGGAAGCGATTTATTTTTTTAAATGCACGAAGTCTATAAATTTCGACGCGAGATGAAAAATTTTCGGGCAACCTTTTCGGTCCACCCTTGTTGCGTCACATGCAGCTAACGGCAGCACTGAAAATCATTAGCCAAGATTACTGTTTGCAATCTTTCCTTGTATCATTAAATATTTTTTTCTTTCATGGCGTTGTTGTATACAAAAGAAATCTCAAGATTATAAAAACCCAGCGAAAGGAAAAAAATCGCGTAAGCATGTTGTTCGTCCCACGTGGATTGATCACTCTCGGCTGCTCTCGGCCCTCACCGGTCACTTTTCGGCCCACGTCGGAGCTTGCAACGGTTCGATCATCATTTCCCGCGTACTTAGTCGCCCACGAGACTCATTGTGGCGTAGCGGGGAACAACGTCGAGTTTTATTTATTTGTTACCGAAGGCAGAGTTTCCCGCTTAAACTTTTCCTTCGCCTTCGTTGACATGACCATCAACGGCTACATCAAACGGAAAGAAAAGAAAACTGGTCTAATGATGGCTTTAGGTCATCATTTCTTAAAGCCGCTGAAGACAAGAAAATGTCAAGTTTATATATATACGTAATGGTTTTTGAGAAAAAGTGGATCGAGGAAGATAAGTTCATCTTTCAGATTTAATTCTCTGATGTGGGTCGTATGTTACAAAACCTAGAACTCTCGACATAATGTATTAGCTGTTGCTAAAATTATTAGATTAATTTATTAAATTGACAAATGTATTATCTGTTGTGTGTATAAACGCATGCATACATACATATAATAATAAATGCAAGGAAAAAACAGAGTAGCGTCGATGCGTAATAGCTATGTAGGATAGATCGTAGGTCCTTATTGAAGAGGAAGAATTCTGATTGCATAGTATGCTAATATGTTGACTTCGTAATATCTAAGAAACTTAGCAGTCGAGGCAGTTTAACTCCATTTTTATTTGCAATTGACATTTGTGACCACAGTTAGCTTGGCACTCTAGTTGTACCTATTCAAGAACATTTACATTTTTGATATTATTGCGATAGAAGGCGACCACAGAGAAATAGCGGCCAAGCAGCGCACAGAGAGAAGCTGAAGTGAGTAGTTATCCAATATGGCAGCACACGGAAGAGAAAGGTTTTGGTTAGAGTTAAAAGTTTCAGTTTCCAAGAGTTACGTCATCAGCGATGCGCAGGCCATGCAAAATGGAATAATCTAGAAATGACACAATCCAGAGAAGTTATTACGATTTTTAGAACAGAGAGGGAGAATTAAAGAGTTACCGTTAGTTTAAATTATAATTTTGATTCACATAAAGTATGTAAGATAAAAAATATGTGAACTGTGATTTTCAACCTTTCTTGCCCCTGCACACCTTCCACCATTGTTAGATGATCATCCCCCCTCCTCTCCTTAATCTGAGATATATATAAACAATTAATTAAATTTAGATTATTTTTAATATATTTTATAAATTAAATAAGGAAACATGTGGAAAATGTGCTTTTATTCAAAATTTGAATAGAAGTAGTCTTTTATATTCATAAATTAAAACTAAATCCTTAATAGGTAAACAAAAGGCTGATCGCATTCCCTCCTTGAAACAGGGACATCCCCCCCGGTTAAGAATATGATACCTTTCAAGGTCTCCACTTCTAGCAAGCAAAATGCTAATTATTAGAATCCACTAACTTGTAATTTTATGTTAATTAACCAGTTATGATTTTGATCTTTATATAACTTCTTTCCGTATTTCTTCGGAGAATGCAAATTAGCTGTGAGAGTATATAAGTTGAAAGTTTTGAATCTTAGAAAGAAAGAACTATTCTGGCACTCGGGTCGCGCTGTTAAAATTCCTAGCCAGCTCTATCTGAAAGTGACTATTCTGGCTTTTGCATTCTTTCGCTAATCGATGTTTTAGACCGGGGATGGCCAACTGTTTTGGAATGAGTGCCACTATCTGCAAAAATAAAGTTAAGCGTGCCACTTCCAAATTTTCCAATCTACTAAAAAATATAAAAAAGTGAAAGAAATGTTATTTATAGGCTAATTATGGGATTTTTTAGGCAAATAACACATTTCTTTTATGTATGTCTGAATGGTTTAAACTAGATTTTTTTTTGTTGTTACTAAACATTTTTTAAGGTTTAGTGAGTTAGGTTATGTATAAAACAAAAATGAATAATTTGAAACATTTAATTCTAAATAACTATTAAACAGTCAGTACTTAATGTGGTTTTTGAATATGGAGTTTTTTTTTTTTACCAAGTCGTCTATATTAGGAATAGTTCTTGAAGATGCTAACAAAATTGGGTGTTTTAGGTGCATATCAGCTAATATTGAATGATATTTTTATTTTATCATGTTCATAATAGAAAACGTTTGTTCACGAACATATGGTTGAGCCAAACGTACAACAATATCTGACAGCCAAATTATGTAAATTTTGGGAAATTGCTTATTGGTACAAATTCGATATAATTTGAATCACTTGCACTTGAAACAAGTTTCTTATATTTGCTTTTCAGTGTAATATGCAGATGTAGATCAATAATTTCTATTTAGATTACAGTTGGATAACAATTTACATCTTCTAGAGAAATTAAAAAAGGATTTGGGAAAACAACAGCATTTCTCTATCATTTTGAAAATCACCAAACCTAGTACTGAATGAATCCTGCAAAATGGATATTAAATTTTCAAATCTATCATAGTTCGGAGCATTATAGACTTTGGTAGCTAGTTCATGCATTAATATGACTCTGTTTTGGTAGCTAATTCCTGGATTAATGTGAAATGTGTTAAACTTTTTTCTCCGAAATTGAAACAAGCAAACGCTTGTTCACAAAAGAAGATATATGACCAACTAGGGTAGGAAAGATGCAATCTTTGCCTGCAATATGAAATTTAAATTATTTAAGTGACCCATAATATAGCTGAGAAAAATTAAGTCCCATAACCAATCTTCATTTTTAAGTAGCAAACACTTCACTGGGCAGATTATTTTTTATTTTGTTATCTTTGTTCTTGTGCATTCTACTTCTGTATGTAGCTGTAGCTGAACTTGGAGATAGCGGAGTGTTGCGGTAGTGAAATAAACTTAAGCTAAAATTCAAAGAATTAAATTATATTTATTCTAATGTTTTTATGTGTGTATCTATCGACGGAGTTGATATAGACGATATTATTATTCTTTCAAATCTTTTCATTTTTTAGTAAGTCTTCTCGTGCGAATGTTAAAACACCACCGTGCCATATTGTAGCGTGCGTGGCATGGGTTGGCCATCCTTGTTTTAGACTTACGGGCCGGTAAAATATTCAGCCAGCTTATAGCTTATTTTGTTGAATATGTAGTCTTAGTACATTAGCCGCGTTTGAATTGAACTGACTGTTAACATCGCCACAAGTGGTGGTTTGTCTGTAGCCCAAGTCGTGTCTTTTAAGTTTGAAGTTCAAACTAAATAAAAAGGTTATTTAAACCTTCTCCTGCATTTGAGAGTTTTAAGATGTAGCGATAGCTCCTTAAATTCTCTAACAGAGTCTGCAGAATTCAACTTCAGTTTCCACACCAATAGCAACTCTACAAACTATTAGACGGAATTTTTGGAAATAATTTGGGAAATCAAATGGCATTACTGTAAGAGTTACAAGCTTTTTAAGGACTTTGCTAAATTACTCTTAAGTCATTCAACTGTAGTTAAAAACAAGAAAGACGTGATAAACAGCGTAATTTAGTTCCATGATTCCGAATACTGTTTCCGAGTTTTCATCTTTGGTCGTACATAAACATCCAGAGAAAACAATTAGTGACTCTACCACTAACATAGCATACCGGGAAAATTAAATAAATAACGAATAAAATTAAAATAAAAGCATTCATGTGCTTATTCTTTGCTGGGAAGGGATGACTGAACTAATGAAAGCGATGTAAGTATATATAAATATTTATTATTATAAAAATACAAATATTTAAATCTATACTTATGCACACACATAAAGAGAGTAATTATGTAGCTATATTTCAATACGAAAAACACAGATAGAAGTAACAAAGAAATAAAACGGGCTTTTACAATAATAAAACGCAAGTTTTATAATTTAAATATCGTTGTAAATTTCTGTGAATATTTAAATCCGCTTATTATTGTGTATTATTGTGATATTGTTTTGATTTTTATTTGTTTAATTTTTGCATTTAAGGTTATAATTCTAAGGTATATTTTTATGTAATTAAATGTATGATTAAATACTTCATATACAAGTCTTCAGCAGGCAACCACCTATAAATAGGCAGGCAATTTACATCCATGCCTTCTCCAGAAATCGAACCCGGACCCTTCGGTAAGGCAATCAGAGTCACTAACCACCTTCCCGTCTGAGCCGCATTTTACATAAAATACCCTTGTACTGTTCCCTTTTTTTAGCACATGCAAGTGGTAGTCAACATTTTACACACCTTATCAGGACTTGTATTTCTCCTTGTTGATTTCGCAAACATAACTGTAGTCCTGAGTAGGAACAGGGAGCTTACTAAAAGCTATGTTCGTGCGTGTGTAGAAGATACAACAAAGATAAGGAGGGTTCAAATTACCCTTTATTTGCTTATCGATTTTACATACGTTCCCGAACTTCGGGATACAAAGACCAAACACTTGTGGTCTGAACTCAAAAGAACTACTAACTAACTAAAATTTAAATAAGAGCTAACTTTTAATTTCGTACACAGATGACTAGCACTAAGACTGGCCTTTTAAATGACTACGTCTGTAGTACGCAAACTGCGGAAAACTACAATAACTTTCAAGAGTGTTAAACCTCTGGTAAAGGCAGATAGTAACTGATTGCAAGCTCCCATAAAGACTCGTAGCAAGAAGACTCTCTCTCCTTCCTTTTTCTCTCTTGGCAAAAAGCCAATACTTACATACTTAAGCGTTAGCAAGTACAGTTTGCATAAACATATTCACGAGTTAATTCTGGCCGGACGTGGAAAATAAGAGATGATAGTGAAGTTTTAAAATAAAATAAACTTTAATTAAACTTAAGATCCTTACATACTTCCCTCCAGAGTTAATACTTAGTCTTGTTGAAAACTTTTAATTCTAAGTCTAACGAGAGGCCAATCTTTCACAAAACCTCCTCACTAAAACTATCTAATCTAGAAATTATGTAAAATGCAGTTTTACAATATTTCTTCCGGGGACAATTATTCTTCATCTGTTACATTACCTAAAGAGAAGAATTTCTTGACTCTTATCGGTTCCTTCCTGAGATCTGGAAGGAAAACTATTTTAATCAATTTGTCAAGTAATTTACATGGCAAGTAACACGAAAACGTATATTTTTTCCTTTTAAACTCCATTCTTATTTCATTCATACCATTATTTAATTATCTCCCCGTGCTCTCTGACCTGTGTTGTAAAGAGAGAAACACCAAACTCGAGCGTGTTTATGTTCAACACTACCGCCTACAGTCAAAACACTAACGTGTTAAAATTCAGCATATCAAGACCACAGAACACACCTTATATTCATCTCTGAACCCTGAGATACTATTCTAAAATAAGTGGCTAACTCTACAGTATAGCGTCAGAGAGCCTAACTACATTCATTCATTACAAATTTAGCACGTATTCACCATGCGTTAAGTTGCATTTATGCAGTCATATTCTTTTAACTCAGCTGTTTTAAACTTTTACATTCATATAATGCCTTTAACACATCATTGTACTTCTTAAACAATATTTTTAGAATGTTCTTAATGTACTTTTCTTATATAGTTACAAAATCTTTTACAATACTGAACTAGTTACACTTTACTATTATACAATAATATTAGATTACTCGCGAGTAGTTGAAAAACATAGTAACAAATAGGTAAAATTCATTTCTCACCTTTTTGGCGATAAAAGTAGATCTCACATGAGGTAAAACTTCTTAAATTCTGCAACTTGCAGTAAGAACGAAAATTAACTTAAAGTTTCAAAGTAACATAAAGTTTTACTTATCTTTTTGATATTCAGACATCCGTTTAGCCGCCCACTCCTGGAAGGTAGCAAAGACCATGGTTTGATTGATCCTCCGCCTTGTAAGGGTCCGACCCTCAGTTTCCTCCTCAGTCCGTTTCCTTTTTAGGCGTGCTTGATGCTTCTTGAAAAACTTCTTCCTCTCCGTTGGTTGACTTCTGGGTCGCTTAATAGGTGCTGTCCTTGGGGGCGTCGGGACATTTTTCGTCGGTTGTTGTCGAGATCTGGCGGTTTGCTGTTCCAATTTTTGTTCCCTTGAGAATGCAGCTGGCTTTCCCTTGTCAATTCTTGGACACTTGCTGCGTAGACACCTTCCTGAGGGTTCACTATTTCTTTTCTTATAGGTGCCTTAACTGCGGCCATTCCTTCTCGCCTTCTTGGTACTGTTAAAATTTTTGTCTTCCTCCTGTTGGAGCCGATCGTGACATCTCTTTTTTGGTCGGGGAAATATTTTCCTTTTCTTGTTATCTCCGGTGTTCCATTGTGGGGGGCTTTTCTTTTCTTGTTCGTATCTTTACTTGTGGCTGACTCTGGCGGTCATTGTTGTTGTGCCATGTGTTGAGATGCTGCTTGCCGTGCCGAATCCATTTGGCGTAGTTTTTCTTGCTCTTCCGTTGGCAGATGTTCGAGGTTTACTGTGGGAGGATCCGCTTTTACTTCAGGCACCGGTTTCATTCTTAGCTTAAGAGCTGCTTAACTGAAATCTAGTGCTGCTTCAGACGCTGAAAGAAAATCTACTCCTAATATTATATTTTCTTGAAGATTTTTTACAATAAGGAATATAATTTTTACCTGCTCATCCTTAATGCGGATATACAGTGGTATTTTACCTATACTTTTGCCTTTTTCCCCCTGGACTTCTATAATCGTCGTATTATCCGAACTGTAGATTCTATATCGACGAAAACATTTTTTAAAAAATTCTTTTGCCACAAAGCTACACTGTGATCCTGTATCCAGGAGGACGGTGGCTGGAATATTGTTCACTAACACTTCAATCTTCGAAAGAACTAAATTTTTCACAACAACTGTATTGAGCTTGATGATAGAGGGATTTTCTTGGCCTTCGGATTTTCGCACCCTTCAGTCAGCAGAAATCCGTTTCAGTTTAAATATTCTTTCTTCTTTTCCGCTGGCCTTCAAACTTTTTGTCTGGCTTATTTTTGAACTGTCGACGTTTGCTGTTTGTTTTTGAATATTCAGGTTTCTTTGATCACTGATTCGACTTGCTTCCGTAGCCGCGGTCTTGCCTCTGCTGTCGCGAGTTCAAATAATTTTTCGAAAGTCGTCGGATTCCCTATTTGGATAAAGTCTTGTACTTGGGGAAGTAACCTAGGTAAAATGACATGATGATTTGAGGATCCGGCCGACATCCATACAAAAGCTTAAATAATTCTATTATTCTTAAAATGAAGCTTCAGAGTTCCTTAATTTTTTGCTGGTATTGCTGAAGAGTTCCGCTTCTAATTTCGCACGATTTCATACTACTGGGAAGGTCTTTACTAAGGAGGTCTTGAAATTTTTGTAAGTGTAGGTAGAACTTCTTGGGTTAGCCCAAGAGATTTTTCCCGATATACTTGAACTAGCTAAGCGCTTGACCCCTCAACGTGCTAAAAGCCAAAGTCACATTCTGGAACTCCTGGACTGGATAGAGCATAGAATGGTCATTCAATTTTTCCAAAATATTATCCACCGCTGAATTCTCATCGAAGCTCGCTGCTGGATTCATTGATGCTCGCATGGTCTGGACGATGTACCCGAATCCTTCTAGGGTGGCAGCTGGCATTTCTGAATTTTGGGCCGATACCACGGGTTCATCAACTTCCTCTTGAAAGTCGGCCATGGGTCTTCTTCGGGCACCACTATCGGGACTTGTGCAGATTCTAGTTGGTTTCGCAAACATAACTGTAGTCCTGAGTAGGAACAGGCAGCTTACTAAAAGCTATGTTCGTGCATGTGTAGAAGATACAACAAAAATAAGGAGGGTTCAAATTACCCTTTATTTGCTTATCAATTTTACATACGTTCCCGAAATTCGGGATACAAAGACCAACTACTTGTGGCCTGAACTTAAAAGAATATAAGACTAAACACTAACTAAAATTTAAATAAGAGCTAACTTTTAATATCGTATTCAAATGACTAGCACTAAGACTGGCCTTTTAAATGACTACGTCTGTAGTACGCAAACTGCGGAAAACTGCCATACGTCTTTAATTTTCAAGAGAGTTAAACCTCTGGTAAAGGTGGATAGTAACTGATAGCAAACTTGCGTAAAGACTCGTAGCAAGAAGACTCTCTCTTGGCAAAAAGCTAGAATTTAAATACTTAAGCGTTAGCAAGTACAATTTGCATAAACATATTCACGCGTTAATTCTGGCCGGAAGTGGAAACCTTTACATTTTGTATTTATTGCACATCTGAAAATCTGAGCTATAAGTTAATATTTTATCTCGATATGGTCATTTTAGAGCAAGGAACGGCGCAGAAGGGGTAATTTTTGGTATATTTTTAAACAAGAAATGAATGAAAAATAAAACACACAAATTACAATAATACAAACTTGAAAGCTACTTTATATGCTTTAGTAATGACATTATAAAAGTTTATTACTTTGTAATAAAACTAAGCGAATGCAACACAAAATAACCTTCTGTATGAAAGCAGATGTTTCACTATAAATCAAATAGGGGAGAAGTTAGCAACTCAAACTTATACTTACGGTTATATAATGCCATCTAGAAATAGAAAAATAAATTGAAATAAATAGCATGGGATAGCCAAAAATTAAACTTTGGAAATCAGATGCCCATACAGGCAAATCAGGCTGCGCAAAAAAGTGCTGTCGTATGACGCACGGTCATAATTGTTAAGTGGTTAAATAGAATGCAAGATATGCAAGAGTGTACTAAAGAGAAGAAACTCTCTGACCTAGACAAGCGAGCTCTTAACGTACAGCCAAAGCATGTTGCGCGAAAAAGATGCGCAGCCTGATTGTCTCTAGAGGCGATTTACGGAGGAGCAAGCCCCTCGTGTTCAAACCCAGGTGACAAAGAACAAGGCCAGGTTTAAATGTACCAAGACAGAGCGATTAGGCAACGCTGGGCTGAAAAGACAACGAGCACGCTAACAAAATCAGTCCTCCTTTGCTGACCAATGCAGGAGAAACCCCGAGGACAACCTTAAATAATCTACCATGTAGCGATCACATAGACTGAGACAGACTTGATATACTGTTACAGTCCTTGCCGCTTGAACGCACCACCGAAATGTCGATGGTTCTAGTTAGTGTGAAAACTGATTTTGTACCCCTGGAGGTGAGTCTGTCAAAGTACAGGTTTTAGTCAGAAGCATGGAGGTTAGAATAGTCACAAAATTGAACCTAAGGAAATGTTAGCAACGTGATGGAAGTCTTATCATGGCCGCCATACAGCGTACCGGTAAGATTATGAAACACATTGTTAAATGAAATTACATTGAATTTCAAAGCAAATATCGTCCGCAGGCTCAGAAAAGCGTTTTTGTGCATAATTTGCATAAATTACCATTAACACTTCCAGTGATCTTCCAGGTTTTACAATTCCAGGTTTCCAGGTGTTACCATTTACGCATTTTCATGTACCTAGATTTTAATAAATTTGAAAAAGTTAGTTGCAATTTTTGAGACTTTTCTACACACTAAGTAGAAAATCTTGTATATTAAATATTAAAATTAGAGCTGGAGGCTTATAAACATTCAATGATGAGTAGCTAACATGCAAACAACGCCGATTAGAATGTAAACAAAGTTCACTTATACCAGCGGCTATGATAAGACCGTGACGTTTCATGGCTTCATTTTCATTTCACGGGACCACGGCCGTGCACGGGATATACGCAGAAGGCTCACTCCATCTATTCTAACTCCTATGCCCAGAACGCCAAGGTTGTCCTCAGTCGACCCCATCCCCCAGAGGGAGCAAGATATGGACAAAACGCTTTTCAGAGGAGCCATGGTGACAATTTTTCTCGTCACGTTGACAACATTTGGCATTTAGTAACATTTTGGAAGTTTCAGAAAGACATATTGATGAAGAAGCCCGTGCAACACCATGTAACTAGGGTTCCGAGAGCAAGATTGAGTTTTAATTGCTAATCAGTTTTGAGAGTTTGTGCTTTAAAGAATGAGCTCAATGTCGTTTGATTTTATGAGTGATGCCGAGATTTACGATATTTCACGATTACGATATCCTGTTAAGGAGAATTTGCCTAGTATCTGTGTCTGCCTAGTATCTGTGATTATATAAAGAGATATCTACTAACCCGTAGCTCGCAACAATATTATCTGGATTACTGATTATAGATAATTATACACCAGGCCTCGGCAACTTTTTTTTTTGGCTGCGAGTCATATGAACTAAAATATATGCATTAAGCAGATGTATCTGCTGAGTGGTATTTTCATTTTAGAACAGTCTTTCTTGGTGACTAATGAAATATATTTTATTGAGAAAATAACTAACAATGCGCTTTAAATTTTATGCATAAAAATTATAATTATAATTATTATTATAAAATCAAATATGGCTGGATGAACTTTATTTTCCTCATCGACATCAATCGCTTCGCGAACAAAATGGAAAAGCCAGCTTTTCGGAAGTATGGATTACAGATTGGAGTTGCCAAACTTACCGATTTTTTCTTGAAATTACGTAACAGTTTTTATTTTTTAAATAAAAATCCAAGTTCGTTACTGCAACATTGTAATCAAATAAAAATTTATTTGGGCCATTTCTATATTTCCCGTCGCTTCCCTTATTAACTTTTGTATATCACTTATTTTAAATTCTTCTGCCCTTTGCTGGACAAAGAAAAGTTTATCTAAGGGTGTCAAAATTTTTCTTCCAAGAAACAGTTCAGCGGGTGTTTTTTGTGTAGTATCGTGTTTGGCGGTCCTAAGGGCAAATGCAAATTCATTTATATGGCTATCCCAGGTAGAGTGATAGTTTTTCACATAACTTCTAAATATTTTCACTACATTTCTATTAACCCGTTCCGCTATGTTTGACTGCGGACGATACGGGACCATCTTTAGGTGACGTATGCCCAGTTTTGCACACATTTCCTCAAAAATATTACTAACAAACTGGGGACCATTATAGGAAATAACTTTTAGGGGCGCCCCGTATTTTAAAATATACTTAATTAGAATTGAATCTACTACAGTTTTTGCAGACGTGCGTTTTAACGGAATTAACTCTAACCATTTGCTAAAATGAGCCACTATAACTAAAAGATATCGGCTTTTGTTAACTTTACTTCTAGGATAACGTCCCAAGAAATCGATGCCTATTCTTTGATTTGGGAATTCTGATTTAATGCTATTTAGGAACCCGGCCGGACGGAAATTAACATAATTATTTAATTGACATGTTGGGCACGACTGGACATACGCCCTAGTAAACTTTTGCAGTTCTGGAAAGAAAACTGCCTCGCGAACTCTTTGAACAGTTTTTCTTATACCTAAATGGGCCGAAATGGCACAATCGTGCAACTCCTCTAATACATTCAATCTAATGCTAGCTGGGATAACCGGTCTATATTCATGGTTTTCATTAGTCGTTTTCGTATAGAATAACAGTCCGTCAATTATTTCGTAATTTGCGGCCCTATTTTTTATCGGCACAATATCCGGATGACTGAAATTCTCAGGGTTTGCCAAACAATTATATATATTTTTGAACTCCGGATCTTTTTTGAGTTCGGCTATTACTGTTTCACGAGAATCTAATACTTTGGATGTCAGCATGGCTATCTTAATTATACTTCCATTTTCATCTAAGTTAATTCTGCTTAAAGCATCTGCCACAACATTTTCTTTTCCCGGCGTATGTTTAATTATTAGGTTATATTCCTGTAATTTGAGAGCCCACCTTATTAATCTGGGTGATAAATTTTTTCCAGAATAGAGTCTAGTGACCGCCGCGTGGTCGGTATATACAGTTACTGGAGAACTTCCAAAGAACACACGAAATTTCTGTACTGCTGATAACACTGCGAGAGTTTCTCTTTCCGTTGCCGAATAGTTCCTCTGAGTTTCATTTAATGTTCGACTTAAAAAGGCGACGGGTTGACCATTTTGAGAAAGCACTGCGCCAATCGCGAAATCTGAAGCGTCCTCTGAAATCTCTAATCCTTTATCCCCTTCTGGAAATTTAAAGACAGGAGCTTGAGTCAATGCGTCTTTCAGTTTTTGAAACGCCTAGCTTTCTTTCTTTTCAACTTTAGCAGCGGCTCAGCTATTTTTGCAAAGTCTTTAATGAAGGACTGATAGTATGAACAGATCCCAAGAAACGACAATAATTTCTTTGCTGTTTTAGGAACAAGATAATTTTTAATAGCTATTATTTTTGATTGATCCGTTTCGATTCCCTTTGGGAAATTTTAAATCCTAAATAGCGTAACTCTTTTGCGGCAAATTTACATTTGGACGCATTTATCTTTAAACCAGCTTCATTTAACAATGAAAACACTTTTCTTAAATCTTGTAAGTGTTGTTCTAGATTACTATTTGTAATTATAATATCGTCTAAATATATGAACGTGCTTTTACCAAGGACCGGTCTTAAGACGATGTCCATGCATCTTTGGAACGTTGAACGGCGCGCCGGATAAACAAAAAGGCATTCTTGGAAATGCGTAAGGGCCTGACTTAGTTATGAACGCGGTTTTGTGTACGTCTTTGGGTTTTACCCCAATCTGAAAATAGCCACTCGTAAGATCTAACGTAGTCATGTATTTTGTAGACGGAATATTTCGAATTATTTCTTCAATTATCGGCAACGGATATACAGGATATTTTGTAACGGAATTTAACTTGCGTTAATCTATAGCAAAACGCCACCGCTTCGGGTGCGTAATCGGATAATCATTATTTTTCCTACACAGGACAACGGGGATAGCATAACTGATAGAAATTGGCGTGATGATTTTATTCTTTAGCATGTCTTTAATATGACATTCAATTATTTCTTCCTTGACCCTGTCGTAGCGGTAGGGCTTTTGCCTAACTGGCTGAGCATGCACCGTTTCGACGTTGTGGTTCACGACCTGTGTGAAACCCGGTACATCACTAAATAAATTCGAAAATTCACTTACCAGGCCCTGGATTTTTTCCTTTTCTTCTGCTGGTAAATGTTGCAAGTGCAGCTGCGGGGGCTTATCATTATTGATTTCTATAGGTTTCATATTTAACGTCAACTCTCCCCCTTTGAAATCAATTTTTGCTTCTGCCAAACTAAAAAAGTCCACACCTAGAATAATACATGTTTGCAGGTTTCGCACAATTTAAAATAAGAGTTTTACCTGCTTGTTGTTGATACGCACGAACAACGGTACTCTTCCTAAACAGCTACACCTCTCCCCTTGGGCCGCTATGACATCCGTGTCTCTTGCACTAAAAGTTCTGTAACGGCGAAAGTGCTTCTTGAAAAATCTTTCCGATATAAAGCTGCTTTGGGCTCCAATGCTCGTTGTTGATACGCACGAACAACGGTACTTTGCCTAAACAGCTACACTTCTCCCCTTGGGCCGCTATGACATCCGTGTCTCTTGCACTAAAAATTCTGTAACGGCGAAAGTGCTTCTTGAAAAATCTTTCTGATATAAAGCTGCTTTGGGCTCCTGTATCTAAGAGAGCCGTCGCCGGTATGTTGTTAATTAGAACTTCAATCTTCGTTAAACTCAAATTCTTCACGAACACGGTGTTTAAATTGATTTTGGAAGGGTTTTGCGCTGCTTCGGACTTCTTCACCTTCCTTGAAGAAATCCATCTTAGTTTAAATTCTTCTTATTCTGGTTGCCCTCGGAATCTTTGCTTGTTCTTCTATTGAATTCCCTTCGTTCGCCGCTCGATTTAGGAGACACATCTTTCTTCGGCCATTGCTTCGCCTTATTCCCGTAACTTTGATTTTGCTTCTGCTGGGGTCTTGGCGAACTCCACTGACTTCTTCGCTCAAATTGGCGTCGTCGCTCGTTGTCGGCTGTTCTTCGGCTTTCAAATTGTACTGCGAGCTCAAATAATCTGTCTAACGTCGTTGGGTTTCTTAGCTCGATGAAATCTTGAACTTGGGGCAGTAGCCTAGGAAGTATAATTTGAATAACTTCAGGATCCGGGCGATTTCCATACAAAAGCTTGAAAACTTGAATTTTTCTCAAAATAAAATTAGACAAATCTTCTATTTTTTCTTGATATCGACTAAAAAGTTCCGCTTCCAGTCTGGCTCGATCTCGTGCTACAGGAAATGCTTTCACCAAGAAATTTTTGAAATTTTCATACGTATACGTGGGGCTTCCTGTTTCCCCCAAGCGATTCTTTCCAATGCACTTGAACCAACTTAGCGCTTGGCCCTTCAAAGCGCTGGTAGCGAGAGTGACTTTCTGAAATTTGTGAACTGGATATAGCATGAAGTGGGAGTTTAGCTTTTCTAGGAAATTAATTACGGCTGTCTTGCCGTCAAAACTTGCGGCTGGCTTCATGGCTGCTCGCATGGTTTGTACGATGTAGCCAAATCCTTCTAAGCCAGGAGGTGCTATCTCAGGATTCTGGACAGGTACAGCAGGTATCTCAGGTTCGTCTTCTTGTCTTTGAGGCCATCCTCTTATTTTTGTTCGGGCCCCACTGTAACTCCTTAAAGTCCTGATCTGGAACAGGGAGCTGAAATCAGCTGTGTTCTGGTGTAGATACTGTGCTGGAGAATAACTGCACTTGAAAGGGATTTAAAATCCTCTTTTACTAAATCAATATTATATACACACTTCCCAACTCGGGAGGGATACAGAAAGTGAAAGACCACACTTGGGCCTAACTTAACAATCTGATAAATTTAAACTAAGCTAAATATAAATTTAATTAAATCCTTGCTCACAGAGCTAAATCGCGGAAAACTAAATGGCCTCTAACTAAATGGTGCGTAGCAAGAAATACTAATACTAGCGGACTTCAATTTATTTCAATATGCAATCACGTAGTAAGCACTATGGCTTATACCTCTCGTTTAAATAGTACTTGGCTGTACTTCAAATTAGCATAAGCTGAAAACGCGCGCTTCTTCTGACGGGAAGTTGAAACAGAGAAGAGATAGAAAGATTTAAATTAAAATAAAACTTTGTTAGTTTAACTAAAACCTTACAACTCAACTTAAATTCCAAATGAATTCTTGGACATGATAATATCTATACGTTGTATATCGTAATGTATGTATTGTACATTGTTGTACAACTTATCGACTTGTTGACCTTCGTATTTAGGTCTGCGAGATAATTAATTATATTTACTTGAAAAACCAAGTCATTGCAAGTTAGTCATGTCATAATTTACATATAGCAGCTAATTAGTCCTGGAGTATATGTGTTACTGGCGCTCATCGGTTATTTAAGTCTTCTTTGGTCTTTTTTCCTCCGAAGGTTGAAATTTTGTTAGGAAGTTTTCAAAATGTGAATCTCATTTGATCGACTAATATTTTCAAACATATCACAAAGATATGCTAAAAACGATTGAAAACAAGAACATTGCATTTCCACTCCTGAAAAAAAAAGAAAGAGAGAAAAGATCGCGCTGTTTGAAAACTCCTGCTCTATGGGGACTTTCAAATTAAACTCGGAAAAACCATTGATTTGGGGCATAAGCAAATGTTTACCCAGGCCATGCAGTCCTCTGCTTTCTTTTTCCTCTGACTAATCAAGGTCATTCAACAGGTTTCAAGAAGCATCGTTAGCTCTATTTTAATGAATTTATTATGCAACACGACACAAAATGATCACAGCCTTTGATTTCTTACACTTTGTTTTTTTGGGTAAATTCCAGAATGTTTTATTCATCGTCAACCAACGAAAGTATTTCCTTTCCGTCGATCGTCTGCAAGAACGTTGCAGTTGCGTGTGAAGCCAACGCAAAAAGAATTTTTTCTCTTTTATGTCGTGTGAGAATAATATACGTGATTGGAATTTAAGCGAGCCATCCGTTATTCTGACAGGCATTACATCTCGATCAGAGAATACTGAAACATTTTTTTTATAAATTTACTAACTTCTTGACATAGTGGATTTCTCACGTCTGACTTTTATTAAGCGTGGGAAAACTGTCATCATAAAAAAGCGTCGTTATTTCGTAAATCAGAAAAAAAAAATTTGAAAAAGTTAAACACTAAGAAACTCGACCAAAGACAAGCGCAATGCACTCAAAAAAACTATCACGGACATCGTAGAACACATCGTTATTTGCACTATTATACATCTGGTAGATAACAAAATTTTTGGAATAGCCGTTAGATATTATTTTGCGATATTAGTCTCAATGCGGCATTTTGCGTCGAAACATTTAAAAGCGTTGTATCACTTTTCGAATTGTTGCCACCAAATATTATCGCCCCGTATTACATTTAAAGTTAAATGATAAAGAATCTAAATGAATGTATGTATATTTCTCGCACTCTGAAAAAACAATGGTACTTAGAGCCATCAAATTTTGAATAACGTAGAACTATCCCGAATCCCAAACAGGGGCTCCTGGATGCCCGAATTTTGACTTTTGTATTTAATTTATTATCTATTTCCTATTTTGTAAAAGTTTAAAAAATTTTTGATGCTATGCTACTTTTAAAATTTTTATAATTTTGCCCTTGAATTGTATATGGTGTAAATGTGAAGAAAATTATGCTTAATAATAAATCTATAAAGACAAAAAGAATTAGTTAGTAGGAGTGAATGTAACAGAACATTGGCAGACTGCGAAATTAATTTTTCTGTGTTTTTATTGGCACCACTTTATTTGAATTGAAAACAAATTTCTAACTCTCAGATCGGTTGGTTTTTAACAAGCATTTAAGTATAACAATGTTACATGTTTTGAGTTATAGATAAGAAAGAAATTCGAGCGGTAATCAAATTTTTTTCACTTCGAACAGCAAACTGCAACGAAGATAAAATCCAAATTGGGACGACTTTTCAGAATACATCGCCTTCGTTTTCTTCTGTGAGGTTTTGTATTTCGGAATTAGAGAGTGCGTTTACGCTTAATCATAACCGCATTCACGCAGCTCGTAAACTATATTCAGGATACCCAAAAATGGCTACCACAGTCTATGATATGGTTTTAGCAGATCGAATTTGATCGTCAGTTTGAATAAGCCGTAGGCATTTCTCATGAAAAAGTAATGCATTATTTCGCATAAAAACTGAGCATAAAACTTTTAGCATTTTCTCAACTCTCAGCAAAAGTGCATTCCAGCTTGAATTTCAGCCGAATGTTTCGAAGTTTTTAAGAAAAATCTTTTATGATACATGAAATCTCCTTTACTACTCCTCGCTAGAAACGAAACTGCAATCAAAACAATGGATTAAAAATGTTTGTCGGTTCTGAAGAAGGCAAAGACTATTCAATTGGCTGGAAAGATATTGGCATCAGTTTTGATCTTACGAACGTCTTTCGTAGAGTCGTTCCCAAATTTTTGTAGTGTTACGTTACATTACCAAGTACATATCATCTATTGTCATAACAAGTATTGCTATTGCAACAACACTGCATTGCTTTATACTAGTGACTGAAACTCCGCGGGTCACCAATGACCTAAATTAACGGTTACTGCTGGCCATGGGTTTAATGGTCAGTAGTATCATTTCTTGTACAATTGAACGGTGTCCTTCGGTTTCATTTAATTAGAGTAATTCACCTAAATTTACGGAATTGCTCCGTACCAATACGTTATGGCTTAATCGCGAATGACTACAACTCATCAGTGAATAAGAGCTTCCATGGGCACAAATGCCTTTTGATTTGATTTCATTTTTTTAATTTATTCTACTGCCTTTCATTTGTGCCACCCAGATATGGAGCCCAGATCATACTACAGTATGTAGTAAGCTGACTACCGTGTCAATGGGCTTTAGTTCGAATGAGAAGGGATGGATGTTTGTAATAGTATATTGTCTTTGCGGCAAGAGGACACTCAAAATGGTTGTAAGAAAAGAGGGGTAGACTGCTTCCGTGGTATTTTTCATCAAAACTGAGGCGACACTTAGCGGTTAACAAGGCTCTGCGATGTCTAATACGTCTTTGGAGAAATGCACAAGTGTTGGCCTTGTTTAAAGTTTACCTGCCTTACACTGGTGACTTGTGATTTGATTCCAGTGATTGTCAACCTACAGGTCATTGGTAACAGCTTCGACTGTCACCGATATACTTCATTTTGATTAAATTAAAAAAGTCATTAAATTATTAAATTTTAAATTTCATTACATTTACGGAGTTGCTCATAGTGTTGATCCATTGATTACGAATGTGGTGCAGTGACCGTTAACTCGTAAGTCATTGATGATCAACAGTCTTGCCAGGATAGTTATGCTTTCATATAATTTAACATTTTATCTAAGTTTACATTACCGCTTCACAATGTTGACTCATTACGGCTGATCGCAACTGACCCTCAACATATAAGTCACTAATGACCTTGAGCAGCAATGACGGACATTGGTTATCAACAGTCTCAATGGGCATCAGTGCATTTCGATTTAATTTTAACTCAGATACGTATCTAAATTTATGGTACTCTCTCACAGTAGTGACGTGTGGGTTGAAACTAAGCGATCCTCAACCTATAAGTCACTGGTGACTAATGTTGTAGAAATACACTGATATACTCCGATTAAATTTTGATAGCTTGTAGAGTTTCTCACTCCCTTTGTCTAAGATGAACGTTGAGGAACCTATTAAACTATGTAGCGACTTTTCGCTAAGTTTAGATAACTAAAGATGTAGGTTCAAGAAGGGTTAACCTTCGCTTTATTTCATTCAAAATAAGATTATCAGTTGTCCCCTTTCTCGGTCGTACAACAAAGCCTCTATTCGGGTTTGAACTCAGAAATAAGAGACTAAAGTATTACTAACCAAAGGATACTTAGCCGAAGCTAAACACATGTATCTAACGCAGTTGGCTCTTAATTTAAACTAGCTGGCGAATATAAAAAAACACGTAATAATACGGCCGAGTGTAACAGATTCAAGAGAGACAGCCCGAAAACAAACACGCCTTACTAAGGATTCCTAGCTCTCACTCACGAAGTAAGTTGAACCTTCCTTAAATACTTCCTCTAACTTATATGCATTCAACGCGATTCTGAAAACTTATTCTGGTAGGGAGTTGTAAGTGGAAACAAGAACTGATAGGAAAGGGACTTTAAAATTAAAATAACTGTTAGAAAATTCAAATACGTATATTTACGGCGAACCACACAGACATGAGAAAATCGTGTGTCCTGTCCCCGCAAGTCACTGCTTCTAAACTTTTCCGATGTGTCATACGACATGTTTCTGACATCGCAGATGCAATAATTCATTCCAGTTGACAGTCCAAAAGACATAACTTCACGACTAGTGTTAGGAGATTTTAGCGTTCTACACCGTGTCTGTCGTCAAAGCCTCTCGATTTCAGGAGGGCTGACGAACCAATGATTTTGTTTTTCCTCTGATAGCGTTCCGGACATAACGAATCAGAGGATGCAAAATGCACCAGAAAAATCAAGGAGGCATGGCAAAATCAGTCTTAAAATTATTCCCATCGGGACAAGACTTAAGAAGGCTCCTGAACTTTCGACTAGAGAGGCCTAGAATGCTCTTGACTAAAGAGACCCTTGTTAGAAGGCTCTTCACACTACAAGGACTATAATTTATTTCAATAACTGTCTATGCTATCCATAAATTATATAGGATAGCATAGACAGTTATTGTAATAAATAATTAATTCGCAAATTAATATTGTAATTGTAATAAATATGTTTTGATTTCAATAATGCAGTAAGTATCACGCAATTTCACAAACGTACGAATTTTTATAAGGAGTCAGATACGCTACCACCTGCTGCCACTCAAATCAATGGCAACTGCCAGTCATTCAGCATGCCTTACAAGCTATCAAAATTTAAAACACTGTGAACCACATCCGTGATCTCTGAGTTGACTCAAATAGACCTTTAACCTGTAGGTCATTGGTGGCACTGACGGGTATTAGTGTCAAAACTTTGCCAGAAGTTTGTACGCTTAGATTGAATTTTAATTAAATTCCATGTATTCAGAATTAATTTAAATGTCTTATCTAAACATATTTCACCGCTCCCATCGTTGATCAGTGGATTGATTCTAGTGACGTTTAACCTATAGCTCTCGATTCACTTCGACGGGCATTGTGGGCACTGCGATCAAGAGCCTTGATGACAATTAATTTAAATAGCTATCTGACTTTACTGCACTGTCCCTACAGTGGTAACCTATAGCTTGAGTGACCTATACCTTGACATTCACCAATTCACTCATTTTTTTCCACATTCATTCTAGAAAAATATGTTCAAAATAATTACGGCATTGTAATTATTTTGTGTTTTACATTACCAAGGTGTTACGTTACATTACCATTCGTTACAATATCGTTATGTTTTGGTTTAAAATATATCTGTTATTATTGCACTTCGAAATAAAGGTGCGCCCATAAAGCAACCGGATAGGGAAAAAAATTACTAATCTTTAAATTCATCTTTTCAAAATAACCGCCAGAGGAATGTATACAATTTTTCCAACATTTCTTCAAGTTATACAAGTACTATTCATAGGCGTTGGAACTAACCGTTCAAAGAGTATGCGCAACAATTGATTTAATATCCGAGCAGTTTTCAAATCTTTATCCTTTTTCCATTAAGGCCATTTCGAAAAACAAAATTAGTTGGTCATAAGTTGAAATATATGGGTGATTTATTGCTGAAGCTGAATGTTTAGCAAGATATTTGTTGCACAGATAATAATAAAAAAAAAAACCTTTGCCCAGAAAAAAAAGAAGTTCCTTCCTATATCGCTATATTCCGTTTATTACTTAAAAAAGCACCTTCTGGTAAAAATACTGATTCCTCATTCTTTACAGTTGAAATGCGCCTTATCTTTGGCTCATCTTCGACGCTTTCTCGCCCACATTAAGAGGTTGTACCACTCATAAACTTGTGTATTTGATAACGCTGTATCACCATACATACACTGTTCGAATCACCTCTAACGTTTCGGTAGCACATTTATCTAATTTGTAACAAAATTTAATGTTATAGCGTTGTTCTTTCTCGAAGCAAATGTTTTTATATGTCTTCTCAGTAAGTGAAAAATGACTCAGTAAATGAAAACTGATTAAGCTGATTATTCTGTTGTTTGCGGTTTTGACATGCAAACAACAGAATAATCAGCTTAATCTGGCTTTGACAAGAGTTTAGATGTCATTCTTTATAAACATACATTTATTCTTTCACTTTTTTATTTTATCAAAATGCTTTTTAATTTATCCGTTTACTTTTTGGGCGCACCTTGTAATAATCAGTCTTTATTTTGTATTTTTCTGGCCCTATTATTTATAGCCCATTAATTTTCTGGTATTGAAATAATACAGTGTTAAGATATAACTGCTGACTTGAACGTCCTTAGTGTTTTCAACGCATTCGACTTTCCCAAAATTTCAAAATACTGTCAAGTCTCACTGTTTAGAACTAAACCACAATAGATTACTTATGAATTACTCTAGCATGAAGCATATGGGATGTTTTTCTTAGACTCTTGGTAATTAATTTTCTACCAGAAATTTTCCTGCTTTTAAAATCTCAAAGAACAGTTCTATCCCGAGTAACATGTTTATTTTGTCATGCATTCCAAACTGGAGATCAGCTATTGGGATGCCGTTAGGAATATTTAGTGAATAAGCGTCTTAATCCTTTGATGGGGTTATATTGGTAATTTTAGTAATACGCAAGCAATAGATTGATATTATGTATGTTAAATCTTTACTTGAAATCTGATAATTAATATTTATAACGTCTTCATTTATTCCAATCACAGACGCATAAATCCTTTTTTTCTAATTTAACAAATTGGCAATTCCTTCAGAAATTAAACGAGAGATTTCCATTATCTAAAACGGCGCTAATTGGAACAGGTCGGGCGATGTTTTACAAATCTTGCTACTTTTGGTAAATTTAAGATTCTAGAATTTATGCTTGTGCGAATTTTCTGCTAATTTATCATTTCATTGTGTTACTTTCTACTACTTAATTTTTTTCAATTTATCATAAAAAATATATGTGTAATAAAATGCGCCAACTAAAATTAATTTATAATAAAAAGCAAAAAATTATTTAAGCTGAAATAAAAATTGGCAACAGCCAAATCTGCAATCGTAGCTTAAGAATTCTTGGGTACCTCATGTTTCAGCATTAGTATTTGGTGTTTTCATGTGTTTCATTAATTGCTTTGTTTAATATTTTGCTCAGGTATGAGTAGCATTACAATGTTTAAGTCAAATTATAACTGCTGTATTAACTAAAGTGTGAGTTAGAAGTAATATGAAAAATATTTAGCGCTACTTTCCAAAATGAGGGGCGTCTGTTGAGAATCACCTAGAAAGAATGAAAACAAATAAGACAAAAGCTTATTGCAAGTTATATAAATGCGAACCGAAAGCGCATAAAATTAAATTACTATGTAGATTCATTAGGTTTTTTTTATGCTGGAGACGTGAAAAAAGAGCAGTGCCGTCATCGAGATTGAAACTTTCGATCTCCCAAATACGCATCGAGTATGCTTCCAATTACAGTATGAAGGCATGCGGAAAGGAGAGAGAAAATACATTATAACTGAAGCACAGTACTTTAAAGCATAAGTAAAATTTTGCATTTTAAAACGGATAGTTGTCTTAAAGTACGTTCTCTGTTTGTTCTATAAGATATTTTTACTTCGCACACTGCTTGCTTAATTTTAAAATGAAAATTTTTTAGAATAATTGACATATACAGTTTAAGCAAAACAGAGCAAGCTTATAGAAGCTAAGGCACGAAGTCTATTCAAAACTGAAATACACTGATGTGCCACTGAATTAGAGATAGCAAGTCAATAACGAGTTGGGCCTCCTCTGGCCTTGACAATGGATGCCACACGACGAAGCATAGATTCAATAAGTTTGTGGAAGCATTTTACGGGAATGGCTTATTAAACGTCGTATAGAACTGTCCATAATTCAGGAATGATCTCTAGTGTTGTGTGATGTAGTTTCACACCTTTCTGCAAAACATCCGAAAGATGTTCAGTAGGATTTAAATCAGGGCTTGTAAGCAGCCAATTCTTGACATGGAAGTCAGAAGAATGGTCATCCAACTAGGCAATAGCCAACCGGGAACTATGAGAGGTGCAGTTAGCTTGCTGGAATACTCCATTTCCGTATGAATGACAAGATGACATTAATGGATGGAGATGTTCTTCGAGCAACTCTACCGAGTCATATTGAGGTGTTTAAATTAGAAGTTTTAGAGGCTGGTACAAAATCCAAAGATTCCAAAAACTGCCAAGAGAAAACACCCTAGACCATAACTAAGCTGCCATGGCCTTGTGCAGTTCCAACCTGGAGTGCAAAATCCATGGCTTCATGAGCCTAACGCCCTATTCTCAGCATCTCATCGCTGTTAAGTAGTAAGAATGGAGACTTATCACTCCATGCTACTCGTTACGACTCCCGAAGCCCATAGTTGTTGCACGATTCATTCAGTGACTATACGCCTGGCCCCCTGATTCAGCTGGGTGGTAATTTGAGCTAATGTTTGGCTCCGCTGGCTACGTACGATACGGTTGAGGCGTCTCACACCACCATCGTTCAAGGCTAATTTTCCTTTGCAATTTTCCCGATCGCTAGTTTTTTCCCCCACCATTCGTGTGTTCTTGTTAAACTCTTGACACTACCGACCTTAAAAGTCCTAGCGCTCTGACGATTTCGGAAATCGAATGGCCCATGCGTCGAACGCATACTATCTATCCGCGATCAAAGGTGTCTAAATTAGAAGTTTTACCCATACTGACAATTGAAACCCGACTGATTACCAACAGCCTACTAGTTATACAAGCACTTACCACAGCTAGTACTAGCTATACAAGAAGTTACCACAGCTAGTACTAGCTATACAAGAAGTTACCACAACGCCCTCTCGTGAGCATAAATGCGCACAGAGCTGTAAACTTTTGATACCCATGTCTATCCCTAATTCAGAGGTACTTCAGTGTAACTATTACTTTGAAAATAGCAACAAAAATTAATTTAACAGTCAAAGAACGGAAAGCTTTCTGTCAACAATCAGAATCTGATTAAGCAAAGTTCAATAATCAGAGCGAAATATTAACCGAAAAGCAGTAATAATTAAAACAAATCAAGAAACAACGAAAAAGAAAATAAATCGCAGATTCATTTAGTATAATAATCCAAATCCAAACGTGAATAATCCATGTAACAGCACATATAAATAAATTAACAGAAAATAACAAGCTGTAACTGAGATTTAATTAAAGGAACAAATGAAGATGTAAACGCTGGAAAATTAGCAATTTGGTATTCAAATTTTCATCAAGACTAATATACGTAACATAACATCCAAGAATCGAATTACAATCTGTGACATAAAGAACCCTTAAAGTCAGAGTTTGTTAAAACCACGCGATCTCTGACGCCACGTGCCACATTTTGCGACTTTTCGATTGAGTTAGGTGAAGTCAGTCATATAGTCAGGCGCCTGAGCGGTTGCCCCATCCTGTAACACAGATACAGGATGGGGAATCCCATCCATCATAAAACTGTATCAGCAGAAGAACATAACGTAGAATATGGCTAACAGGATGGTTTGGAAGAGAGGGAAAAGGCAAAGGCCATTTCCCAAGCCATGAAGTCATCCAGACGAAAATATACCTCCAGCGTGAAGTGGGTAGATCAAATATAGGATTTTATACGGAGAGTACGTGAAATACGATAAGCAATTAAGGAATGATGTAGCAAATAAAAGAGATAAAAACATGAGGGAGCGTGAAAGTTCAATATCTTGTAAGGCGTCCAGCGTTAGACTAGAGAACAAAATTGAACACATCAGTCACGGACGCGTGGCTATCAGTCATGTGCAGTGGAAGTTCTTGATAGGCTGGAGAGAGAAGTGTATTAACGGACACAACAGGCACTGGTTGGGGGACGCAGCTTATGAAGGAATATACACTTTTGAATAAGTTGGCCGAAAGAGAGTAAGTTAACAACAACAAAAATAAATTAAGTATGTAATTAGAATAAAGATCAAAAGATCAATGTGTAATAAAAATACTACCTAAGGTGCAATAATACTGCACCCCGCCGTTTTCTATTAAGAGCATCTGTAATATCATAGTCCATGAAAGAGATGGATTCATTGTTAGTAAGACTCTTAGTAAAAATGTTTTAGCTATTCTTGCTGGGAATGCATTGATGAGTTTAACATTTAGTTCATCGTGAATAACAGTGTTTCTAATAAACTACCTGCTTTTGTTAATTTGTCTCAATGTGACATTCTGAAGAGACTGTAATTTTTTTAATTGAGTGCCACTAAGAAAACTCCAGACGGGACAGGCGTAGGTGAGGATGGACCGCAACATGGTCTTACACGGGAGTAACTCATTATCAAAAGAGAGAAAGAGAACGGAGTTTCGGGAAATTAAGAGGGAGAGCTTTTAGCAACCCGAAACTTGTTAATAGCATATGTAATGAAGATCCATGAAAGTCTTTGGTCTAATATGATGCCCAGTTATTTTACTTGCTTGGTCGGCAAGATAATAGTATTGTACATATTGATGCTCACATTAATATATCTCTTTCTTGTAAAGAGAACTGCTTTAGACTTTTCTACATTAATTTTTATTTTCCATTTGATGAGCCAGGATTTCAGTGTATGTATATGTTCTTGTAGTGACTGTGTGACTGAACGCAGAGACGCATTTTGTGCTACAATCGCAGCATCGTCTGCGTACACGGCTAGAGTAGTATTAGGTAATCGTGGGATATCATCGTTCGGATAAAGTGAAAAGAGGATCTTCATCGATGGCTGTGACATCTTTTTCACCTATACCTTCAAAATATCGCGTTCTCAAACTTTTTATATTAATTAGAAGGTTTTGCAGAGATCTGCACTTTATTCGATCTTCATTCTTGTTTGCATGATCGCCATACCCATTAATGACATTTCTAGTATAATTATTTTCGCTTTGAGTACCGTTTTATTTTTGTCTGCCACCATACTGATTCCTCACTGTGTGGATCGTTAAGAATCATATGTTATGTGTCTGTTTCGTTAAACTAATCGAAGAGTGGACATTACTATAAAAACAAAACAACTTTATTAACGCTAACTAATACTTCAGGTTCCATAGGTACGTTGCAGAAGGTTGGCATAATCGAATAAAATGGCTAAAGCGAAGAGGTTTTCCCTTTTCTACATAAGTAGAACTGTATTCTAAATTAATACAAGCTTTTCGGCTGTTTCCAATGAAACATTTTAAATATAACTTTTGCTGTTAAAATTTAAATGTGACAATTTTGTTAATAAGCTGTTATTTATAAAATTACTTAGGTAAATTATTGCGGTTTTAGGTGGATTTTGTAGCTGGGAAACTTTTTAGCTGATTGATGCATGGTCGACAGACGTAGTAGGCTATATGAGAATAAATTACACATGTTTGGAAGAAAAAAATGCATTTTTTTGCGCATTTGTGTACAAAAGGAAAAAAACACAATTTGTGCATATGAGAAAAAAGAATAAGAAAAGGTGTTTTCTTCAAAGGAAATCATTTTCAGTAGGGGGTATGGTTTCCACGGACGGCCAGCAACGTTGAACACCTTTGAGGCATGGAGTCAATGAGGCTATTAATCACGAGTTGGGGTATTCTGTCCCACTCTTCCAGAAGAGCTCTTTCCAGTTCTTGGAGAGTTTGTGGGGGTGGTTGGCGGCCAGCAACTCGTCTTCCTAGAGCGTCCCAAACGTGCTCTATTGGATTCATGTCTGGAGAACACGCTGGCCATTCCATTCGTACGATTCCTTCCTCGAAAAGGAAATCCTCCACCAGGTTAGCACGATGTGGCCTGCAGTTATCGTCCATTAAAATGAAGTCATCTCCGATTGCTGCAGCGTAAGGGACTACAATAGGTCTGAGGATCTCATCCCTATATCGGCGACCAGTCAGAGGTCCATCTCGAATGATGTAGAGGTCTGTGCGCCCGTCAATGGAGATGCCACCATACACCAACACTCCCCCACCGCCAAATCTGACACTTTCGTGCACGAACGCAGGATTATTCCTACTGCCGCGGTCCCTCCAGACGAAAATACGCCTATTATCAGGATGAACAGAAAAACGGGACTCGTCAGAAAAAAGAACATTGCTCCATTCATTTCTCCTCCAGTTCACATGCTCTGTTGCCCACTCCCTGCGGTCGCGACGATGCCTTGATGTTAGTCTAACACATACCATCGGTCGGCGAGCATACAGACCTACACCATGGAGCCGGTTTCGGACAGTCTGAGTTGAAACCGTCTTACCAGTAGCCGAGCGAAGGTGTTGTTGGAGAAGAGTAGCATTCATATTTCGGTGTCTTCGAGCCGTTAACACTAAATAACGATCTTCATTGGGCGTTGTTGCCCGTTTACGACCTTGCCCTGGTCTTCGGCCTACACTTCCAGTTTCCAAAAAAGGTTCCAGATCCTGGAAATCACACTTTGTGACACTCCAATGGTTTGCGCTACTTCGGCTTGAGTTTGGCCCCCTTCTAACCTACCAACAACTCTCCAAGCTTCTGAATCGGTTAAATGACTTCACTGAGACATCGTACTCATCGAAACAAAGCAGTCACTGAATGCCGATCATCCTTGTCTTCATTGTCTTTCATTCAGTTGAAAGTCAAATTTCATTCGCTGCCACTGAAGCGACGTTTTTGATGTCGAACTCAAAATTAGCATACTCCACAGTTTGAAAATCAGAAAAATTTGCATTTGTGATTCTCTTCTTCCATTTTCGGCAAAAAAAATAATCTTATATCTTTATTTTATATAAAACTTACAATATCCTTTAATTGTTTTGAGCAGTGTATTTAGATCTATCCAATAGCGAAACCAGGGAAGAAAATACGTGATTCAGGAACATTACTAGCTGATTTAATGATGCATTTAAATACATCGTACTGCCATCTTTAACTGATTTTAAATAACGGTTGTTTCTGTTAATAAATTATAATGAATTAAATCGAGATACGATAGAAACCCTTCTTCTCAGATCAAGCTTATCCATCCTTATGAATACACACACTTTGATCAGACTGCTTATCCTCTCGATGAAGGTATTTTTTTATCACGAGAGATGTGATGATGAGTATTAACAGCCGTATGCCATTCAGTCCAAAATAAAGCAGATGAGTGTGATTTGTGTAGAATAATACAATATGAGTTCCTAGATTACTTCTCAGGGATAGAGAATTCTAGTTAATGACCTTACTGATGAGTCTACGTGCTGTTTTTATGTCAACCAAGACTTTGTAAGTGATTGTGGAAGTATACTGTCTTAGCTAGCCAATCAGGACCGTTAACACAAACTCGCACGCACTACCTACATTAAGGTATTCACTAAGTAGAGAGGATGAATGTTGTCCGTGACATATATATTTTATTCATTTATTTTACTTTTAATTTCATCTTTCTCTTTCCATGAAGTTCAGTAACAGGAACAAAAATTATTCTATTATTTTTACATAAACTATTTTAATATAACTGCACATAATATAAAAGTGTACAATGTACGTGCCGCTAAAACTCAAAAACGACTCCCGGTACGATGAAGGGAGTTATATGGTGTGGTAGCCCTCTATGCCCCCTCCATGAAGAAGGTTCCCATCTAGAAATTCCTAGTGCAGTCCAGATCATTCGAGAGCATTCCATAACATTCAAGAACATCCTGGAATATTCTAGAATTTTCGGGAATAGTCTGGAACGTTCGGGAACATCCCGGAATATTCCAGATCATTGTGGAACATTCCAGAACACTCTCGAATGTTATAGAACATTGAGGACCATTCGAAGCCTTTTTTGTATGGGCGGGACTACCCATTGGTGGGGGTATATAAAGCAAGATCCGTCGTGGGTTCGAACGTCAGTTTTTTATCAATGAAGTGCAGTGAGTGAATAAAAACAAACAGTGAAGTGTGAGTAATCAAAGTGATACAGTGACTGAATATAAATCGAAAATAGAGTGTGTAAAGTGTACTTAGTGTACTTCTTCATAAAACGTTGTTTTAATTTATATTCTATAGAATGCCCAAACGTAAAAGAGAAGGAGATCTAGCCAGTTCTGAAGCAAAAAGAACAGCGGAAAATCGAAACAGTCGAAGAACGCGAAGCACGTTTACGTTCCCAACGAAGGAGAGTGAGCACCGTGAAAAGCAGAGAAACCAAAGAACAATGAAATAAACGAATTGAAGAATCAAGAATTGCTACACAATCTTATAATAAAAGACTGCAAACGCAAGGCCGCCCATGAAATATCACCCTACGAGAAGCACTGACAAGGACAAGTAAACAGTACAAACAAGTAAACAAATGAAGCATTCCACTACGACCCGACGAACGAATATAACAAACAATCCGGAGTAGCTATTTCAAAGGGGAATTTTGGCAACTAAAAACAGTATTGTCGATGATATCAACTTTAATATTCAAAAGAAAATTCCCGGTGAAAAGAGAATATACAAATCGAATTGACACTATGGTAAATGTTGAAGAAAGTGTTAACTTCCCTACAGAATTTTTAAACTCTTTGCAACTATCAGAAATACTATTACACTGCCTTCGACTGAAAATTGGATCTCTGATAATACTACTCAGATATCTCAACTCACCAAAACTGTATCATCGAAAAAGGATGATCGTTGTTGTTGTTGTTGCTTATGTTCATTTGTCTGACGAAGTCAGCCCAAGCCCATGAAATTTCTCTTGGCAAGGAGCGCAAGATTACGCCCGTCATTGACAACAGCCTTCAGCACCTAACAGGTGACAGTGCGATTTGGCTCAGTTCCGTCTCCAATTTTGATGGAGGGGCCGGATCCGAGGGTCTCCTACCCTTCTCCCCTTCCGCCAAACCACAAGAGAGGACTTTCGGCTCACCGCATATTTGGAGTGCCGCCATGCCGCACCGCCACTATACATTTACAAACATCCATGCCTTCTCCGTGATTCGAACCCGAGTCCTTCGACATGGTAGTCAGCGACGCTAACCACTATATCGCTTGGGCGGCTGGATGATCGTTCAAACAGCTATCGAATAACGTCATCGAAGCCGGACCTATGAGTGGACAGGACAAAGGACACACAGTATTTATCCCCAGAATACCACTGATATCTACTGAACTGCCATTTCAATCTAAAAGACAGCAATTTCCGATGAAATTAGCCTATAGTTTTACAATTAGGAAAGCGTAAGGATAAACTTTAAAACGTTGTGGCATCAACCTGAAGGACTCTTACTTTTCTCACGATCAGCTGTACGTAGCTTGTTCTCGAATAGGAAATTCGAAAAATCTATACATATATACCCCGGATAACAAAATGAAAAATGTTATCAATAAACAAGTATTATAAATAGTTAGAATATGTTTTCAATAAATAAAATTACCTCTTAAAGTTTATTCTTTTATTCCAACTACCACATAATCTTATATCAACTCCATGAGCGAAGCCGGGTAACCCAACTAGTGATTAAATAAACTAATAAAGCTCATTTCTGAATCCTCCCACAGAGACCTTTTCATTATCCCTACTGAACATGTCTAAGTGTTTTAGCAGAAACCAAATGACAATCTCATAAGCCTTGGCTCATTATAAGCAGCATCCTACCCTGCCCGGCAGATACACCTGGAATTTAGATTATATTAAAGGACTGGGCTTGCATCATAAAATCCTGCATCTTAATCACATGCGATAAATAATCTGTCCAGTGAGGTACTAAATTATCAAAGCTAACTGGATAAATTGCAGTCCATTCGAAATGTACTTTGAAGCTATTCCGTTGAACTAAGCCATCATCATTGATCAAACAGCTGCACCGGAAAAGCTTTGACGTACTTCGGAAAGAAAACTAAAATATTAATCTTCTGCAAGTAGTGTTCAAGATAAAAAATCATGCAGCTTTCTTGAATTGAAGAGCTGGTAAGTTCAATTCGTTGACATCACTATTCTCGCGAGGACAGTTTACGTATGACCTTCAGGAAAATTGTTAGATAAATAGATAGATTATTCTAAAACAATGTAAGATTGTAGTATTTTTGAATGCTTCGCTGCACTCAATTTAGGATAGCGAAATGTCGTTAAGGTACTTTATCCTACTGAAATTCTAGAGGTAAAACTAAAACTTTCAGAACTTCTGCCTCTTATGACATTTAGTCATAAGCATCAAATTAAAATTATAAGCTCGAAACTTGTCTAAGAAATAAACGATTATACTTTTTAAATGGAAAATTAAGTAATATACATAATATCTAGGTTCAATTTACTTAAGTTAGATATATTGTATTGCCTATCGAATATACGAACTAAAATATAGTCTTGAAGTTAAAATGAAAATTCGGCACAAAAGGTAGCCGGTATTGTAGAAACTTAAGCCGAGCCCTACTTTAAAATTTATTCATCGGATGCATTACAGGGCCGACGTTAGGCATTTTGCTCTCTTGATGCAATCTGTGCGAGTCCTAAAATATACTATCAGGTGTAGCTTATAACAGGTTTTCTACTTCCAAATTCTGCGTCCAATGGCTCCCCTAAATCTAAAAATTGTGCAATTCTTAAATTTTTCTCCTGGTTGCTTCTCTAAATTCTAAAGATTCTAGCCCCCTAAGTCGGTGCAACCGTGCACTACGCTGGCCCTGTGCAGAAACGCTTTTGTTATTTTTCTGTTTAACTAGTTATAGCTTAACTAGTGAAGGGTGATGTCTCATTTCAGCCTTTTCCAGTTGAGGCGTTTTAAAAAATCGTGCCATTTCAGGCTCTCTTCACAGGATAGGTAAGAACGGTCTCATTTCAGTTTTTTGATTCAATGTCAACGTAAAATCCTGAAGCGCGATAAAAAGGTCACGTGACTGTGAAACTTGTATAAGTGATGTCAACATTACGCTTCAGCCTTTTAACTTAGTTTAGGCACTGCTCAGGTAAGTCATCAATGACACCGGTGATTACACAGAAACAAAATGTTTAATACATAAAACAAAATGTTTTAAAAAATTGATTACAATTTATTATTATCTATTATACTGAAACAAGATCATATTTATTTCTAAAGACTGATCGCGGCAAAAATCTTTTGAGAATTTTTCTGTCGTCTTGAAATCTGAAATAAGAAAGTGAAAAATGAAAGCTTTTGAGGATTTGGCTAGCATTAACTCTGAGTTAAAAATACGCTGTTGCAAAGAATCGTGAATATAGTAATATTGCTATCACAATTTCTAATAAAATAGATTGTTTTTTAAGACTTTTAAAAATGTGACTTTCATTGAAGAGGAGAATATTAAGCCCTATATAGACAAATGTACCTTTTTAAGAACCGTCTGCCAAATGCAGTTACTATACTGTATTAAAACAAAAGATGTGTCTTCTTTTCCAGCTGAAATAATTGTTATTTATACACCTTAAGAAGCCTATTTTCTTTGGTTTCCCTTGTTTCGCTCACTGTTTGTACTACAGTTACCTAAAATACACAAATTTAACCTTTCTGTTATACTCCTCCAATGGCTTCTCACCAACTATACTGAAAGGTTAAAGAAGAGAAAACAACTATTCGAAAGAGAACTCGAAAGAGAGAGAAAACAACTATTCAAAGAAAAAGGTTGGTGCTTGATGTATTTAAATGTTTTGGAAGAGTCGCGCTATGCGTTGTCACGTGATATTTGGAAGAGAAAGGAATTTCAAACTACATATTTTTAAATAAAATTTTATCTACATGCAATTAAAATTATGCATAATTCAACATAATATTGGAGTTAATTTTAGTGAAATGTTCTGCGGCGGAACCACACAAGGATAAGAAATTCATGTCTGCGGTCTAATACAAGTCGCAGTGTTAGCTCACTGAAACAAAGTTGTTGCCCGGTTTCACTGCGTTATTAATTACTTCAGTAAAATGTGTTTCAAAACCAATGGAATCATTTGCTCAATGTTATGATATGACGTGGCTCCATACTGCTTCGATATTCCTTGCAGTTAATTCATGCCATGTGTAACCTATATTTTCGATAATGTTCCTTATATGGTACCCCGTCCAAAATTTGTTAAAGCAGGCGCATTTTCTCTTGTAGCTTTTATGGTTTGCGAAAGAATGCGGCACATATAATGGGTCATAAATGTTGCAGTGACATCTTGATCCATGGGTCGGATCAACGACTTCCTATTTTGGGGGTGAAACGTTATTTGTGCATTTTCATTTAAATCACAAAGGCCAATCGGATGACCTGAGGCATTATCTAAGACAAATAAAATCTCAAAAGTTAATCTAATTTGTTTGCAATAATAGTTGTAGGGCAAAAATAGTTAATTCAAAACCAATCAAACGCTTTTGTAATCTATGCTTTTTTTATTTGAACGCCAGAACAATTGCATATTATTTTTCGATACATTTCTAATAGCATATTATTTTTCGATATATTACTAGGTTTTTCCGCTGCAAAGAGTCGGTTTTAATTTGGAATCATCTGCTGCATTTTTACTTACGACACGGTCTTTTGAAATTTTATATCCATTCAAGACTTTTCATTGGCTGCTATAACGGAAGTTTTTCGAGAATAAACCTGTTTTATCAACGTTGAATACTTATTAATCTTTGCAGATTCACCAACACTACGACTGTTGTGAATACCACTTCGCTGCTTAAAAGAAAAGTACCACCCATGAATTATGGTAAAATTTTTGCTAGTTTCCTCATCTTCGCATTCTGTGTTATAAATAGTTTTCAATTCATTGCAAAGACTGAACGCTTTGCCTCCAGTTTCCGGTTAAGTAAGAGGAACTCATTTCTGATTTAAGTCTTCTATAGGTATGGATAATAGGTGTTACATGTTTACTATTCGAGTGCTTCTGAAACCGTAGTTATACCTTGTGATTTGTATTTCGAAAACAGCGCCGTTCTTTCTGGTAATTTCCCATACTGATGACAAGTCCTTTTCTTTTACCCAGCCTGTTTTAGCAAATGGTGCGCCTTCTTCACCAAACCTGCTGATAATGAGCTTTTGTTTCAAAGTAAGCCAGAATTCACCAGTGACCGAGCAGTAAAATCCAAACACTGGTAGTTCTGACCTGGGTTCGATTCCACGCGAGCAGGCTGGCTGCATGGGCACTTTCGTGGTTTTCTCCGTGTGTAATGTGTATACTAACTAGTTTCCTTTAAAATTCCTCTACTAAAGCATCCTCCTTAGGCAGATAGCTCTAGTAAGCTTTGCAATAATCAGCTATCCAAACCAATCTAAAGTAAATCCGCTTAACGTTTCTTGGTTACCGAATCACTTTTACATTTTATCTTTGCACTCATTATTGTCCTTGTAAGTAAGTATTAAATTTTATTTGTCACAAAAGATTTTGCTGTAGATATGCATATACAACTGAGAACCCAAAAGATTATGCAATACGTGTATTCTATCGCATAACTTTAAAACGGATAAAAATGAAATGCGCCAAAAGAGACTTGACTGTGTAAGCGAAATTTCGTATGTAAATGTTTTTTATATACTTTTCTCGCTTTTTTTGGGGGATGGCCCAAATATTTTTTTTCTTTTCTTTCTTTCTTTTTCTTTAATTTCAAATCGTACTACAGTGAATCTGGACTATTTGATTGCTGTTACATGCAAATTGTCGGATATTGCTGTTAACAGGAAAATCAATAGCATATAGTAGGAAAAAACGTCACAAGATTACAAAACTTTATATTTCCAACAAAAAGTAGTCGTTTTAACGTTTAGTCGACATAAAATAAAATTTTCGCTAAATAAAAAATGTCCCTTTTCTTAGAAATCAAAGGTTAGGTGGGGAAAAAAACGTTAAGTCATTGCAGTTACGTACAACAAAGATAATGTAGCCATAAATATCGGATACTCATCAAAGGAAAGAGCGACATATCGGCGCGTGAAGAAATGCAACTAAGATTTCAAACCGTGATTTAAGGATGCTGTTTCTTTTCTTTATACATTTTGATTTACTCTTGTTATTTAAGATCACAGAATTTATGGATTCTTAAAGCTGTTATTTCGAATTTTAAAAGACCATGAATTCTCCTTTATTGTTTATCATCTTGTCTCCTCGGGCACTGTCTTCTTAGACAGCTTTCTCAATTTTTTCGTTCTTTTTTTCGTATGTTTTAGTTAAACACAATTCCAAAAGAAGATATAATGGGAAAATGCAGGTTCTTTCATCAGGTATTTTTTATGTAAGAGGCATATTGCGTAGCACTTTTAAGGAAAATCACTTTTGAGGGAACTGAGGAGAGTTAAACTTTTCTGGTAGTCTTTTATTGCAACTTCATATGTAACAATAAAAAATATATAAATTATTTTAGTACTTTTCGCTTCAAGTTTGCAATATAAAAAGTATATTTTTTACTTGGATATTTAAAAGTATCAAATTAAATCTTGAGAAATCATGTTCAACCTAAAAACTGTGTTGTTCTTGTGACTTTTATCAAAAATACATTAGTGTTCTCTTTGTGAGTCATCAAGCTAGATATTATCTCTTAGCATACTGTTTCATCCTAGGCGAGATGATAGTATTTGAACGAATTTAGAATTGTTCTCAGCTGTTCTGGTTGCTTATCAATTATGCAAATATTGCCATGATTATGTGTTTTCTGAATTTCAAATACGTATCCTCGTATTAGTTAATTTTACTATACGTTTCGAAACTCGAATTATCTATGTATGATTGATATTATACAAATTTATCCGCGTTCAATAGTGAAACGCTGTTTTTAATAAATAGGACAGTAATAAAAAAAAAGGTCATTAGCGTTAGGTGCATGAAAAAAGAATCCTAGGAGAAGCAGCAGTTGCCTACAATAATATGTTAGGAGTGAACCGTTTTCTAGGAATTTAATGAATTTGCAGATTTTCGAATCGAGTGATCATGTGGTAGCTCATAACGAATTAAAAACAAATGAAACAGATAATAGTAATCTTAACGTGCAGGAATATAGTTATGAACATGAAATTTTGCCAGAAACTAAATCTCAAAACTAACACCGAGTCGAGCGGATGCCGAGTGACGCAGTTGTCTGAAGTAGAAAACTGAATTTAAAAATAATAAATTAAACTCCACTGCCTAACAAAATACATTTAAGGGCTGCAGGTTTGAGGCTTTCATCAGATGTGGAAATATTTTGAGACGTTTCTGCTCAAAGACGTCAGTTGATTCATTTCATGCTGAGAAGTAGGGAGAAGGTCACAGAATATTTTACGTTACAAAATGATGTAGAAAAGTGTAACTCTGAACAATGTTTGAAACCAATGGAATGCGTTTCAGATGCATGTTAGAAAATTGATACACTCTTTAACGTAGCACAAAAGCAGACTTAGCTTATAATGAAATACTGGTTGTCCAAGTCTTACCTCAGAAGAAGCAGTATCGCCGAAAGAAGTAGCAAAATGTGATGAAAATATCACGGCTAGTAGCTTGTGAGTTGCTTTTATTCCATCACAGCAATGTATACAAACAAACTTCAGTAACAGTTGTCAACATGTTGACTTTTCCCAAAGATATGTAGACCGCGTTTGTCTGACGAAAGTTACACAAGTTCGGCTGTTCAGAAATGGATCGTGCAGTGCTCACAGGTTTACGGCTATTAAGCAATAGATCCTGCAGTGTTCACAGTTTAAGGTTAATTCAGTCTGTTTCAGATCATAAATACTGGTT
The DNA here is from genome assembly GCA_000611955.2 of Stegodyphus mimosarum. Classification (NCBI taxonomy): domain Eukaryota; kingdom Metazoa; phylum Arthropoda; class Arachnida; order Araneae; family Eresidae; genus Stegodyphus; species Stegodyphus mimosarum. The sequence continues at coordinate 158,878 of KK115710.1, forward strand.
TAACTCTCAAAAAAACGGTACTATAGACAACACGAAAAGCTCAAGATGAGGGTGAAATGTACCTATGAGATCATAGCAAGGGTTGCGTCGTGATTCTGAATCTCTGAATTATGTATTATGTTTTATTTTTACGTAATATTATAAGAGAACTTTTGGGAGGGTTGACAGAGCAATATTTATATTTTGGCGTGCAGTAGCTGTTCGGGTTTCTAAAGAAAGGGGTACTATTGACGATTCAAATCTCAGTTCCAAAGTACACTGGTGTGCAAAAATTAAGGACGAAGTCGAAAAATTAGCATATCAGCTGAACGAAGAGGCAGAGCGGACAGAAAGACCAATCAGGAGATTAAGTAAGGTGATGTACGATAGCACATGCGCAGATATGCAGGTAGACGTAATGGGGGAGTGTCTGAGTAGTATAAAGCATGTTGTCGGTGTAAGATCGGTATTTCTGGCAAAGAGATTGCACGCCGTATAGCAGTTAAAATCACACCGAGTTGCTGCCTCAGCGAGAAATGGCGAATAATCAATCTGTTAGACGACATCTGGATGCTTTTACCCGAGATCAAATCATTGGGAAGTTGGAGGAAGGCCGCAGTGTGACAAGTGTGGCTGCAGAGTTCGGAATTGCTCACAGCATCGTTTCACGACTTTGGAGACAATTTCAAACTACAGGAACAGCTATCCGGGGGTTTAGTAGTGGTCGTCCACGAGGAACCACACCCGCAGATGACCGGTATATTGCCTTACAGGCCAGAAGAAACAGGCGGCAGACAGCGGGAGAAATCGCTAGACACACGACACAGGCGACTGGACGACCGATATCGCGTTTTACCGTGGCCAGAAGACTGCACGGTGGTGGTCTGTTTGCACGACGCCCTGTACGGTGTGTACCTCTAAAGCCTGCCCATCGGAGAAGGCGTTCTCTGTGGTGCCGGGAACACCGGAATTGGAGAGACAATGAATGGGGACGAGTACTCTTTACAGATGAGAGCAGATTTAGTCTGAGTTGCGATTCTAGACACATACACATCTGGACAGAGCGGGGAACACGCAATAACCCCTTCAACATCATCAAAAGGGACTGTTTTGGAGGTCGCGGAGTTCTCGTTCGAGCAGACATAATGCTTGGTAGCCGGACCGACCTTCATATCTCCCAAGGAGGTTCGTCACCTGGGACTGCTATTGTAACGAGGTTCTTCTTCCTTACATGCGTCTTTTCACAAGGGCTATGGGTCCTCAGTTCCTCTTCATGGACGACAACGCTCCACCTCATCGCACAGTTACTGTCGAAGAGCTGTTGGAGAGTGAAGATATTGAACACATGGATTGGTCGGCAAGGTCTCTGGATCTAAATCCCGTCAAGCATGTACGGAACTTACTAGGGAGACCCGTGGCAGCACGTAACTTATCGCTAGTAACGATTCCGAAACTGCGATTGGTGCTACAAGAGGAACGAGCAGCAGTGTCTCAACAGCTCATTAACAACCACATATCCAGCATGCACAAATGATGTAAAACCTACCTAGCAGTCGGGGGAGATCATATCCCCCACTAAAGACCGGATGTTTCTTGCTGGACACCCATCACAGGGATGTCTCGGCCTTCAGTCGCATTGCTCTCCATGCTACTTTTTCAATAAAGCTTCTTTTTATCCCTCTGATTTCTCTTTTAGTAAGTGTTGCTTACATTACTCATGTCTTTACGTATTGGGCATCTTACGGTATTAAATGTGTTGATTTGGAAAGCTTTTGTACAAAGTTATATTGAAAAAACCGTCTCGTCCTTCATTTTTGCACACCAGTGTATATTATATACACTCTAGAGATACTAATAGCTTAAATTCTTCCTTCAGAAAGCAAGCAGAATCTTATCTATTCTCCGAAAGAGAAGTGCGCCAGTTTTGCTGGGAACTTTTGTATCAATACCATTGCGTTGTTATAGTGTTGCATCTTAAGTCCGGATGGGTTATATTCCGTGCTCAAATAATAACCTAGTTGTCAGTGAGAATTGTACAATCTTTTTTGAATTATGTCTTTTGGGCATTCTTAATTTTTATAAAAGAATTCATTAAACTATAATTTTTGAATGATTTATAACACTTTCTTTTAAAACAGCATGCATTAGTGTACTCACCCTATATTTATTTTCATATTTGGCTGCATTTATAAAACATTTTTCTCATACAGGAGAAAGTTTATTCAATCTTAAGTTGAGGGGAGCCACTAAGTCGCTTAAGATTACGCAGGGAAAGTCGTTTCTTCTCATAAGGAAAACTGATAAAAAAAGTATGTATGAATCTGCTAAGTTAGTTTTAAATTAACTAAATTATTATCGGACTTGTGCATTCAATCTATTACGAACCCGTATGCACGCAACAATTTTTGTTGTCAGAAATACGACTGCATGCCAATCACAAGAGCGACGGAAGAGCAATCAAGACAGCTGGTGACAGCCTTTATTGCATTCAAAGAAGAGATCAAAGCGGGCCAAGCATCCATCAAAGAAGAGATGAAAGCTGGCCAAGAGGAGATGAAAATGAGCGAAGAATCGGCTAAAGAAAAGATGAAAGCAGTTCAATAGCAAATAAAAAGAAAATAGAAATTTCTGCCATAATAGAAAATAAATTCGAGGTTAGGGAAGGCAGAATAGACACGGTTGAAGATAATGTTGTAGAAATTCAAGAGTGAGCTTCTGCTGTCGAGCAAGAAATTTATGAAAACTTTTCTGTTGCCCGACAACAAATCGAAGAAATAGTTTCTACTTTCGAACAACAAATTTATGGCGCACTTTCTGCTGCTTCCACCAAGAAATTTGACAGTTTAAAGAAATCCATACTAGCAGCTGGTTACAATTCTGACGCCTTTATATTCGTATATATGCCGTTCCGACCCTCTCTAAAGCTATCCGCATTTGATAGAAAAACCTCTTGGCAAATGTACAACACTCAGTTTTCTATAGAGGCGGACGCAAATGGATGGGATTTCCAGGCTGAGGCCTGCCACCTCGCCTCTTCTCTGAGAGCAGATGCAGCTCTATTCAGCGCGTCAGAGCTGCGCTTTGAAGAGAAGTATTTAGAAGACTACAGTAGACTTCAGTTAAAATCTCGCCAACAGAAGCCATGGAAACACTTCAGAAGCTCGCCATGGATGCTGAAAAACTAGCTCATCTCGCTTATTCGGACTGCCCCTCAGAAACAAAGGAAATCCTGTTCGTGCGGTACTTCATCGATGGCATCCGAGAGTCTGAGATGCTTCGAATGGCGGATGTCAAGGATTTAAAAAGCGCTTTACGCCGTGAAATTCGAGGCAGCCCAGCAAACAACTCGTAGAGACCAGCACACAATCAGAGCTGCTCAAGTCCAAGAGCCAATGGGGCAATTGACTGCTTGTTTAGACATTTTAACCAGACAAGTCAATGCCTTGAGACGGAATAGGAGTGACAAGAAATCGACCCTAATGTGCTAGAACTGCAGTGCTGAACGCCACATAAGAAGGAACACTAGAACACCCCAGGGCACGGAAAATAAGACCGCTTCCCAGCAAGGTCACAGGAAACAAATTAGTGGCCTTGTTGCTCAGCGGAGGTTGTCAGATATTGAGAAGCCACATTTTAAAGTACTTTAGATTTCTGCAATGAGTAGCGGCAGTAATGGACTTTTCATCATGAGACATATCATTGTAGTTCGTTACAATATGACCATCGATACTAAAGTAAGCTCATCTGGACGTCGCCCTGCGCTACCCTCCAGACTGACTGTGTCCGGCTACAAAATCGAAAGTGATGAAAAGTTGAAAGTTAACAACTCGTTTGGAAATGCCTCTACCATCACACGGCATATGCAGCAAATATTACAGACTCTTACATACTCGGATTAGACCTTCTAAGAAAATGCAATTTTTCTTTGTTCTAAAATAACGAACTACGTTCTACCTCTTGAGGACATAACCCTGTATGGAATTAAAGTTGAAGGAGTTAAATCTATTCACCAAATAATAGCTCAAGACTATATCACAGTACTAGCAAGAACAGACACCTGGATCCGTAGCTCAAAATAAAAATTTTCGAAACGACATAATGGAATATCCTAAGAACTGTAAGAGCCGGAGAGGAGTACTAGCAGCATCGACACTTGTCGACCTATCGAATACCGTCATCACTGCCAAAGTAATTGATAAGAGGAAAGTGATTGGGAAAAGCGAAGTGATTGCATTAAACGAACCCATAGTCCTCTCAATTCTGTGTCTTCAGAGAGCCTATTCCAGAATGCACAGCTAAGCGATGAAGAGAAGAGTACTGCAGAGCGTGTTATCCAATAATTTCAAGATATTTCCTACAGCTCATCTTCTGGCGTAGGTCGAAGCAGTTTGACAGAGCATTGAATTGATACAAGGCATCATCCACTAATCAGGCAACATCCAAGATTTCTAACGGTTGCTAAACAAGAACAGGTAAAAAAACTTCTAAAGAACATACAAGAAAACGCGGTTATCGAGCCTTCAGGAAGTCCTTGGGCCTCTCCCATCCTTCCTAGTCGGAAAGAAAGGCTAGCCCTTTACAATGGTCATAACGTGTAGTCCTCATAGTATATATAATGTAAATAGTATATTAAGACTATGTTCCTATCTGTAAATAAATTTGTAAATTTATGCAGTTGTTTATTGATTTAGTACTTGATTTGTTTTATGTTATTCATTGAAATTACTGTTTAGTATTGCATTGATTTTCATTATTTCTAATTATGGTTTCCTGTCCAGAGATTGTACTGCTCAGGACATGCAGTTTTTGACATGCGGGCAATTATGTGAATTTTGTATCTATGTAAATAATTTTAGTAAAATTATATGCAAAATCATAATCTCTCTCATATAATATAACATGAAATACCTCAAAAGACGAAGCTCTGCTACAAAAAATAAGATTACGGAGGCAAGTCTATTTAACATTGAAGTAAGTGGCTATCTCGTTATAAGGTATTTATCCCTCCTTATTCGCATGCCTTCGTGGTGTAGTGGTCGGCAAGCTCGAGAAATAACCGAGAGGTACGTAGTTCGATTCCCGCCGAAAGCTTTTGTTCATTTTTCAATATTCCTACTTCGAAATAACCTAATGTCTGTACAATTAAAATCTTCTGATTTTAATTGCCAATAGCGATTGGCGAATATGGCAAAGCTGGTGATAGTTTTGGCGAATAATATTTTTGCAAAATTTAGCGAGAAAGTGCCAAAAGGCGCTAAACTTTGCGACCCTTTGGTGACATTTTGGTTTGGTTAATTAAATAACTGTAATTGGTCCCTATATGTAGCTGTAACCGTACCTGACCCTTGTGTGAAACTTTAATGCGTTCCAGTTATTTCGACAAGGTACTAGAGATTTCTCAGCGGCCAGGTTAAAACTATATAAAACCAGAGAGAGCATCCGCTCTCAGTTTTCTCAGTTCAGAATAGAGTACGGAGTATTGAGATATCTCTGTGTGAGTTTCGCTGTTTAGATGAGCTTTTGCGTATCTAAACAGCGAAACAGCAAAACTTCTTAGTAGTTTGAAGTGTAACTACCGATTGTGTTCTGTGATACTGAGAAGAGCTGTACGAGTATTTTTGTGGAGAGTTCCAGAACTGTAAATTGAGTTCAATCTATGACAAACCCGTACGCACGCAACAATTTATATTAGATAAAAAGTATGAAATGCAATCTTCTGATTTTAATTGCCCATAGCCATTTACATTCTTTATTTTAATTTGGATATTTCCCTTTTCTATTCCTTGCATAACGATGATGACGCAACTAATTCGGAACTTAAGTTTAAATTTCCAAATCAAAATTTTCTGATGCTCTCCCAGGTTTTTTTCTGACTGTGGAGCACTTTCCCACTTATTTGCCTTCAGTTAATATGTTGCGGCTCGTTTCTTTCTAGGTCCGGTGCCAGAACAGGTGTTATGCAGAATTTAGGGGTGGTAACATTTTTAGAATTTATAGAAACACTCAGCAAAATTTAGGAAAGGAATGATCTCTGAGAATGCAGGAGAGGCCTACATAATAAAATAAAATATAAATATATAATATATAATAATTATAAATAAAACATATATTTCATTTTTCATAAATCATCATTATAAAAATTATAATAATTACTACTCTCATTACTAGACGAAGAGAAGTAGATTTCAATATCTTGATCTTGTATTCTTATACTACTAAAAGCTTCAACTTCTAACTTATCGAAACTGTAATTTTTATCTAATAGCATAAATGATTACTGTATTTCTATCTCAGACTCTAATTATTATGCAGCAATCAGGAAATATGAACACATTGAGTAAAAACACATTCTTTGTTTTGTTTTGTTTGGTTTTCAAGATCTGTGTTTTTGTCATTAGGCCCGTATGAAGCCTGGAGAAAATGTGGATGATTGTAGATGTCTGTCCCTCTACTAGTTAGTTACTTCAAGCAGTGGTGTCTCTTCCAGAGATTCTTTTAAGATTCTGAGGTTTTGAACACGTATCCTCAAAAAAGCTTGCTATCCGAAATATGCTCCCGAAAATCGTTATACTCTTTCGTGTAATAATTATAAGCAAAGACAATTGCATTAGAAGTCATCATTTACTGTAAAAGACTAATAGACAGACTCCTGTAATCGCGATGTATTATGGAGCTAAGAAAGGAAGAGGGGCCAACCCTGCCCTACAAGTAAAGCTCAGCTCCGAGGCTTCGGTCTCCAGATGGGGTGTTTTTTCGTTTACATTCAGAAGCTCCCTTGACAGCGCTCTGATAGTATGTCGACACACGACAGGACAGTTCCATTCAAATCGAAAAACGGAACACTTTTGCATAAAAGAGACATTCATTGTGTGATGGATTATAGCAATTTGTATAGTTTAGTGACATTTACGCAAAAATCACATCTTGGCTATTTTTCGATAAATAACAACAGCGATTTTGATTATTAATTTGTTTTTTAAAATTCTAAGCTGTTCATCTACAAAAATATAGATTTTAGCAAAAATGCTATGCTTAATGAAAAATACCTTACGGGGCCTTTAAAATTGTATACGTCTTTGTAAAATTGTATACGATATACCCTTGATAGAGTATTCGCTAGTTTTATTTTATGTTCCAAACGCCAAAATGCTTTAAATAAACAAATTTTTTTATCATCCACATATTATTGTAACATGTACTTTTTAAAAATTTTTAGAGGGGAGGCTTTATAGTTTTTTTTTTTTAAATTCGTCAATTTTTTTTTAGCTTACTGAAAAATAATCACTTTGGGTTCACACGTTTTACTTATTTGGGTTAATTAAAAAAATAAAATTACCACCAAATCCTCGTGAAAATTAATATGCGCGGGTATGCCAATAAGTTAACTTTTCTTTGATTTGTAACTACACATTTCTGTAAAATTATGTAAGTTTTACACCAAAATGTGGAACAGAAGACGGTTACATTTGCGAATTCGGTGAATGAAGTTATATTATGTAGAGTAAAGCAATCAAGATTGCGATCTGATGACAATGCGGTTAATGTTTAAATGTGAAATGGATAGTTATTATTTATTATATTATCAGAGAATTATTAACCTGGGAAGAAGAATTAAGAGAATTATTAATTAATTATTATTATAAAATCGCTAAAAGGGGTATTAAGTGTCAAATATATTTACTAGAAGATTTGAATTTGATAATGAATGTATCCTAAAATGTGTTTTAAATCAAAAGTTTGAAACTTAGTGGCTAACTGTAAATATAAAATTATGCAGTTAATATAAAATTATGCAAATATAAAATTATGCAGTTAAGTTTTTATTAAATAGAGTAAGGCATGCAATGGCCTAAAGGGAGAGATGCCATCGTGGAGGAATTTCGACGAAAAACTGGCCTTTGAATGGATATTAAAAATAATACATGTAATTTTCAAATCATATTTATACATATTTCTTATGTGAAAATTTCGAGTATATGCTAAATTATTGTTAATTACTTTGCTCGAAAAATATAGTGAATGCACAGAAATTGAAGATTTGCACATGCCAAAAATGAAAAATATGAAATAGGTATGGGTATTTATGCATATGCTTGCAAAAATCATGCATCTGCCTTTAACAAAATACGTAAATACTTATTAAATTATTTATAAATATATTTGACATGAAGGATTTATTCATTCTGTGGAAGTTACTGTTAAGAAATCTAATTATTAAATGTATCTAAATTTATAATGATTAAATATTTAATAACCTAAACGTTGAATTGTAAACGTAAATTGAAAGCCTGTTGACAAATACGTTAAAGTAAAAGTACGTGTAAAAGGTTAAGTACATGGAAATGAGCACCAATATTTAACGTATTTCACTATTAAAATAAAACGTGCTCTAATTTGAAATGGACCGAATAGAGTATTAATTATAAATTGGCTTAATTTTTTTGGTTTAAAAGATGCCTCAGAAGCTAGAAAATCATGTCATATTTGAGAAAGTTAGGAAGAAGCTCTATAAATATAAAAGAAACGATGCATAATTTTAATATTAATGGTACAATAAACTTTGATCTTAATTTTTGTAATCCTTAACGGAATAAAATCAAATTACCTTAAATTTTTTTTCTAATGTAATTAACGAAAGCTTGTGAAAATATTTCATTCAAATTAAACCGCTCTGAGCAAACTGTTTTGTGAAAAGTATAGCATTTAATTCCGTTCAGAATGAAATATTGTTTAAAAATGTATTCTTTTTACATATTTAGGACTCTAAAATATTGTAGAAAAAGAAAATATAAGAAAATATATACACTTATATGTATATTTACGACGTAATTACAAAATATTTACATCCAATCATGTCAAAACCCATTAATCTTAATGGTAAGTCACTGAATGTTTTGGTCACCACGAAGGGTTCGCCAGTGCTTCAAAGCAGTGTATAGGAAAAACCGGTTAGGGCCTCTCCTTCTTACTTCCTACCTCCATGCGATGTATGACGGGAAAAGAATTCTAGTCTGAGAACACATTATACTTTTTCCCATTAGCGGACCGAATTGATAAAATTACTAATGATTGTGTATCTTATTGTTTCCTTTCTTTTATATATCCATTAGGGTTTCTTCGATATAGACTGACACTTTACCCTGGATTAAATTGCTACGACTGGTATCTTAGAACAGCCTTGGTTTTCTTTACGAATAACATCAGGGGAAATTAAAGATATTTCTTGAATGAGTTCCTGTAATATGTCTCCTTATTCTTATCAGTACATCCAGCTAGCAACTGGACAGCTTGAGTCTCAGGTTTAGTCTCGCGTTCACAATTTAGTTTCTTTATGTTTAATGATGTTTTTTCTTACGTTATTTACAGTGTTTACTCTTTGTTACTTTTTGTTTTGCATTTCTCTTTGTTTTAAATACTGATACGTAATCAAAGGAACTTATTCTTCCTGATGAAACTATTTGAAACTATAGCTAAAATATTAATGGTATTTTTCTCTTAATTATCATACGGGGTATTCCTCTTTCATGTGTTTTTTAATTCTCCATGAAATAACTATGATTTTGAGTTACGCATATGCATGTAACAGCAACAGACGTTAAGCCGGTCAGCGAATAATAATTTACTGAAATTCCCTGAATCACAGACATACGAGTCATAACGTATACGGCCATAACACGCTACAGAGTCAGGAGCAAAAACAGCCAAAAAAAAAAAAGTTCAGAACTTAAATTCTTTTTTGTCGACTAATGCTTCTCTTTCCGATGGTATGTTAGATAAGCGAAGGTCGGATAAGCGAGACTCCATTTAATTTTAATCTAAGAAACTATCTAAATTTAGAGCATTGCACTACACTGCTGATTGCCAATCAGTAGGTCACAAAAGGTCAAGGCCTTGATGTACACCTTCAGTTTAATTTTATTTTTATAAGCTATCTAATTGACTTAATTTTAAAAACGTTTATTTTATGATAATACATCAAGGTACAACTAAAATTTTGTGAAAATTTAGGGAATTATTTTAATTAAAAAATTATATTTGTAATGCTTTGTTATACATGCCTAACAAGGAATTTAAATTATTTTATTTATTCATTTATTTATTTAACATTGTTAAGAACATTTTTGAATATTGAATGCTTAACTTTTGTTTTAGGTATTAGGTAATTATCTAAGATTTCCAGTTGCAATTTTTTTCAGAAGAGATATCAATATAGATACTACTTCTATATATATGTAAAAAAAGGGATATTTAAAACCTTTTGCAGAAAATGTGCCATGTATCATAATTTATAAATTTATTATTATACGCTAATTAAATTGTTGATTTTCAGTGTGACTATTTGAATTAAAGAAACGGAATGAAACACAAAATAGGCGTTGTCAGAAGTGGGATTCGAACCCACACCCACCACGCCAGAACGATCAAACGCACTGGGAAGGTTCACCTTGACTCTGGCGCCTTAAGCCGCTCGGCCATCCTGACACATTATGACACATTAAAAGAGGGCAAAATTACGAACAGTTTGATTTCAGGGTTTTTAATAAGCATTTTATTTATTTATTTATTGCAAAATTTATTAGCTTTCTTAACATAAAGAAAGTTTCAGTTCAAAAATTCAGTTTGAATTTTGGCCATTTTGAAATGTAATCAAAAAGTCAAACTACTCAGAAATATGGATTATATCGGTTATATATTTTATTAAATTGGATTATTTGATTATATCAAAGCCTACTATGAGTGTTTATTTAAGGGGAAAGGGAAGCAATGCTTTCATGGAGTACTTTCTATGGGAAACTGGCTCGTATTGACAACACGCATGGGGTAACCATTAAAGCTTCCTTGCAGCCGTCTTCGAAAACTTAAAACCCAAGCCATACTTCTAACGCTTTTAGCCGAGTTTCTATTTGGCCTAGATATGTTATTAAAAAAATAAATGAAAGATTTAAATTACTGAAAATCGTGTCATTTATTGCTTTTAAATCATCAGCTCTTTTTTTCAGCTATTGATGAATCTTATGCTTTGAAGTGAATATTAGTCAAGTCGCTTGAAACATAAAATAAAATTCATGTATTTTGCCAAATAGCAACATTTGAGAACTGGCTAATTGCGAGGCAGTTTAAAAGGTAAATTAAAGATCTTGCGCATTGCCAGAAAAGAACATGTTCAAAAATGTCATTTGCAAGACCGCATGAAGGGATCTTTGCGTAATGGCGACTAGCAAAGCCGCTAAGATAATAAATAAAAAGAAGTTAGAATAACCTTCTTGGGTAAACGCATGGTAAACTGTTACGTAAAGTGATGTCACGTAAGGCGCAAAAATTTTGGAAAAATACCCTAAAGACATTTCAAACAACAAATTCCTCCCAAACACCTCATAATGAAATTTTCAAGATTTTCGTCAAATTTCATTTCGAAACGGACCACCCTTTTTTCTTTTTTTTTGGGGGGGGGGGTATGAATTGTGTTAGAAACATATTTTGTTAATTGTAATTGTATAAAAATTATAAACCGGATTACAAATTATATCATTTAGATATATTAGATATATTATTAAGAAGCAAAATAAAGCTATAAAGATATACGGTATTTTCTCCCGCCTCTCTGCATGTTTTCGTGATGCAACTGGAAAACACGCTCGGCGCATATTCGTGTGGTCTGGAGTTTGAATCCTAGCAAGGGCATTGCGGATTTCTTCTGTTTCCTGATTTAAAAAAATTCTAGAAGAGTCTACAAGTGGCACCCAAACTAAAAGTTGGTAGACGATAATTCATGACCATCAGGATTTTGCGACTGGGTCCCCTCATCCTCAGTCGCCCTTTAAATGAAAGAGTAGATAAGGTACTCTTTCCACATGGCTTCGTGGTGTAACTGGAGGCACGCTCGACGCGTATTCGGGAGATCCGGAGTTCGAATCTCGGTGACGGTATGGCACTTTTCTCACTTTCTAGCATCGATATAACCTAATGATTTTACAAAGATGTTAATAAATAATGTCATTGCCTTTAAATCGCATAATTAAGCAGTTATAACTGGAAGAATAAATTAAAAAGATCTTAAAAATGATAATATTTTATAATTGGTTATTTGACAGACTGCATGAAAGATTAATACAAAATCAGATGGCTTTTGTAATGGCAGCACATTCCAGGGCGCGTCGACGAGTCTAGTAGAATAACTTAATAGCTCAAGAAATTAGGAAAATCACTCCTTTTTCTCTTTGATTAAGCAATATTTTATTTCTTTAGGAGTTAGAAACTTGGAATATTCGGAGTTTCTGCATAGTAACAGGAAAATGAAAATTCTGGACTTGAATTATGCTAAAACGTAAACGGCCTAAGAGAATCTTAATTGTTTGGACCTTTCGAATGCAGTAGTGTCCCTGCATCCGCTTAATAGTTCATTCCAGGACATAATACCGCGGGTTATATGAAACCGTAGAAAAGTGTGAACACTACGTAAAAGAGGGTACCCGTGTAACATCCATAAATAAGGTAAAATTCAATCCATAAATTTGGCAGATTTCAAAACGTTTTAGATAAAAAACAGTTGAGATGTTAAAAAAATAGTTAAAAGATACTTTTTGGAAAGAAATTCTTTAAAATCCTGCTTATTTCAAAATAAAATACTTAAGATACTTACTTAATGATACTTAAGATCGTCTGCCATCTCAAAGATTCAGAATTTACGTTTAACATATGATTTAAATGTGTCAGTATACGTAACAAATAATATTCAGTATGCGTGAAATGTACAAAAGTACATTTTAAACAAATCAGACTAGTTGTCGCAATTCATAGAATGTTTTTTTAAAGTTATGTTTGAAATTTTAGTAAATTAATAACTATGAGTATAGATTTTATATAGTAATGTATTATTAAAATAATGCCTAACTGTGTATAGTAAATATGACAGTAGATATGCGCGTATTTCACAGCAATCGTCTCCTTAAGACAACCTCCTGTGGAAATGAACAATATATCCCAGAAGATAATTAAAACGAAATTAACTCGCAATCTTAAGTTTAATAAGTCGAAATCGAAATAAAACGCACCGCAGGCCTAAATTAAGGCATAGCAAAAAATGAAACAATTTAATAAGAAAGAAAACCTGTGGTTGAATTTTTGAACCAGTTTTCTTATTTTTAAATTCCACAGATTATAATTCCAACGGCATGCCTTATTCTGCATTTAAGCGGCTTATGTATATTATTTTGCTACGTGTATAGATAGATAATGCTGCTTTACAGGGATATGTAGTTAAGAAAGACATTAACACATTTTGTTTTCGGAGACAAAGATTTTGAATTCGAATTGTGTGCCGCCAAAATTCCGGTAGATTTTGGTTTTAAGTACGATTTTTAATTTACCATGAGATGTCAAATCTGTGAGGACTTCATAAAGAGTTAAGCTGGATATTTTTTTTTTTTGTTTCAGTACATTCAGTATCTCTTCAATTTTATCAAATACCTTTTCTTGAGCTGTCGGAAAATGAAGTTCAGACGAGTCTTAACAAAGTTTCGAGATGCGCTTAAATATTTTTCTATACTTTTTTCTAGAATCTTGTTTTCTTTTTCTTTCAGGAAGTTTCTTACTAGAGAGAGTAATCATTATCTTCCTTTTGGACGCTTTCCAATAAATATGAAGTTTCTCCTTAAAAGAAAGAATTAGAAAAAGTGCAGCATTTTTCAATAGTAACGATGGATTAGATTTCATGTTTATAAAAATATTGGCCAATACGCAAACCGTCGCTAGCACAGCATTATAGTCCATTAAAAGTCATGTTTCCTTTGTATGCATTTCATAACACATGTAAACCCTTGTCATCGAGTCATACTTCATTGCGCAGCAGGAGGGACTCACGGTTGCTTCCTATAATTATTGCTAAGAATTACTAAGAATTGCTAAGAATTACTAATTCCATTTTGCTAAGACTTACTAATTCCATTTTGCTAAGAATTACTAAGAAATCGTAATATTATCGCTACGCAAATTCACTGCGAAGTCAACTAGCCATCTCTATTTATATGAGGCTAAGTTTCGAGAAGCTTTGAGTAGATTTTAGGAATTCAAGAAGGATCGAAAATGAACGAGAATCTTCTCGAATATGCACTTCCAAGGAATGCCTAACGGTTATCTGCTTGAGAAAGCTCGTAATTCAGAATCAATTTCGAACTTTTATATTTTGATTATACTTTTGTCTTTTCGTTTTTTTGATTTAATTCAGTTTTTTGTTTATGTTCCTAAAGCAGCCGATGAGCCCCTAAAAAGTGCATGCAGAGCTGGCACCGCCAACCATCAAATGAGAACCTTTGTCATATAGTTTGTTAAATGAAGACCTTCTGACTTTATTTCTTGTGAATAGTGTTGTATGCGTCAAAAGTGAAAGTTAATGGTTAAGATAAAAAATCGGGAATTATATCGGGAATGTATTCGTTCAAGAAAGAAAAAAATAAGTAAAACGTAAACCTCTCTCTCTCATTTTTTAATTTTATTGAAGTGTTGCTTTTTTCTCCAAATTTTAATGCACTTTTGGATACTTTGATATTTTTCTGTGTACGTTATTTTAATTAAAAGAAGCAGAAGAAATAAAAGAGATGCAGAAGCAAGTGGCAGATTTTTCAAAACTGAAATTTATAAAGTTGTGTTTCAAAAACATCAAAAATTTAATTTTATCAATTGAATTACCCTCCCCCCCCAATGAAATGGAAAACCTGCTATACTGGAAATAATGCACGGAAAGCCCGAAGACGGACAACTTGAAAATGCACGATAATTTTACGAATAAATCTTATCATGCTTTAGCGGTTAACAAGCAACAAAGCTGACAAGACAGTTATCGCAGCAGTAATGATAACGGCATAAAGCCGCAAAATGTTACGCAAAAAATGTGAAAATCCACACGAAAGAATGCAGCTGTTTCCGAATTCATTCATGCTTAATGACTCTTAATATGTGGACAGACCTTACAGAAAGGACATTCTTTCTCTCACCGGCTCTGAAGAGCTTCCGCTCACTTGGCGATGAATTTATCTTCTGCCGCCAAATAAGCGGAAACACTTCAAAATCGAAGATAAAAACCTGTTGTGGGACGCCCATACCTGGTAAGAATCCCCCCTCCCACGATAGGATGAGTCATCTGAATGATGTGATTGACCTTCAATGAACAGAGAATTATTTCTGTTCCCATGTACACTCGGGAGCTTTTATTTTGCCTAGATGTTTTTTTTATTGTTAGTTCGACTGTTGTGGTAGGCAAAAAACATCAACGATGGGTTTCTTGAATGGAAAAATCCGCGCATCTTTTTTTACAAAATGGAGACATAATGATGATGAATGATTTTATGCTTTCACTAGCTAATGCTCCAACCCATTGAAATCGCGAGTTTTTTGTTTCAACAAAGCAAGGCTAATTTTGAAATGAAAGCTTCGGTTCTTATTATTATTCGTCTGGTGACATATATTTCAGTAACTTTGTTGAGTGGAGCAGATAAAAATTGTTTTTGATATCTGATTTTCAGCAGAATTGTCATGACACACTCAGGTACCCTAATTAGAACGACCCTAATGTAAATTTTCAGAGAATGTTGTTTATTATTATAATCCTGGCTTGTATTCAGCCGTTTGCCGTAAAAGAAAATAGTTAGAAAGTCTTTAATAACGGTGTTAGACCGGTTCGGATGCTAGATCATGGAGGAACGAAGAATATCTATAGAGAAAGAAAAAAGCGTTCATATATTTGTGTGAGTTGAAAATAATTTAAAGCTTTATGAAAATTGGTTTGGTTAATTTGATTACGCTAAAGCACTCGAGGGCTATCTGCCTAAGTGGAAAGATACCTTCGTGAAGGGTTTTTTAAGAAATACTGGCTCTTATACACATTACACTAAGGCAAAACCACGAAAACACCCATGAAAGTAGCCTGTTCGTCGAGATTCGAACACCGGACCAAACTACCAGTTTAACCACCGTTCGGCCGCTGGTGGGCAAACTTTATGAAGAATTTTAATTTAAATATGCTGATTCGTATTTAATTGGATGAACAATAAATATAGACATAAAAAAGTATAACACAATTTAAGTAGACACAACTATATATATATATATATATATGCTCTACGCGAACACGCAACCTTTAATTAACTTTCCGCAGTTTCAAGATCTTCCCTCTAGACCAGTACTTTCGAGAACTCTCTGGCCTGATATGTAACCGCTACTATAAATAGCTCTACTCGCCATTTTTCGTCAGATTGCTTTCTGTCATTGCCTGCTATACGAACGCTTTGCTCTGTCTCTTCATCTTCCCTTTGTTAAAAATATTTATGACCTCGAGGTTCTAAATTTAATAGTATTACTATTTAAATCATTATTGGATATGTGATCTTCGTCTAAAGAAAATGAGCTGCCATTTTAATTGAATAAAGATGTGGAGTTTTAAAAGTGAAATTCTTCTGTGTACTCCATTCGGCTGCCTTCCGCTTCGCACGACCAAACCCGAACTCTGATTGCTAAGCTTCATAATTTCCAATGCCCATCGACTGCAAATATCACATATATAACACAATAAGCATAGTCACGTATGCAATAAAAAGCTAATTTTACGTATAATGAAATAAACACTCAAAGGCAAAAAAAAATATTCGTTCAAATAACATTATGTTAATATTAGAACAAGAAAAAACATTTTGATATTTAGTGCCGTTTTCTTTAGAGGTATTCGTATTTTTCAGATTCGAGTTCAATATATTTATTTGGTATATTTATTTGTTAAGCTTTTCTCTTTCTTGTACTAAATGATACTTAAGTCACATTTATCTGATGCTGAGCTCTTCTGAAGTTTCTTCTTAATTTTTTCCCGCATATGTTCAATTGGTCTAACATCTGGTGACTTTAGTGGGGCTTCTAGAATATGTGGTGTATTGTAAAAGCAGTCACTTCTTCGCAGTTCAAAGTTTCTGTTAGGAAAGTACTTGCTAAAGTCTTGCTAAAAGTAAAATTTTCCAGAAAAACTTAACTTTTGCTCATTTTGTTTCAAACTGGTTTTGTAAAATGTTCAAATAAACAATAATTATTCAAAGCGCCGCCAGTTGCGTACCGTTTCCAACACCAGTTACAGCACGCCATTATATTTCCACCGTTGCACCACTGTACCGTCAGCTTTCTTTTGCACTAACTTGAGTCCATCTGATTACCGAATATTAAATTTATATTCTTCCGAAAAAATTAGTTGGCGCCAAAATTTTTTAGATTTCTTTTGCAAGTTCTAATCCCTTCACTCTGTTAACGTTATTTATGAAAGATTTTTGTTTAGCTACCTGAGCATGAAACTAAGATTTTTTTTTCCCTCAAATTTCTAATTGTACTAAACTAAATTGTTTCTAAACATTTTTTCTAGTAGTTCTGAAAGTCTGACTCAATCGAAGAATCGCTTGCAAATGTATTTAGTTAAATTTTCTTCAAAATGGTATCGTTTATCTCTCTAGCTTATCGACGATGGTCTGTGAGAACCATACTTATTTTCTACATTTTCGATCTTTTTAAGTTTAAAAACAATATATGCTTTATTTACCTTATTTCTTCTTTCACGTACAGAGTTTCCATTTCTGAACAATTTAACGAAATTTCTGACATTCAACTGTAGTAAAGTTTTAGTAAAGTAGTAGTTTGAGGGGACGCTTATTTTCACAAAATGTAAAAAGATTCACACAAGCAACTTGTAAATCAAGCAAGAGTAAACAGTACATTACTTAACTAGTTGTAGCTATGGTAACAAAACAAAACAACAGCAAAAAAAATTGCATACATGAAGAGTGAATTTTTTTTAAACTTATGAATATTTTTTGCTTTTTCCAGTAACCATTTTCGATGTTTTAGCAAATATCGTTATACTTATAGAGTCATTAGCTTTCTTTCAAGCTGGAACGTGAAAAATATGCAGTCACTTCGCCGGGACTCGAACTCCTCTGGAATACGCTTCGAGTATACTTCCGATTACATTCCGATATTTTCCGTTAATTTGACATGTATTACATCCAAGTTAACTAGCGTAAAATAAACTGTGTTAAAAATTTTATGTATGGTGTACGGATACTTTTTTCCTTCGTTGTATCTCCATGGTTTGAAGCTTCTAGCGACAGCATAGGATAAAGGCCAGTGGGCATTGTGTTCCTGCTTGAAAAGTGTCTTAGGTCAGGGAAATTCACTGATGCGGGTTTATTTCACTAATTCATAAATCATTCCTAAACAGATTTTTCTCCTTTTTTACATTTTCAAACACTTTTAGAAGAGTCTTTCCAAAATTCTTCAGTCGTTAAGTTCGTAACGTTATGTTATGCTGTATTTGTGTATACACGTATCATTTAATCATCTTACCGAATTCTGTTACTGCATGAATATGAGGTCTTTAACTTACGGTGTTTACTTTTTAAGTACCATCCGTTTTGCAATGAAAAGGAAGCAACTCAACATTTTTCGAATTTCTTTTGCCCTGAACTTATGTACCGTTTTGTACATTTTTATATAACTTTCTTGTGGATCTAAAGGTTTATACGAACAACGAGTTTGGGGATATTCTCGAATCTAGAACTCTGCCACCATTTATATCATAGCCAGTTACGGTTGTCTTCCCTTTCCCGTCAGTGAACCGACCTTCTTTGAACAGTTTCACCCTTCTCGAACTTAACTATTACTCATTCGATTGTCATCATGCACTTTATTTTTTACCTGCCTTCTTTTCCTGTTTCTTGTTGTTATGAACTGGATGACTGACCGTATTTCATAATGGCATTTGATTTCCTTAAACATTTTAATCAAACATCACAAAGCGTACAGGTGGACACCATGAATGCAACTGGCATCGGATTCTGCGTAAAGAATTCAGGGAACCTATGCACACACTCATCTTCACGTCCCCACGAAATTTCAAACGGTATTTACAAGTAGACCTTATTTTTGCTTATATCAGCCTGCGTATCTTAACAATTACCGTGTGGCCTCGTGTATGATCAGTCTCAGAGTACGGCCATTCGACAAAACCATGAGGTTCTTATTGAAGATTCATAAGGTTTATAAAAATCACCACAATATTCATAAATTTGCAGACCTATTTCGGAAGGTTTCAGTATAGGATTTTCTTCAGCCGCATTAGTGCAAATAACGAAAGAAAAGCCTGTGCTCAAGCGAAACAATGAGAGAAAGAAAGTAAAGCTACCGGAGACACCTGTTGATAAAATATGAAATCAACTAGGAAATAATTTCCGTAAAAGATAAGTGTAAAGATGGATTGGAATTGGGATCATTAACTAAAACTGAAGGATTTTTATGAATATGAAATGCCTCTAGAAAACCTAAGTTGCCAACGGAAGATGTATTTTGAATGATTTTGCCTGTAGAATTTTTTTTTTTTTTTTTTTTTTTTTAATCAGTGTTGGGCAGCAGCGGTTTTATGTGTTTCTTTTTTCCTAGCATATGCCTCATGTTCTTTATTTAGAGAAATTTTAAGGTTGACCATTATAAACTAAACCACACTGACAGGGAATCTTGTATATACCCCAGCAGTTCATTTCCGAAGTGGGTTCTTTAAGTATGGAACTGTGAATTTTATTGATAGAAGAAATAACGATCTGAAAGTTGAATTTCTGTAACATATACGCAAATTTTAGCTAATCGATGGAAAGAAAGGAATGATAATATAGTTCTTATAATCTCCTAAAACGAGAGAGTGCTTTTTGATGTGTTCAGATGTGAAATTTTGAACTGCTTCGTCAATAATGTCAGGTGAAGGCCTCTGTCAGTTGCAACTGCTTATTAACCAATTAATTTTTTTGATCAAGAGCTGATTTGGAGGAACAATTAAAAGTGCTTGGAAAGCGAATGAATAAAATAAAGCTAACTTCTGTTTAGTTGAATGACATGCAGTGTGGTGGAAGGCAAACAGATGAAGGTTTACGGCATGTAGTAGTATTGAAATTGGATATGTTGCATGTGACCGAGGTATCGAGGAAAGGAAGAGAACTGGATTCTCAGGTTTCAAAGTAAAACGAATAGCAGGATCAATAGAATTCATTATTGAAAGAAATTTAAATCATATATATTACCGTCAAACAGAGTAAAGGTATCATCAACGTAGCGGAACCATACTGGAAAGTTTAAAATTTCAAATAATTTGGATTCATAGGGAACAGTTCCATATTTAAAGAGCCTATTCCGGATAAGAACTCTGGGGAGTACACAGTATTCCTTGCAAATGTGGTGTAATTTACGTTGATCAGACAAAGAGAGCCTTGAAATTTCAAGCAATTCTAAGGAACGTGACACATATGATAGAAAAAAAGAAACCCATAAATCATCTGTTGCCCAGCAACATCAGTTAAAAAAATATCACATTTTTAATTTTCCTGCGGCCAAAATTATTTAAAACAAATTTTCCTTTGATGAAATAGATTTTCTATAGACTTTCATATTCATAAAAATCTTTCAGTTCTAGTTAACGATTCCAATTCTAATCTTCCTTTGTCCTCAGTTTTTAAGGAAATTATTTCGTAATCGTTACCCTTTTTTATCAATAGACGGTGCCAGTAGCTTTACCTCCTTTGCTTACGAGTCGCGCAGATGGACAGAGGCAGTTGAACCCACTCTTAAGCAGAGCAGTTTTCAATTCCGGAATGATTCTCGGAGGAGAACAGCGAAATGAAATTATCTTCCCAAGAGTGCTCCAGACATGCTGTATAGATTTATGGTCAGAAGATGTGGCTGACCAATCCGTGCACCGAATATCCTCTCTTTCCGTGTAATTGTTGACCAGCTTACTCTATGTGGAGAAAGGTTTTCGACCATTAACAGCAACCCAGAACCACCTGCGCCCCTGAAAGGTCAAACAATGAATCCTTTTCTATCATAATGAACCATAATGATCCTTTTCTATCGTGTTCTAAGCTCTCTCCAGATTCAGGTACGGCGAGAATCAGTGCCCAGGCTGAATATTGACTCCTCTGTAAAACGTACTGTGCTCCACTGGAGTCTATTCCAAAGTGCTCTCTTGCGTTTTGCAATGAGCAAGAAGCAAAGAGCGAGTCTTCTGGCGAGATCCAGGCTTCTGGCGAGGCTTCTGGCGAGAGCGAGATCCATATCTCATAAAACCTTCGGCAACTGTAGACCGTGCAACTCGGGCTCCAGTAGAAACACAGAGCTCACGTGAGAGCTGTGAAGCTATAGCAGCCCAGTGTCGCCGCGCTGAAAGCGCCAATTAACGATCCTCATTCGTTTTATAGATCCTGGTCGACCTTCTCCTGGTCTTCTCGATATGGAATCATCTCCTGAAACCTTTCCAAAAATTTCAGGAAATACTGGAAGTTACATTGAGTGCTGTAGCTACCTGCGCCTGTGATTGGCCTGCCTCCAATATACCGACAATTCTCCATTTCTTTCCGTCATCCACACAGTTGCGGTTACTCATTTTACCTGAAACCTTACAAAATTTACCCAATTCATGCAAGAAACATTGGGAATGTCTTGAAGAAAGTGCGTGCACACAAATCGACGAAAACCCGCGTGCACTTATATCCCCTACGCAGTCACAGCTCCGCAAACATGCAAGTATACGCTTACTTATTCCTCTCTGAGTATTTGCACAATTCTTCGGCACCGTATTTAGCATCGTTGATTCAACACATTTCGTAAAAATAGACATAATTTGCAGATTCTCTTGATTTTGCACACGAGTGTATTTAATTATCAGTTTGAGGTTACGAATTTGTGCATTAAGTACTGTTGTAAAGTTTAAATAAGTAATCGTCTGTGAACGATGAGCGAGTTGCTTCATTTTACATTAATTGCTATGAGAAAAATTACTTCGGCTTATGAACATATCGATTGACGAACGGCCTTCAGAAACGATTTAAAGCCATGGACTAAAATTTCACCGTAAACACATTTGCAATATTCTGACTATTTACAATATAATAATTTACAATAATTTTAATATTCTAACTGATAATTTACAATATTCTAACTGATGCAAATACTTTTACAGAATTAACGAAATCGTTTCTCGCGGTTTCAACAAATCTGAAAGCTGCACTTTCAGCCATCAAGTGAAGTCATCAGATTGTTCTCATTTTATTTATATTTTAAGTTTATAAATTAAAATTTTAAAAAAGCAAATTAATTTTATAAAAAGTAGAGTAAATAAAATCTTTTATATGTTTTTTCATTTCACACACATACGTGATTTGCATTTCGGCTAACACCGGATAAGGCTAAAAATATTTAAAAATGGCATATCTCTAGAATTTCCAATAGGTATTCTTGAGCCCTGGAGATAATTTTTTTTTTATTCCGTACTGTGTTGCCACTACCCGCTTTGAAATCGTTGAGAAACAAAAATTCGTTAAGTTTTACGAAACCTGAAATAGATAATAAATTCAAAATCCGTGCTTCCAGATGCCCATATGGCGGTAGGGAAACTGTAGAGTCATTAGGTTATTTTGATGCTGTGGAGACATAAAAAATGAGCAATGTCCTCGCCGAGACTTGAACCTCGGACCTCTCGATGTGCTCGCCATTACACCACGAAGGCATGCTAAGAAGACGGGAGAAATACTTTATGTACTCCTCCTTTTAAAGAGCGATTGGAGAATTAGGGGACCCAGTCGCCAAATCTTGGTGGTGAAGAATCATCATGCACCGCCTTTTTAGTTCGGGCGCCACTGTAGAGTCATTAGGTTATTTTGATGCTGGATACATGAAAAATTAGCAATGCCCTCACCGAGACTCGAACCTCTCGAATACACGCCGAGAGTGCTGGCCATTACACCACGAAGCCATGCTAAGAAGACGGGAGAAATACCTTACAGACTATGTTGTTCAAAATTTGGTGGCTCTAGGCACCGTCGTTTTTTCCACAATGTGAGAAACATACATATATTCATGCAGATTCTTCATTATTTATTTTTTTTAATATAATATAGGACGATAATATTTGGTGGTATTAATTTCAAAAGCGAAATTCATAGTGAACCAAAGAAAGACGACGCAAAATGCCATTTCGAGACTAACAGCCCTTCTGCCTAACGCCCCTTCGGACTATAAAGGAATTAGACAAAAGAATTTTTAATATTTGCAAGCAACCCTTGCACTTGATCGATTTTTCTTGTTTGAAGCCAATTTCAGATTTTTCCTATTCACTTTGCTTCCTGTTGTACCTCCTTTTTACAGTTATTTTCAAGGGATCAGATACTAAACAAATGTCAATGTAGAATAGAATCAGGTGGGGAAAAAAATATATTTCTGAAAAATTTGCATTCAATTCTGCGTTTAAACTATACCCTAGAATTTGGAGGCATAAACAATGTTCCGAAAAAGTGCTTTTTTAGTAGCTCTTGAGTACATATAACACTTTGCTAGCTTCCCCTTCCCTGTTATGATGATATTTTTGATGATTAAGAAGAGACCCTTTTTCTTTATTCTGGCCTTTCTTTTCACGGCGAGAACACGAAGGTCAGTCTCCTCCAACTACTCGTGGGCACTCAGTTTCTATTTTTTATTTTCACTCAATCGAGTTGAACAATGCTAGAAGAAATAAACGGCGCAACTGCGCAATCAGCGTGAGCATTGTTGTGTCGGGATTATACTTCTTATGTAAATGCGGCAAATGCGATTACCCAGTCTCGGTTAAGCTCGTTATTTATTGATTTCTTTTGTCCAGTGATTCTTCATGGAGAAGTAGTCTCTGTCATTTCTGTTTCTGCTACCGACAGGTTGATAATTGATGTATGGCAATGGAAGGAGTGTTTATTATTATTGTTATTATAGTTCATGAGCTGAAGATATGTCAAGTATTAGGCAAAAATAATTTCGAGAACCATGCGCTATGATTACAGATGCCTTTTTTATTTTTTTATTTTCATTTATTTTTATTTATTTATTTATTTTTTAGAAATATTAAGTGGCAATTACTTTGGAGCAGAACTTGGTAAAGTACCCAATAACCCAAAAAGGAATTAAATCCAGGATTATGGACTCTGCAGTTTTGTAGTTCAGTTAATTGTCAGAATGGTTATTTCCAGCATATCGAGAAATCCCATACTCCAGACTGTATCGAAATAAATCAATGATATTAAAACGTTCCGTTGAACTTTTCAGTTGGTCAACGACTTTACAGAAAAAATACTTCATTAAAGATACGAGACATTTATAACAAGGAGAAATGATGAAATATGAAAGTAGGCAGAGCGCTAAAGACGACTTTTATTACTTAGAATAATAAATAAATGTTTAGAAATTATAACTTGAACAGACTGCAATCTATATCAAACAGATATTCAGTAAAAATTCCTAAAGACAAACCAGATGATTTTGGCCACTTGCAGAGAAGGTCATCTAACAGAATACGTTCAGTGTTGTTATGTAATTTCTCAAAAATATTGTTACGTGCGTACGGGTTCGTAATGGATTGAACGCATACAGAACCAATGATAGCTTGATAAAATTTATTTTCTTAAAAGAAACACTTTACAGTTAGGAAACTTTTCACAAAGTACTCGTACAGCTGGTTCTCTGTATGACAGAGCACAGGCAGTAGTTACCATTTTAGGCTACTAAGAACATTGATCAAAAAGCCTCAAATCAGTAAGCTAGCGCAGGGATTGTGTGAAATTAGTGTTTTGTCAATACTCTAAGCTAAATTCTAAACTAAACTAAACTGATGCTCTCTCCGATCTTGGATAGGTTCCCCGGCCGCCGAGAAATTTCCAGTACCTTCGGTTTCTCGAACTGCTGGAAGGCATGCACAGTTAAATTTGCATAGGGACGGACACAGGCATCGGACCAGTTGCAGTTACATAGGTATAGAACCAAAATGTCACCGAATGTTCGCCAAGTTTGGCTACTTTTGGCGATGTCTCGTCAAACTTGGTGATAAAATTTCTCCAGCTTCACTTGGCGAGATAGCCATTTGCCTCAGTGTTAAATAGACTTATCCCTGCCACCCTGTTTTTCCGGCGAGACTTCGCATACTTGAGGCCTTTCATGTTATATTATACATCAGATATTACAATTTCACATAATTTCATTATAATTATTTGAATATACACAAAATCGTAATAATATTGTTTACTTTCAGAGGTAGTCGTTTTAAGCAGGTCGTTTAAGCATTAAGCAGTCACTATGAGGAACTTCACTATATTTTTCCGAGCTACGGGTTCGTGAGATCTCTCTAATAACTACGCCAAATGAGCAGGAATACGTTTACGATTTATTACAAAACCTAAATTACACGCAACAAAATAAACACCTGTAACTAACTCAAGGAGACTGCAGAGATGTACTAGTATACGAGATATATCGCAACTTACTGATTTCACTCACATAATCAATTCTAAAACGCAACTCATGATTTAGACAGCTAATAAAACTTTGAAAGGTTGTCGGAACTGTATTTATATTGTGTTGACGGCCGTTCTTTGGGAAAATCTAAGGCTTTGGGGAAAATCGCACCTACGATTCCGAAAAGCCATTTTCCGCAAATTTTCAGAAAGTTACCGGGTGAGAAATCACCAAGAGGCTCATCAGGAGGATGTCTGCCTAAATCAGTTTCTAAATGATCTATTTTCAGAATTTAAACATAGATGGATTCGGAATCACAAGATCTGTAATTTTGGACAAGAAGTAAGCATTTATTAACAAAAAATGCGGCCACAACTTCGGTTACACAAAAATAATCCTAAAATTATATAAAATGCAATAGTGAAATAAAAACAATTCATAGCATTACGACAGGAAAACAACGATGCAATCATGGATTCAAATCTAAAAATGATCGTATCTAAAAGCAAATTAAAGGTAAAAAGTATAAAATAACGGATATTGCCTTTAAACCGCTCTGTTTGTAAAAAACAAAGCAATGTGCCTTTATTTGTTTGACAGGTAAATAATGTCTGTCATAAAATTGGTAATAGATCTTAAAAACAACACTTTGCCAGTCTATATTTCATTAATGTTATGATAGCGTATGGCTACGGAACTAAAAATACAGACAGGGCAGACTATAGAAGTTTCTAAATTCCTATATAAGCACAAGCGGTGACATTATGTTAATTATTTAAAGAATTAAAAATATTCCCCTCGTGTACCTTGTGCTGTAATGGTCAGTACGTCCAAGCAACAAATGATGAATCTCGGGCTCAATTTTGGCAAGGATACGGTTGTTTTTTTAAGATTTTTGCTCACAAAACTTAATGATTGTACAAGTTTAAGACGGTTCACGCTTATTCTAGCTTAGAAATTAGGCCAAAATGCGTAAAAAATGGGACAAATTAAAAATATAGTTTGTTTAGCGAAAACGTAGCTGACGTTATAAGTTATACTGATATTCCTAGTAATAACGAAATTAATGATGCTGTGAGAGTAGTTAATTTAGTTAATAAATATTCTCTGAATGTTCCAAAAAGTTATGCAGAATAATGATTATCTGCTAATGTTTTTGAAATGAATCAGGTTGTTTTCAATGTGGCTGAAATAGGATTACGTAGGAAAATAATACTTTTCTAAACCTTTCCTGTCTTTAAAAAAATCTGGTTTGGACACCATATAATCTCTCTCTAGTAAATTACACAAATTTTTTGCTGCACTTCATTTAAACTCATTTCCTCGAATTTCATTGGAGATATATTTCTCATTGAATGAACTCAGTTCTCACTTCTCGGTAAGGCAAAAATTCATAAAAACTTAAAACATCTTCATAAAAAACTGAAAATTATAGAAAAACTAAAAACGTCAAATACAGTTAAAACACTTAAAAAAAAACAAATTTTGCAATTAAAATTAGAGTTTCTAGACAAAAACGAGCAATTCGGCCAGCGGGTAAGTAGCAGATTTATCCGTGCCCAAAACTGAAAGTTTACTTTTGGTGCCACTCGGCAAAAAGACAATGAAAGTGCAGAAACTGATTTAATTCACTATTCTTCTAAGTTTGAAATATAAACAAATGGCTGCTCCGTTAGGCTTAGTCTCATTTGAGCAGCTTTAACATTTGATAATTCTACAACTACTGCATGCAGATTAACTAAAGTCGTAAAAACTTTAACCGGAATATGAGAACCATATAATTCAATTACTTTTAAAGCAAAACATGCACAGTCGACCAACACATAACAATAAAAAAAGGAGCTCACGTAGCCAAGTATCAGAGTATATATATATGTAATATTTCTGAAGCATGGAAGAGGAATCAGCTTGCAGTTGTTATGGCTTGTGATGAAGATAATAAAACATGAGCCTGAAGAATTTAAAGTCATATTATTTCCACGCATATAAAATCATCTCCATACATATTATCGAATCATAATGAAATCCGATACATTTCTATGATTCAATCATAATGAAATATGATAAATTGCTATGTACATTGGTTCTTAAAATTAAGATGCAGGCATCTTAGACGTTGAAACAAACATGAATGATGGTGAAATATTAGCAAGGTGGAAGCTAGACGTAATGAATAATGATGTAATTAGCTCGACAGAGGTATTTATACCAGAGTAAGTGCGATTCTAGAGAGCAGCTATGATTGTTTAATATTAGTTTTGGTTGCCCTTTTCAAGTAGCGTTACATAACGATAGAAAGATCTCGAATTAGGGAGAACAGATGAATTTAGAAGAAGAGCACCAAATTTAGAATACTGATTTAAAGGTCGCCAATTAGTTTTTAAAGCGCCTGTCATTTTTTGTTATATCTTACATATATATATTTATATACTTTTGGTGCTGCCAATTACACCCAAAAAGGGTACACAACTACATGTTATAATAGTCCTATATACAAAATTTCAACTTTCTGAGACTATTCATTTTTTGGGTTATGCGAGATACATACGTGCGTACGCACGTACGGACGTCACGAAAAGAAAAATCTGTTCGGAATCCATTTTTAATCCATTTTTTAATCCGTTTTGGCAAAAAGAGGCATTTATTCGGTCCATACGTACAGATGTCACCCAAAAACATCGTTCATATGGATTCGAGAGCGGTCAAAATGGGTATTTTCGTTGAAATATGATATACGAATTTTTTCGCGATTACAATACTTCCTTTACTTCGTACAAGGAAGTAAAAAGTCGGTAACAAGGTTTAATGCTGCCAAGTACAGAAAATTCCAATTAGGTGTAACAATTCGCGAATTTTAAAGCTCATATGGTCCACACACTGTCCCTTCATCATCTCATGGACCTCAGCCTGGCCTTTCTTCACTGGGTGAGTTTCAGCCATAAGTTGGTAGCCATAAAGTTTCATGTAGCGCCACTGTTGAATAAAACTATATACACTGGCTATATACAAAAATAGGCCTCTATATAAACTCTCTCTGTCGATTTTCACAAATAGATATAAATAAAAGTTCAATTATATTTTGTTAATTTAATATAAAAAATTATGTTAGTTTTATTCGTAAAAATTCACATAAAAATAATAAATTATAGTATGCAAATAATACAATACTTAATAATATAAAATAAAACAGTACATAAAGTATCTACGTAATTTACTTCTCAATTAATAATTTCGCTTTATACAAATTTGATTTGAGATGCCACTGCAAAATGTGTACAAAAAAAAGCGTCTTACTTCTTTAATATGTGATTATTAAACCTTAATGAATCTGATCTCTGTATTTCGTTTTACACATATCGTGTCTGAGCCCGACGAAGGTCAAGTCTAATGTCAGAAACGAAATTGTTGCCAGTGGTATAAGATCCCTTCTTTGATTTCCATATTACAAAAAGTATTACACCGCTTATTAAAATAGCAATGTGAATAAACAAGCTGCACTTTACAATATTTTATTACAAGTATTATTAACATTTAGAGACTAGTATAATAAACATAAACAACGTTTCTGATTCATATGTTATAATCTGTCATCGCAAAATTTCTCTCTAAATGTACACCATCGTCTGCATAAAAAATAAAAGCTTACATTATTTTAAAAACCTGGAGCATTATCTTGTTTTCTAAAAGCTAGTTACAATTTTAAAAATCTAGAACAATATGTCGGTTTTTACTTTGTTTCTTCTTTTGTTTACAGGTGATTTCGACATTTGAATTTCGAAAGCCATTTTCAAAACTTTCTGACGGTAATAAAAATAATCCTTCCATGTATAGTTGCTTCAGTTAAATCATAATTAAAGCATGTTTTATTTTTAACGAGCAACTCGTAATACTTCATAAACAATGAATTTTTATCATTAAAACTTTTTTACTGCTTAATGAATGTAATAGACGTTTTAAGCATTTTAATTTAAGGATTTCTTCAACAAGGTAAAATTTTAATAATAAAGTGATAGTGATAATGAATAGAATAGTTTATAAAATTGTAAAAAATAAACCAAATGATTTTGTGGCCAATTATGTTCTGTGCGTGTATATAACCTGATAAGCATCTTATAATATTCGTAGTAAAGCTTCAAATACTCATTAAAATTATTTGTTGGATATAATGTAAGGTTTATCGTAAGTTTATAACAGTTACTTTAAGTTTGTCACACTTTCCTGTCTCTCCTAATTTCAGCTTACAATTTCCTACCAGAATGTATTTTCAGAAACTTGTTTAATGCAAATGAGTGAGAGTAGTATTTAAGTCGATGTTTGACTAACTGAACGACGTTTCACTTACAGAGCTAGAGTTTCTGATTAGCGTGCGTTTGCCTCTGGGCTACGTCTCTCTCTAAGTTTTTAATACGCTTGGCCGTACTTCAGGTCCTTAATAGCTTCGCCTACTTAATTGAGATTTAGGAGCCAACTACTTAGAATCCTGATAGCTTCGGCTATATCTTTTTACCTAAGCATTAGTTAAGCTTTAGTTCTTAGTATTTTGAGTTCAAACCTAAGTGGAGGCTTTACTGTACGCTCTGAGATAGGAGCCGACTATGTTAAAGCTTATTTTGAGAAATAAAGGGTAACCAACCCTTCTTGACTCTTACGTCTCTGTTCACACACTTATTCGCTTATCTGTGTAAGAGGTTCCCCATATTTAACTGTTAAAAAAATAATGGAACCCGACAATATTATCAATAAACTGTAATGTATCAATAAAATTTATATTAGATAGATAGATTATTATTAAAATATTAAATAAAGACTTAAGTTATTAAGAAGCATGCTTATTGGATTTAATCGTTTAAATTTGTCAAGCAATTAAGGACATAAAATTTTAAAGTAACTTTTATTAGATTTAAAGTAACTTTTTAAACGTACTCTTATCGAATGGCAACACTCTGAATTTCGGTCGTGCTTTCATACGTTCTCTCACATTATACAACGAATATCGCAAAATTTGCGATGTGTCTGTCTGGGTAAAAATGGTGCTATTAAGGCGCTTCACGCAAGGATTAATTTCCATTCGGAAAGAGGAATAATAATAAAGTTTTGGCTGGTCGTGCGCGAAACGGTGAGGATGTTAAATTAAAAATTATTACGTTTGAAGCGGTTGCAGTACTTGATAAGGCGAATAAATGAGATATGCCTGACAGCTGTATCGTAACAAATGTAAATTCCAAATATTTTGGGAAAATGCTGCTAAAAGCATTTCTTATGTCAATAAAAACCTAATGATGATAAAATTCTATAGGCAACATATAACATGTATTTGCCTTAAATGTTACTTTCATTTTATATTCTTTAATTTATGTTGAGGTCTTTGAATGTTGTTTTCAGAATTATTTTGACTGTTTCGAGAAATAAATAATCATTATCATGTTCAGTTCTTACTGTTGCTCTAACGATACACTTTTGATTTTTGAAAAAAAAAATTTTTAAATGTTTCATACCTTAAAGAATTGCAACAGTCTTTTATTTACATTCCAATGTTTGGTGATATTAACAAACATCTCCAGTGTATTAACCTGAATGTCAGATTTTCATTAAGAGAATTTACCGAAATGTTGTAACATTTTTAAAAGAACTCGATATTGACCTAACAGTTATCGTACAAGGAATTCATATTGAATAACAATGCAATGAATTCTCAATTATACCGCATACAGAGTACATTGCCCACCCCCTTTTTTGCCTTGCATCAAAGTACTGCATAAAATAACCAGAGCAAATTAGAATGGATAAAAACGGCTGAATTATAAATCAGGTAATGCAATGTAGGAAATATGACATATATTTTTGATCGAAATTCATCAGTGAGATAATTAAAAAAAAAATTGACGCCATTATAATGATTTTCATTTTAAAAGTTCCTGTTGCGTAACATCTTCTTTAATTAATCTAAACAAACGAAAAAGTGAATGCCAATTTCACAAACTGGCAAAAGTAGAACCGCCTTCCTCCACATAAAACACTTTCGATTTTCATTTGGAACAGAACATGATTCTATTTGAAAATCAGAACACGTTCCATTCTAAAGAATTTGTTTCGAGAGATCTCGATTTTTCTGTACTATTTTTTTCCAAAAGGCTTGCAAATCATTGAACAACTTCAACAACAGAAATAAGGTCTCTGCCATATTTGGTCCGAAACTTCACGTGTGTTCGGACGAACTTGTTTTTTCCCGCTCTTACCCTACTTAACGAAAGAGCGTTTTCAAAGGACTGGATATTCATTTTATTTACCTCTCTAAGTAGGGGGTCTGATATATTCAAAATACTATTCTAAAGTTTCTAAATTCGATACACATAATCAAAGGCGTGCAAATAGTCAAAGACCTGCGTTTTAATGCTTGAGGCAAATTTCTAATTCTCTCGCCCTATATAAATTTTTAAAATTTTCATATTATATTTAAATGTATTATATTTTTATACGAAGCATTATGAGCCCAAATGGGCTGTTAGTCTGGAAACGGTATTTTGCTTTGAATCACTATAAACAATGTATCAGTCTTCAAATTGCTGTCAGCATATATTATCGCCCTGTATTGTTTTTAGAAAATAAATAATGAAGAAGAATGTGCATGAATGCATGAATGCTTTTCGCAATGTGAAAAAACGACGGTACCTGCAGTCATCTAATTCTGAATAAAAAAAAAGGCAAGTCTCCTTAATTTTGCTGTATATCTTCGATAGTTCTTTGACTATTTTGTGTTGTACTATTTTTAGCTTTAGTCGTAAACGAACTAAGCTTTTAATTTTTTTCTCTGAAGAATATATTTCATTTTCGCAAAAATAGTTACATAGTATAAAAGTAAAATTTAAGTAGAGGAGACTGGTTTTTTCTGTCTATTTGTTTAGCTAATTTCTCGTCCAGATGGTATGATGGTTAGGGAAGACGATTGCGATACCGAAGGGCTCGGGTACGAATCCTGGAGAAGGCATGGATGTAAATGTTCTGTCCCGTTATAGGAGGCATGTTAGGTGCCTCCACAATAAAATGGTCACTACTTCCGGTCTTAGGAGTGGCTAATGCTAATGTTTTCCGTAAAAGAAAAAAATATCTGCATGACATAATCTTCTACCCGCGCACGTGCAACCCTAAGCCCGAATTTTGAGTTTTGAATTTTCTTAATAGCTATTTTATACCTTGTAAAACTTCATTGAATTTTTGATTGGCAAACTCAATGATTTGAAAGTGAGCAGTGGCAACACTGTACGGAATGAAACATTTTTATCTCCAGTGCGCGAGCCTGTGTATCGAAAATCCTAAAGCTATGCTGTTTTCAAACATCTGTTGACTTAGCTGTTGAATTTAAGTTTATGCGACGTAAGTGCGAAAATCGTAATATTTAATAAATAAAGTTAGCATACAAAACATCTATGTATATAAATGGAAGAGTCTGTCTGTTTGTCTCTGTGTGTGTGTCTTTCCTTCGTGCTGCGCGTAAGCTTATAAACTCAGGGCTACGAAATGTGGCATATAGATGCATCTAGACAAGAGCCAGTGCACTTCGAAGCGATGTTTTCAAAATTCGAATGAGTTTTTTTTCACTTTATGTTTTTGATGAAATCGCATCAAATCGATAATTCTCTCTCATTATATCATCAACAATGGCTGCGTGCCATTGTTGCTGATATATCACTGTTGCAATCGTAGCTGATATCAGCACTGTTGCCACTCGGAAAAATGAAAGCGATAATTCTGTGCATTTTTCAAATTTAAAGTTTCTCTTGGATGCTGGACGTTTGTCGAGAGAAAGCACGGGAAGTTGGTTAATTTCTTTATTAAGATAATTAATACTTGTATTAAGGGATATTTCTTATCTCATTGTATAATTTTTTATATAATACATTTTTACTGAAATTTGTGGGGTTTCTTTTTTTTATATAAAATTGTTCTGCAGAGTAAAATTCTTTACAGTTTTTAAATTTAATGTTGGGTATTCCCTTTAGGCATTTTTCCATTGCATTTAAAGGCCAGACGAAGGCTGACCGCGTAGCGGCTAGTTAATAATAAATAGACAAAAACATTTTTGCTAGCCATCTTATTAAGAACGCTGATATGAACTGAGAAATGAGTGAAAAAAAATCTAAAAATGTGTGCCAATACTTAACGCTGCATCGGGAATTCTAAATTTTGTTAAATGAAATAAAATTTTGTGATTTTGCTATTGAATTGTATATGGCGTAAGTATGAAAAAAATTATATTTAATAACGAAGCTTAAAGGGCAAAACAAATGGGTTAGCAGGAGTGAGTGCGAAGCAGACTAAGTAAACTGCGAGCGCAACGGCAGCTTAAGAAACCTTTAACAAACCCTTAAAATCTGAAACCTTTAAATTTTTTTTATTTATTTTTATTTTAGGCAAGCGCATCAATCACCAGAATCGGCTCATTTTTGCTGACATGTATATTCAAAAAGTAATGACATAGGATTTTTCTAACCTTTCATTCTTACAAATCCCAAAATTACGGCATATTATGAAAAAAATTCCTTTTTTTTTTCTTTTTAAATCTGCAGTATGAAAACTTCAGATCACAGTCTAACACTGCACTTTTATCTCACATTGCCAAGTCATAAAAATTAAGTCTTTTCTGTTACATCAAATTAGAAATCAATTAAAAAAATTAGTTTCGAAAGCTCCAGCCTTTGTTTCTGCGTTTCTTCTTTTTAACATAAAATTAGAAAAACATCACATAGCTAAAACGCATGTAATATGATTTTAAAAAAGAAGTTTCAAGATTTAATTAAAGCAAAAATATTTTTAAAAAAATTTAAATCCGAAAGGTTTCAAATTTTCAATTACGTCTAAACGGGGGCTTTTTTTTTAATTTGGTGTGTTACCTTTATTTATTAAATATCATGTTCTTCACACTTAAACCATAAAATTCAGTTCAACAGCAATAACGCAAAATAATTTTAAAATGAGTCTATCTTTAGAATTTCTGATGTACACTTTCGCGCTCTGGAGATAAAAAGGTTTTTTTTTTCCCTTTCCCCCCTCCCAGCGTAGAGTGTTGCCGTTGCTCGCTTTTAAATCGCTTGAGTTTGTTCATCAAAAATTCGTTAAAGTTTTACAAAATATGAAATAGATAATAGAACAAATTCCAAATGGGCTTCTAGATGCGCATATTCAGGTGGAAACGTACGTTATTCAAAACTGGTTGTTCTAGGTATCGTTGTTTTATCACATTTGGGGAAATATATATGCATTTATGTAGATTCTTCATTATTTAATTTCTTTAAATATAATACAGAGCTGCAATATTTGGTGGTAACAGTTTGAAAATTGATTCAGACTTTTAATGTTTCCAAGCAAAATTGCAAAGCGAGAACAATAGTCCTTCGAGGACAAAGCCCCTTTGGACTAATAATAATATAGACAGAGGCTTGGTTGCAAGAAAACTTGTTCATTACTCCTAGGTTTTGTTTTTGATTCCGACAATAATATGCACAAGAAGTGGAGTTAGAAATTTTGCAGTTGATACATTATGTGCTA
This sequence comes from Stegodyphus mimosarum, assembly GCA_000611955.2. Classification (NCBI taxonomy): domain Eukaryota; kingdom Metazoa; phylum Arthropoda; class Arachnida; order Araneae; family Eresidae; genus Stegodyphus; species Stegodyphus mimosarum. Next base: position 193,720 of record KK115710.1, read on the forward strand.
TTAAAATGTTGTTTGAATTATGAATGAATAAGCTACATATTCGAGTAGACAAACATTCTCCTTCACTAGTTGCCAAGTGAATAAGACCATTGTCTACAGATAGTTAATCCTCACGGGGGCGAATTTCGGAGGGTCGTACCAGCGGACCAGTAGGTAAGACCGGTTAACACTAATAATTCGACCTGGGATAAAATCCCGACAGGCTTCGCGTTTTTTCGTGACTTTTCCCGTATGTAAAAACGCAGATACGAGATAATTTTCCCTAAAAAGTCTTTCAGAAAGGCATTTTTTGATCAGGCAGATAACTCTCGTGTGCTTTTCCATATTCTAGTACCCTAACCTAAACCAATCTAATCCAGGAGAGCGGGTTGGTTCAATGGGTGTGTTCTTGATTTTCTCTATATGTAACATAAACAGAGGGCAGATTTCCTTAGAATTTCCTCCATGAAGTCTTCCCTCTTCTAAAATAGAGTGCGCCTGATCGTGTACTTTCCTGTAACTAATTAAACAAATAGACGGAAAAAACAGTCTCCTCTACGTAAATCTTATTTTCATGCTACGTAACTATTTTTGCAAAAATGATGATAAACATTCGTTAGGAAAAAAAATTTAAAGCTTAGTTGGTTTACGACTAGAACTAAAAATAGTACAACGCAAAATAGTCAAAGTCAATGATATTATCAAAGATACATAACAAAATTAAGGTGACATGGCTTTTTGAGGACTACAAGTTTACAAGAAAAATTTCTTTCAAGTACCGTATGTGGTGGTTTCCTACTAACTATCACTTAAAATCACTTCATATTTCACATGATGAACGGGAGAGCTGTGAATATCTTCTCAACTTCTTCGAGACAATGTTGGGTATGCCACTTCAGTCTTATATAAACTGGCGCTCGCGCTCTCCAAGCGAGTGTTCATTTGGATGGGCAACATTTGCAGTTACCTCTCTTTCTTTTAATTTGCGTAACATTATAATCCGAGCAAATATATATCACATGAACCGAAGAGAGATGAACAGTGTTTAACTTAACAAGTTAAAAATAATTGTCAGAAGTCTGCGTTTAATTCGGTTGTTGGAAGGGATGGTTGCTTTTTCTTGGTTTTCTTCACCTATTAATTTCATAAGCAAAAATAAATTTTCTTTGTAAGCTTTCCAAAACCACCCACCTAAGACATTATTTCTCTTATTGAGACTTACTATTTGTATGTGTTTTTCCGTACTTAATTAACCCACCACAACAATTAAGTTGAATATGAAATAATGTAACACCTTTACCTAAACTAAGCATCTTTGTAGATATGCATGGTTTTTTGACGTTGAAATAGTTAGTAAGGCTAATAGGTTCAGAACTAACAGAGGACGACAGACATTAGGAAAGCATTTGCCAGAGGTGATATTACACTTATTAACTGAAAAATCGGACATTCAGTTAAGTGATTTTTGGGACATCTAATCAGCATCAGTTAATAGCTATAAAATTTGCTTTCAGTTTTTATCTTTTGACTTACCGAGATCAGAAAGTCCATGAGTCACCTACGTTCTTAATTACTGTATTTCTTGGAAATTAAACCTACAAAAGCAAGCTCACATGAAGAATAGTTTTTCAAATAGTTCTGATATTTAACCCAGAACTTTTTGGGGTAAACACGTATATAATGCTTCAAGAATTACGTTTAACACTCGGTTTCGGCTTTTTACTGTCAGACAATTAAAGTTCTACAAATTTGCCACCCCAGTCGTACTAAGGAAATTAAGAATTATGTAAGGAGAAAATAAGAAAGTGGGGAACGTGATGTACTTCCTGACCCTAAACTATGTAATAGAATTAAACAATTTGGAAACGCTTTTCTACTTCGTAAATTGAAGCAAGAATCGGAAATAAGTGTTAGATACGAGTTATGAAAAGAAAGCGTTACTACCTGGGGGATAGGTACGAACATCAGGAAATTTTGAGAAAATTATAGCTTAAATTCCGGTAATGCATAAACAACAATGCAGTTATTTTTTATAACATCTTTATTCATTAAGCAGATAACGGTATAAAAAATAATGGAAATGGTTACTCATTACCACTTGATTCCAGAAGAACGAGCATGTTAGTCTACTCAAGAAAACAAAGGAAATCGCCACCGTCAATGATGAAAGGAATTTCTAGCCACGATACTGATGTCACCACCAGTTTTAATCATATCCCGCTATGATGGACCTAAATTCCATCAATAGCTGTGGCTTTGTTTGTTAAATTAATGCATTTTGGATTTGGAATCTAAGTACTTCTCAGTATGAGGGAAGTCTGTCGAAATGAAAAGGCGAAAAAAATTCAGAATATTAAAAAACAAATGATTTCTTAAATATAGCACCGAGATTACTGCTAAGATTTTCTAAACTGACCCGCTGCTGAAAGCAACGGTAAAGTGTGCATCAACTCTGCGAAACTGTAGATTTTACTTCGGTGCATTTAAGCGAAAATTTTAATGAAGATGTTAATTTTTAATTTCCATTATTTAATTTTCATAAAAATAGTTTGCCTTTTATTTCGATTCTTTCTTTCAGTATGATAAATAAAATAACATTTCCATTATTGTTTTCAGATTCTTTCCTTTCTGTGACATTCACAAGACAATTCATGTCAATGGCTGAAGAAAATGTATGCGATCACTGTTCTGTAATGAAAATTTCGACAGTTTAAACAGATCGGTTTGAGTCAAAGTCAGCACTTCATTGAAAAAATAATTCTTTAATTATCAAAATATAAAACCATTACTGTTCAGTTATTATAAATTGTGAAGGAATTTTGTTTTCGACCACATGTTAAATTTCAAGACAATGTCTCATATCCTTTCTGATGCCAAAGATTCAATTATATCAGTTGGCTTTAGCTATTTGCAAAGCAAATTCCAGTCCCATTTCGGCCGCTTTTTCTTTCTTATTCTTGTACTTCTCCTTTCTAATCAAGCTTTCTGGTACTGATTAGCATATCTGCGTTCTGTCGGTTGGCCTTCGACTTTAATTATTTCCAAGTGACGCTTGTTTCGTCGTGAGTTGGAAAATAATAACGCGAAGGGAAGAAAGAATTACAAGTCTGTGCCAGGCCTCGAGATAAGAGGATAATAATGGGTTCAAGAAGATAATTGCTTACCCAATATCTTATCTGATGGCTCAGACATCGCGTGTAAACATTCGAAAGGGGGTGTTGGATAGAGCACGTCTTAAAAGAACTGATTAGCTGTTTGAAAGATTGTTTTTCTCCCATGTGTGTTGTGAGACTGCTTCAAAGAGAAGAGTGGTGTCTCCAGTTTCTCAGTCAGTTATATGTTTCAAGTTTAGAGGAATTTCATTTCTTCGCGTAGGTGTATTTACCTCAAGAAATTCTTTTTAAGTACCCTTTTCCCTAAAGGTAACATTAAATAGTATCTGGGCGATGTAAAAGTGGGAACATGTTTTTGATATAGCAAAGGTTCTCTCAGTTTTTACTACTCAATCAAAAAAGGCGTTTCTTATATATGTCTACTCCTGAAAGCGTGAATTTAGACTTACAGTTAGTTCTTTTTCTCGGGGAATCTCTCTAATTTTGCAGCTATATTATGAGGGTTCCAAAAGAAGCTGCTTTTTTAGTTTTTTTATTCTAGTCAAAGGTACAACGAAACGTCGATATATAAGATACCCCTAAATAATGTTCGTTTCACATTCCAAAAAGAAGATAACGTTTTCAGCTAGAAAAGCAACCAAAGCAAATTAATAACTTTTAAATATAAACCACAGCATTTCGGTTTGGTACGATGGCCAGCTGAGACTGCTCTTAAATCGATGGACTAGAGTTGGCCAGACTTCATGCCAATAGGTGTCATGACTTCATGTCATATTAATTCAGAAAAACTGAACAACCGCAAGCAGATTTACCAAAAATGGCAGCTGCGTATTTATATCATTTTAAGAGAAATAAAACAGCATTTGAATAGAAAGAAGTATTTGAATATTTAAATTTTTTTTTACATTTTGTAATTAAAGTGGCTATTTAGTACAAATAAATAAATCTAATTATTTTTGTGCTGTGTACTATGAAGTATTTTCCTGCAAAAGACAAAATTTAAACTTATGTACAATGAGTTGAACATACTTAAAGTTAGTTAAAAAAAAAGGAAGCACTTCTTAATTCTGATAGCCTAAATATTTTTAACTAATTTCAATTACTGATTTTAGGTTTAACTAACTGTGAATACTTAAAATAAATAAATAATAAAAAAGAGAGATATACAACGCTTTTTAGACTAACATTAAAAAAAATTGCATTCAAGTGAAGAACAATGCAGTGGTCAGGCAAATATAATGAGAAGTTTCTTTTTCTTTTTACTCTTAACTCTGTCAAGAAATGAAATTCGTACTCTGTGGAGAAGAGGCACTTCGCTGCGAGAAAAATCATTTAAAATAAATTGACAACGTAGCCCCGTTTTTGCATTAGAATAAGTATAATTATTACATAAATAACTGAGAGCCGAAATATGGAGACTGAAATTAACTTAATTAATTCATTTAATAAATCATTTCATTAATTCATTAAATAGAAACTGTATCATCAGATTCGTTTTATTTTCTTTCAGTGTGAGTTAGTGTTTTCAGTGGCTCTAGCCCTGTATAGGCTTTGGCCAGCCACTACTAAGGCCGGAAACTGCGGTCATAAGCAAGCACCTAATAGGTGGGCCACCGTCGCCTCCTATGAACAGACGAACAAAGAATATCCATGCCTTTCCCGGGATTCGAACCCTGGCCCTTCGGTTCGGCAATCAGGGTCACTAACCACTTTCCCATCTGGGAAGATAAGACCTAACATAAGTTCCAAACATAAACTCGCATAACATAGTTCTAAACATAAACTCGCAAAACATAGTTCTAAACATAAACTCGCAAAACATAGTTCCAACATACGATTAAAGATATTTCCAAACATAAGTCCGCAGACATAAGTTGACATTTTTGATGTGATGCCATTATCTGCACTGCATGCTTGATTAAGCGTGAAAATTTTTCGAAAATATTGAAATATTGATAAAACTTTTAGATGTCCATATTCTGAAATTTATTTCTCAAATAAGCGTTGTTTTGTGAATTTACCAATTCCGTCTGTAACTCATCAGGACCTGTTTCCGCAACTATATTAAATGCAGAGGGAAAAAATATTAAAACTAAGAACGGTTTCTTCCGTTTTGAATATTTTAAACAGTGATTCAAAGTCGTTATTAACTTTTGTATTTGCTGGGTATATTTTCTGAAGAATTTGGAAAGTGTGACGTATTGTTTGACAACAGATATTTGTTTCAACTTTTAGGTTTGCTTTGAAAAGTTTTAATTTGGTACTTGACACGCCTTTTTTTTAGCCCAGATGGGCGTTAGCTCAGAAGGGCTATCAATTTCCAAGCGGAATTTTGCGTCGAATTGCTTTAAATGTCCCAATCACTTTTCAGATTGTTGCCACCGTATATTATTGCCCTGTATTATGTTTAAAGAAACTAAATAATGAAGAATCTATATGAAGTATGTTTCTCGCATTGTGAAAACGCAACGGTAACTACAGTCATCAAATTTTGAATAACGTGAGTTCATCCGAACATGGGCACTTGGGAGACCAAATTTGGAATTTGTTTTATTGATTATTTCATATTTTGTAAAACGTTTACGAATTTTCGATTGAAAAACTCAACAATTTCAAAACGAACAATGGCAACATTGTAGGGTATAAAACAATTTTATCTCCAGCGCTCGAGATTGCCCAACGGAAATTCTAAAGATGTTCTATTTTTAAATATTTTTAGCCTAATGTAGCGTTAAGCCAAATGCTCTCGAAACCTGCATGTGTCTGTTAATGAAAAAAAAAAACTACTTGTTTGGGAGTAATATAAAATCTGAAATGATTAAGATTTCTTCCCCCGAGAGACCCAACGATGGTGCCATCTGGGCTATCCTTGTGTGTGTATGTTTGTGTATCTGTAAGATATTCTTAGAAAAGCAATCGTTTACAATTAAAAAAACCGCTAAAATTTGTGGCAAATGCATAATGGAAAAGTACCTTTAATTTTTTCAAATATGTTACGTATAAAATTTTTTTCTAGCCCAAAAGGGCTATTAATTTCGTTTTGGCATTTTGCGTTGATTCACTATAAAGGTCGGTTCACTTTTCAAATTGTTGCCAGAAAATGTTATCGCCCCGCCTTATATTTAAAGAAACTAAATAATGAAGAATCTGCATAAATGTATGTATGTTTCTCGCATTGTGATAAAACAACGGCACCTAGTACCATCCAATTTTGAATAACGTAAATCTTCCACCGAATATTGGCATCTGGAAGCTATAATTTGGAATTTGTTTTAGTATCGATTTCTTATTTTGTAACACTTTAACGAATATTTGATTAAGAAACTCAACGATTTCAAAGCGAGCAATGGCAATATTGTACAGAAGGAAAAAAAAAATATGTTTATCTACAGCGCGCGAGGCTGTGTATCGACAATTCTAAAGATATGCTCATTTAAAAATTATTTTGCGATATCGTTGTTGAATTGAATTTTATGGTTTAAAAGCAAAGAGCATGATATTTAATAAATAACGGTAATACACAAAACGTTAAGAAAAAGCTCTCTTTGAGCGTAATGTCAAATCTGAAAGCTTTCAGATTTTAAATTTTTTTTAAATTTATTTATTTATTTTTTGTTACATATATAAGTCATTCAGATGCTGAGTTATATCGATGAGAAAGGCAAAATCGCACATCCATTCTTTATCGCTGTTTGGGGAAAATGCATGTTCTTTTATTTTCACTAACAATTGAATTTCATTTTTTTTTCAAAGTTATATACTCTTTTTATAGTACCTCTACTCAACCAGCGTACTTCTGTATTATAAATTCCATCACCATATTACATTTCCAAATCTTTTAAAAATTCTCTAAATTGGCGATGACTGAATTCTCGAGATTTGAGAAAATTAGTAAGTTTTATTACAGGCATATTTAAATTATAATATATATTTCGCATATTTAAAAGTTTTAAGCAAAGATTCTGTTCATGAATTATGCAATGATTAAATATTTCTCTTTCAATCAAGCTTTTAATATCATTAAATAGTATTCCTGCGCTATTTTTACAGTTATGCTCGCCATTGTTCGTGCTCCATGCGTTCACACGCCAACAATATTTTCCAATAAAATTGATACCAGCAGCGATTTTAGTCCATTATCCAGGTCTTTATCAGTTGCAGTTCCTGTCAGCGGCATTACTGAACTCAGTTCTTCAGTCACATTAAAAAGTGTACTCACATAAAATTCCAGCGATGTGTTGAGATAGTTCTTCATTTCTTCTTGCAGTTGTAAATCTTGACAAACTAAATTTGGAATTAGTGTCTTTTTACCGGGAAAGCTATTTTTGCAACAGTTATTTTTTATTGTTAAACATTCTTTAATCATCTCTCGTTATGTTTCAGCAAATGGTTTCATTTTTTGGTTAAAATTTTACTAACAGTGCAACTAGTTTTCAATGCAAATATGCTGAAAAACTTTGAGGTTTAAATATATTTTGTTGTTGTTTTTCATCTCGTAATGCAGATGCCATGTAATGTTATATTCCTTTTAATGTTATATTCTTTTACCACGAATACTGAATCAGAGCATTAAAAGGAAATAGCTTTGTCTTTTACACGAGTGAAAAAATAATCCAATTTTAAACTTTAATTACTATAATTTGCGAAAACGAAAATTATGAACCGATGAGCTAGCACCGATATTTCTAATGTTTCCTGCTTGATTTTAAAATTTTTTTGCGAACTTCATTAGAGCCTCGTAAATGCTAATGCTTCAAACATTAATAATGACTGAAATTAGCGCTATGTAAGATGCTAATCTAAGAATAAAAAGTAATTCGAAAATTGTTAGTTGATGGTTCATCAAAGCAAAAGCACGTTTAAAGTAATAATATAGAAAGAGGAAAATAAATCTTTACATAATTACGGACTACCAAACTTAAAATAATTAAGAAATTCTCTTTAAAGAAAAATGTTTTAATGTTCATTGCTTCTTGGACAACAGCAACATTCAACTTCCTGAAGATGACTAATTTGTGGATAATTATGTGAATGTATGCAAGCTTGCCTTAGGAAAATATGATTTTCTTCTTTCTTCTCATGATGGCCGGTCGGGATTCTCAGATGAAATTATCCTATGTTTATATTACGTGCACGAAGCATTATGAATAACAACAACAGCAACAGTAAACCATGAACTAAAAGAAAAATGTTAATATGCATGACATTGAATGCAACTTGTAAGGACGAATCCTTACAAGCTTTGAAAGCAAGACAATAAGCAGAAAGTGAGAAAGAAAAAGTTGTATGTAACTTCGTAAGGTATTTTCTCCCTCCTTACCGCACATGATTGCCGGTATATTGGAAGCACTTCCGGCTGGCAAATAGGAAGTGCGGAATTCAAAGCCTGGCTAATGCAAAGCTGATTTCTGACATTTCTTGCAACAAAAACCATCTAATGACTCAACAGTAGTGCTCAAATTAAATTGTGGTGGACGATAATTCGTTGCTCCAGGATCTAGCCATTTGGCTTTCACGTACCCAGTTACTCTTTAAGAGGGGGAAGAATGTAAGGTATTTTCTACGTCCATACCTCTTGCCTTCGTTCTGTAATTAGAAGCATATCCGGCTAACAATCGGGAGGTCCGGAGTTCGAATCCCGGCAAAGGCAATGGACATTATTCATGTTTACTGCTTTAAAATACTCTAGCAGAGACTCTGAACTTCTATCCTGCTAAATATATCCACTTATTTTAGTTAGTAATTGGCTAAATTACTTGTTTGGCATTTAGAATAAGATAAAAAACAACCTTAGACTGGTGTAGATCTCGAATAAAATTTTAATTATTACAGGCAGACATAAGCCCTTTTTTTCAAGAGCAAAAAGGTTTTGATTCCTGAAAAAGAGACCTTTGTCTGATCGACTTCGAAAATAACAAAATTTTATTTAGAATTTATATATCAGAAACTATTTTGGTACCTAATTTTAAATTTTACACTAGCGTTTTTTTTCCTCTAACCAGATGAGTTTGGCCAAGATTAGATTTTGAATGGCCAAGTCCTTACTAACTGATGACAGGTGTAGATAAAATCAGATATTATTTCCTGAAAAGTGTATCTTGGTTAAGAATCAAAATAATATAAGCAAAAGAATAAATTTCCATCGCATGCTAGAACCAAAGAACAGCGCAGCCTTATTTTCCATCAAGGCATATTTTAAAATGTAAAATTAAGTTGCTTATCTCTAAATTACCTACCATTTGAATTCTGACTTCGGGCAAACCAAGTATACGGAAACTGTCAGTTTACGATATCATTCAACTAAGCTAATTGTATTATCAACGCTGCATTACGTTGTAATTATCCACATATAGGTTTGCAGGGTTTCTTTCTTAACTCAGGTGTTCTGCATAAGCTTCTAGATAAGTGCTCGTATATTTTGAAATAAGGAGAGCAAAATAATAGCTCATGATAAGTTCTAATTTCGCCAGGGAGAAAAAGGCATTTCAATCAATTTGTGGTAAAATAAAACCATACATTTTCCATTTTGCATGGTTAGTTAGTCTTCAAATTTTAAAAACTGATAATTATAACTTTGTTAAAAATTGTGCTTATTTTGCAAAGAAAAGGGAAAAAAATATTATTTTAAAAATATAAGGGAAAAATAATTTAATTTAACCCGCTTACATTCTATTAGTAGAACAGGATCTTAGCTATGTTAGTAGTTTTAAGACCACTACATGTTTTGATGTATGCTTACAAAGTTGAATCGAACATTCGATTCGCTTCATGTAAAGTTTTTCTTGGACAACCCAGCGTGAATCTTCTGTTCAGCTGCTGAAGCCATTGACCTTTCCTTCCCAGTTTCTATTTAAACTTCGTAGATCGTGTTCGTTTACAAACTCGTTAAACATTAGAATTCTAAGAAAAGCTAAATTCGCGCTTAATTTTGTAAACAGGGAGCACACCCACACAAAGCAATCCCTTTAACTTTTTTCTCTAGCTCAAGAGCGATTCTGGAACCTACATACGACCGGTTCTTGTGTAAATCGCGAGACAGCATTATCTTAACATCACTTCCTAAAGAACTTTGTACGTTGTTTACGACACAGAATCCAGTTTGTCAAAAATACATGCTTTTAAAATATAATGCTCATTACAGAACAAAGCTAGATCCTTAGGATGATGGATAGTCCACCTGTAGCAATGTAACTTTGTCAGGGTTGATTCACTGCAACATCAAAATAGCAGTGCTTTCTTATCTAAAATTCTTGCTGAGTGAAATATCCCACAATGATTACATTTTATTGCAAACTTGTTGTAAAGCATAGTTTAAATACCAGCAGCGATTTTAGTTCTTCGAAAAAATAAAACATTCTTCATTTTGGTTTCTTCGAAAAAATAAAACATTTTATATAATAAGTCTTCAAATTAATTTTACAAACAGTGTTTATTAGCTTTACGTACGCTGTGCAAGGATTTTTTTTAATTAACTGAAAGAATAATGATTAAATAAAAAATGTAACAATTATTAACAACAAATAGACAATAGATAATAGTTTTTCATGAATAATTTGTAACACTAATTGTAACACTTACACATAATTTATAAAATCCTTCTTACAAAAGAATGTTTTTGATAATGCTAACTGCGCTTTCTAACTTTCATTTTATCATATGCATTCATTATATGGTCATAATAAATATTTTATCAGTTTTGTATTCATCTGAAATTACGAAAAGGTTAGGTAAGCATTTCCCTTCCATACACGATTTAAATACTTTTTATTAAATTTCGAATTTCAGTGTTATTCTCTAAAGAAGCAAGTAAAAAGATCTGTCAGACATAATCAATAAGTTTTCAATAAGCGTGTAAATGCAAAACAAAAATAACAACTGAATCATCTCTCCTTTACTTACTGACCTGCTTTGCAGTTACCGCGGCGTTTACGACAATATGTACTCTTACGAGCCCTACTTCTTATGTGAAACACATGAGTACTGTGAAACAAAGCATACTGAAATCATATGATACAATTTTTGTTAAATTTAATATTGCAAAGCACGCAAAGGCTATCTAAATAGAGGGATGAATTTCTAAGGGTAAATCAGTCGCACTTAAACGGTTATCCCCCATGTGTAACGTGGATTAAATTTAGACCATCCGATCCGGAGCCGATTCAAAGAACCGATTCACTTCACTGAGCGAATGATCACAGATCCAGCGAAAAACGGAACGGTAATTCTTCAACAGTTCACGGAGAGCTCTTGTTGGGAAGCGAGCCATGTTGTATGTATGCATACATGTATGCTTTTAATTTGTTTGTTTTCGATCTGCCATTCAAAAAACAAAATATTAAATGAACTCCAAGGATCTGCTTAAAGTTAGGTAGACTAAAGAGGCTTATTTTCCTCGGATTCTCAGCTGCCATCGCTCGGATCCTTCGCAGTCTTGATTATTCGCTCTTTTCATCACTCCGGAGTTCCTTCTCTAGCCGCAGATCTGGCTCCTGCGGAGTCTTGATTATTTGCTCTTTTCGCTTTTAGCTCTCGCTGTGAGTGAACTCTGGTGCGGTTTCTCGTTTCGGATCTCTTCCTTTTGCCTTCGTTTCGATTCTTCGAATGCTGTGCCAGATTATAGTATGTATATTACGTATTACATTTTTATACAAATAACATTTATGGAGAATAATAAATTATATTATGTATTTACATATTTTACTAACGTCTTGTTGTCAAGACCTGTGAATTTTGCCTTAATCTTCTTTAGAATTAGTATATACTTATAATTTTTTCCTTCGAATGTATTGTAAGGTTTATCCTAATTTTATAACAGTTATTTTAAGTTTATGCTCTTCTAGCTTCTTCTATCTCTTCTAGCTTAAGCTTACAATTTCCTACCAGAATGTATTTTTAGACACGCGTTTAATGCAAATGAGTAAGAGTAGGATTTCAGTCGATGCTTCACTCACTTCGTTAGAGAGCCAGAGTTTCTGACTAGCGCGCATTTGCCTTTGGGCTACGTCTCTCTCTAACCTCGGCCGTACTTTAGGTCCTTGATAGCCTCGCTTACTTAATTGAAATTTAGAGACCAACTACTTAGAATTCTGATAGCTTCGGCTATATCTTTTAGTTAAGCATTAGTTAAATTTTAGTTCTTATTAATTTGAGTTCAAGACCAAGTGGAGGCTTTGCTGTACGCTCTGAGATGGCAGCGGACTGTGTTGAACGTTATTTTGAGAAATAAAGGGTAATTAACCCTTCTTGAGTCTTACGTCTCTATTCACACACTCAAACGATTATTCCCTTATCAGTATACAAGGTTCCTCACATTGAAATGTGAAATAAAAAGGTGGAATCTCACAGTATTCTTTGCAAGGTTGCAGAACAAAGTGTCCGGCCTACTGTATACTAGAACCTCGAGTGATATTTAAAATCATTTTGCCAAATTAGATAAAAAAGGAAAATGCCGGTATTGTCACCAGACAATTTCCTGTTCTTCAGGATCTGCCCCCAATCTAAAAAGACATTTATAGAGAAAACACCCGGCAGTGCCGTTTGGACGGTCAGGATTAGAAGGTGCCCTGTGCTGCAATCAAGTGGCGATAAAAGTTAAGGTATGCTTTCTCATCAATCTCTAGTATTGGCTTTGGCTTCTATTTCAATGATCAACTCAGCTGAAGAACCTTCGTCCAAGATATGACTCTCGCTCTGGATTTGGATCTAGATTTAGTTAAGTTTACACTGACCGTTTTACAACGATCTATAAGTAAATTCATTATTGTTAGAACACCGAACACATTAAGTAGAAGTAGATCATTGGACAGGCAGCTTTTAAAAATGGTATGCAAATAACATCATCCATTTTCTATAGTTGAAGACGTTGAATTTAGAAAGTTCATTCACATGTTTGGCCCAAATTATAACTTACCAAGTCGAAAAACTTTGTCAAATTCGTTATTGCCCAGTCTTTGTAAAGACTCGGTTTTTAAAATTAAAAATGATTTCACCAGTGCGAAAGCCGTTTGTTTGTTCAAGTCGTTCATCGGACGGGTGGACAAATATTAATAACCTTAATTTTTATGCGTTTACCGTGCATTTTACGTGAGAAAAGTTCAAAATTAAAATATCTGTTAGAATGCTCACAATTCGAAATATCTTTTCGCTATTAGGCTGCCGATACAAAAAACTTTTCACGTAGTTAAACAGATAGCGATGTATTTTAAAAAAGTTCATTCGCTTTAAGCAAACTTGCTGAAACACAGGAGAATTTAGAGAAAGATAAACTCAACTTGAAGAACTATGTGGATTTCTACCTATGATATGTTAAAAAGTTCTTTGTTTAAACAAAGAACCATTCATTTCTCCCCTTGCTATATTAGGCGAAAAATCATTTAATTTGTCAGATCAAAACTGGAATATTATAAAACAAGCAACAGAGGTTTTAAAAGTTTTCGACGAGGTAGCACAAGAAGTGTCATCAGAAATAACTGTTTGCCTTTCCAAAACAGGAATTTTAGTAAGATTAATGGCCTATAAGATGAAAATTAAGGTGTGCATTATCAGACAGTATGCATAAATAAATAAGGTGTTGATTATCAGACGCCTCAAATACAGCAGTCAAATCTAACTGTAACATCTAGAGAAAACTTTTTCATGTGGGAGGAGTTCGATGAAACTTATTAACAAATTTCAAGGTGCACAGAACTCGAAATCTGCTGCATAATGGAATTAAATAAATATTTATCGGAGGATTATTTACTCAGAAGTAGTGACCGATTATGATGGGAGTCCCGAAAGCTAACATAGCCCACGTTGTATGAACTTGTTTGAAAGCCATTGTGCATCCCGGCTACTTCAGTGGCCTGCCGAACGGATCTTTTCGAAATCAGGCTAGATATGCATTGAGAAAAGAATCCTACTCTCTTCGGGAAAGTTAAATTATGTTCATAAATCAAAACCTTTATAAATTTTTTATGGTAGATCGGTATATTTTATTAAATTTTTTGTGTTAAGTATTTTTAAATTGTATTTTTGCAGCGCTGATAGTTCTAGTGTTAAATATTTTTACACTGTGCTTTGTAGTAGTAATAAAATATTAATTATCATAATGAAATAAGGTAATCTTTAACAAAAGTGAGTTTAGTTTTCATTATTATTCAACTTTGGATTTTTTTTTTGCAGAATTTTATTGTTAGTTCTATATAGAAAGGTTTTTTACGTAATCTGAAAACTACAGTTGAACGAAATCAGTCCAAGGAGTTAGCGGTTTGACTGAGTTGATTCCATCGATCCCACTCCCTGTTCGATTCTTTCTGCTTATACCCCATTTTTGTACACAGCTCTTAATCCACTCCCGTATTCATCATGGTCATTTTCAGAAAGAATTCGAGGCATATTTTCGTTTCGTTTAAAATATGTAAAGCAATAAACTTCAGTTTTATATAATTTGCATGGAATACATTCATTGTAGGCATGATATTGTCGGAAAATTGTTTTAAAAATTTGGAAACTTTCTTAAAAGCTTAATAAAAAAACTTTTTTATATATTTATTACATTTCTCGAAGTATTGCTGTTCAGCACAGTAAAGCTTCAGCTGTCCGAAGCCCAATTGTTCATGGTTTTCTTCTATTTAAGGGTTCTTAATTTTTTTTTACTAGAATATATTACTTTTTGTAGGCATATCTGTTGCACTTTTCACGATGCTAGATATCTTTGCCCTGAATATACTAAAAAGAATTGTAAAGACCTTTTTTTATTCCAGCCTATTATTTTTAGTTTTAGAAACTTTTCTTTCCCTTCTGATTTCAGTTTCCTGCCAGAATGTAAATTTTAATGACGTGTGTGAAAATCTAAGTGAGTCCGAAATCAGTATTTGAGTAGCGGTGTTAACAGTTTGTAGAAGAAGAGTTAGTTCCGAGTTTATGCCACGTGTTTGCAATAGCTCTCTTTGTACGTTGGTGCTTAGCCACTCTCTTTAGAACATATTGATATTCTAGACTCGGCTTTGCTGTGTGCAGCCGATTTAGCGGTTTAGAGCTAATCTTTACTTTTATTGTGATTGTCTATTTTATTTTCTGTTCAGGTTACTTAGCTATAAGTGGTGGTAAAATGTGAACCCCAAGTGAGTGCGTTTCTGTCAAGTTTAGTTCACATAAAAAGGTTATTTAAACCTTCTTCTGTAATCATCTGTTCTTCCAAGACCTAGCGAGAATTTGCTATTTAGTCTTTTCAGTAAGGTCCACAGTGTATGATTCCAAAACGTACTAAAAGACTCTACAGAATAAGGGGAAAAAATATATAATATTCTCAAATGAGTTTTATTTTTATACCAAAAATAAATGGAATTGAACGGAGCCTAATCAAGTACAGCTTTTTAAGCGAATCATTACTCTGTTTACTCCATTTTTTTCTTTTATTATCCTTTGACTGTCATCCTAGGAAGGAAACTAAAATATCCTGATTCGCTTATCTCAAATGATAACCAACCCTCCTCCTTCAAAAATAAAAACTAACTATAACTTCATAAACAGCTTTCTGCCTGGGGATACTGACGTGGTATAAATAGTTTTCGGAAACGCAAAGGAACAGCAGCATCAGGAGATCATTAGAGAAGTCTCTTAAAAACTACCATTCTTTCTCTCTGCAACCGCAAGTCGAACCAACTATAGTAATCTGTGAATCTGACCACCGTAATGCTACTCGTTAAGAAAGGCATAAAAAGAACTGTAACTGAAGTAGAAGCCGTCACTCCTTCTTTCAATCATGAGAGACTCACGTAATAGAGTTATGAGGTTGTGAGGGGGGGCATGGCATGGTCGCCCAATTTTTAAGAGTGCCCTCTTTCATCGTAAACGAAGGAAAAAAATTTCTACAAAAGACAGGGTTCGATGTAAGATTGTGTTTAGAAGAGCGAACCGGTCATTAGGAGGACCGCAGTGATGGAATTCACAAAAGGAAAACCGAAAGATTTTGATTCGTGCTTTCTTTTTTAACCTCGGAAAGCATCTTTAAAAGAAATAGAATTGTAATCAATTTTTTTTTCCATACTGGTCATCGTTTGAGTAGGCTTCAGTAATGTATTACAGTAAGTTCTGTGCTGGGACAAAAATTATAGAAGTTTTCAGTAAATGACGTTTTTTTTCCTTCCTTTCCTCTTAGTGGTAAAATCATAAGCTAACTTCATTCACAAAAGTAATTATGTTTATAAACTGGCTGAAAGAATAGTATTAGCAACTTTCCGGAATTATTTATACATTTTTAACTTAAATTTTGAAATTTATAATAGCACACATTTACTATTCTAATTTCACTTCATAGCAGATAAATTGTTATTTACTTATTATCTAATGAATCATATATATATATATATGTGTGTGTGTGTGTGTGTGTATCCTGATTAAAGATCCTTGATCCTTTTAAAGGCGGGAGTATAAGATATCAAAATATGAAGAAAAATTTATTGCAAATAAAACTCTTAACGGTCCTTTAAATTTTTACTTTTCATTGCATACATTCCCTCTTCAAGGCTCTATATTGCACCATGTTGCATCACGCTTTACCTATGCTAAACGCAATGCAAAATGTTTTGCCCAATCGCTGCTCAGGATTAAAACAGACTTTTCGAGCTTATAAATACTACTGCAGTTATTACGTATACCAAGCAATCCTGACCTATGGTCGCACTCAAGCATCCTCATACCTGCAGAGCTCATAGAGCATCTACTTTGCCGATTGCCAGAAACAAAACTTGCAAAAATGCAAGCACTCCTTGGCCTACAGCGGAACTTGAAGACATATTACTCGTTGACTGCTTGCTTTGCCAAGGAAAATCACATCTCTTCGCTAAGCTTCTTTTTTTATTATCTAACATGTAAACTGCGTATAGTAGGGAGCAATTAGCATCCCTAGTATTGTACTAATTTAAGCTAAAAAGTATTTCTTTATAAGTTTTTGTGTTGAAAATAAAAGTCATGTTTTAACTATCAAGCCAGTTGGGATTTTCGCTCCAGTCAGATCTTTAGACCTACGCGGTAGCAATGGTCTTTAATTTTTTCTCTGCCATTACTAAAAAGTGAATTGATTTCATTTCCGCAAAGCTACATTATAAAGGTGTTTCTCCCGCCTTCTTTCTCATGCTTTCGTGGTGTAGTGGTCTGCACGCTAGACGCGTAACCGAGAGGTCCGTGCTTCGAATCCTGGCGAAGGCGTTGCTCATTTTCCATTCTTCTGCTTCCAAGTAAAACCTAATGTCTCTATAACATCACCGTTAGTTTAAATTATAATTCTTATTGCATATTTTTTATCTTACATATATATCCTAGAATCGAATTCATTTTTTGGACTGAATACTTCAGCTAACGATTCATCAGATTTCTTAAGAAAGATACAGGAGATTTCAAAAAAGTACTCAGTTATGTATGCAGCCTTCAAAATTAAAAGTTATGCTTCGAATGAACCCTATTTAGCTTCCCACTGCAACTGTGATAAATATAAATATATGCTTTTCCTGATTACTATCTAGGCCCACAAAACTCAGACCTAGATTCTCAGATTTTAGAAGACTCTAAAGTTATCTTATAATTTCTCGTAATATCATTTTTAAACAAAAACAAATAAATAAATAAAAAAATTTATAAAATAAAAAATCTGAAAGATTTCAGATTTTAAATTACGTCCAAAGTGGCGTTTTTTAAACATTTTTAGTGTTGCCTTTATTTATTACATACACTCACGTTTGTGAAAATTGCAACACCAAGAAGGAACCGTCATAATTGAATGCAATTTAATACACAGTTGAGTGGTAGTGGTACAAATAAATGATTAAATGTTCAAAGCAAACAAACAAGAACAAGAGATCAGAATCAGTATTTTGTGTGGCCACCACGCGCCGCAATAAGTGCGGCTACACGACGTGGCATGGAGTCAAACAAAGTTTGAATGTCTGACTGAGGAAGAGCATTCCATATCGTTTGTACGCGTACCCAAAGTTCGTCTGCAGACGCAACAGGACGAGGATCACGAGCAAGACGCCGACCAATGACATCCCACACATGTTCAATTGGCGACATATCCGGGGAACACGCAGGCCAAGGAAGAAGCTGTACCTGCTGCGCTGCAAAGAAGGATTTAACAATCCGAGCAGTATGAGGGCGGGCATTGTCCTGTTGAAATACAGCGCCTGGCAAGCTTTGAAGGAAGGGAACAGCTTCGGGCTGTAGAACTTCACGGATATACCGGTTGCTGTTCAGATTGCCCACAATTCGTAGCAATTGAGATCGTCTATGATATGCTATGGCGCCCCAGACCATAACTCCGGGTGTTCGTCCACTGTGGCGTTCGATAATGCACTCCGGAAGGTGGCGTTCACCGGCATAGCGTCTGACACGAATGCGGCCATCATGGTACCACAAATTAAAGCGGGATTCGTCAGAAAACACGACATGCTGCCAATCAGCACGCCAGTCTCTATGCTGATTGGCCCATTGTAGCCGCAGGCGGCGATGGTCGTGCGTTAGGGGGATCCTGTATAAAGGAGTCCGTGCGCGCAGTCCACACTGCAGCAGACGTCTACGAATTGATGAAGCACACAATGAAACACCTGTAGCTATTGACCACAGTGCTGCCAATTGTCTAGAGGAAGCTGTACGGTCCGTCCGCGCCATGCGGACCAGGTGTCTATCATCGCGAGCTGACGTCACATTTCGGGGTCCACTCCCGGATTTCCGAGTTGTCCGACACTCGTCCGTCCACTGCTTCCAAACGCGCATCACTGTGCTGCTGTTACGCTGCACACGAGAGGCTACTGCACGATACGACAATCCAGCTTCACGAAGGCCGATGATTCTCCCTCGTTCAAACTCTGTAAGTTGTTCAAATCTCGCTCTCTTTCGTCGACGAGGCATAAGTACAGATTGAGTTAACGTTTACCACTAGCAGATAACCACCGATAACCATACACGCCTCGCTACAGCCGTCTATTTATTCGGATCCATCAGCCGTTCAGAGGGCGCTGCTCAGCATACGCATGCGCTACGGATTTGCAATTCTAATCATTTGCATATCATGCGCTACTTTGCATTTCCTGAAAACTTCAGCTCACTCGCGTAAGTCCTTCATGGTGTTGCAATTTTCACAAACGTGAGTGTATCATGTTCTCCGCACTTAAACTATAAAATTCAGTTCGAAAGCAATATCGCAAAATAATTTTAAAATGAGTCTATCTTTAGAATTTCCGATACACAGTTCCACGCGCTGGACATAAAAAGGATTTTTTTCCCTTAGAGTGTTGCCATTGCTCGCTCTTAAATCGTTTGAGTTTGTTCATCAAAAATTCGTTAATGTTTTACACAATATGAAATCGATAATAAAACTAATTTCAAATTTGGGCTTCCAGGTGCCCATATTCGGATGGAAAAGTTCAATATTCAAAATTTGATGGCTCTAGATACCGTTGTTTTATCACAATGCGAGAAACCTACATACATTTTTGCAGATTCTTCATTATTTAATTTCATTAAATATAATATAGGGCGATAATATTTGGTGGTAACCATTTGAAAAGTAAAACAACGCTTTTAGTGAATCGATGCAAAATGTCAAAACGAAATTAATAGTCCATCTGGGCAAATTGCCCTTTTGGACTAATAATTATTTTTAAAAAAAAGTTTTTTACATCTTTTGGCGAGACATGCTGCAGACCTCGATCTGACTGATCATAAGAGAAAAAGCTCAGTTTACTATAAAATTCAAGTTTCGGTAAAACGTTTATGATCCCAACTGGGTTTTTAGGCATTGAAAAACTCAAATCAAGAAGAAAGAAAGAAACGTGAAAATTAACTCTACGCTTTATCACTAGAATACTTTTACTCCCATATTCAAAAAAGAAATCCCATTTCTTTTACCTGCAGAATATAGAAGTTATTGAAATTCACTAGGACAAAGCCACGAGTCGCATTTTAACATCTACATGACTAAATTTATAAAAAAAGATAGAAACAGAGACAGATATAAATTATACTCTTTTCACATATTCTTCCAAGTCTTCTGATGTCGCACTGATGGAATTTCTGCATATTCAGACTGTTAAAAAAAACTACGCTTATGTCCATAAATTAAGGGTAATGCAAAATCAGGCAAAAGAAAGAGTTAGAAGCAAAACAAATTTGACTTATTTGTATAGCTTATTTATTAAACAAAAGGTAAAGAGCAAAAAAAGATGCTATATGTTTGATATTATTAAAAAAAATAGCGATTTTTTCTCCCTGGAACAAATTACAAAAAAAAACCTATTTACAAAAAACCAATTTTACATGGTTGCTATGATTGTTAATACATTGTATGTCTCCCAGACGATGCAATACTGTCCGTACAACGCCTAGGCATGCTGAGTATCAAATTATCGATCTGATCTTGGAGGATATTACACCACTCAAAAAGCAATGCTCTCCGAAGTTCCGGTAGACATGTAGGAGGAGGTTGACGGGCTGCAACTCGTCGGCCAAGCATGTCCCACACATGCTCTACTGGATTCAAGTCCGCTGAGAATGCTGGCCAGTCCATATGGGTGATATCCTCCGATTAAAGGCATTCGCTTAAGATGTTTGCACGGTGAGGACGGGCGTTGTCATCCATAAACACAAATTGTGCGCCCATGGCGCCCCGAAACAAATGTACATGTTGTTACAGAGAGACGTCCTGATAGATTTCGCTTGTCAGGGTTCCAATTTGAACATGCAGGTCAGTTCTGGAACCCAGAATAATTCCACTCCAAACGAGCACTCCTGCACCACCGTAACGGTGTCGTTCAATGATGTTTTCTTGGTGGTAACGGGTACCTGGAGCTCTCCACATGAAAGTCCGGCGAGAATCAGACTGCAAGCTAAACCTGGACTCGTCGGAAAACATCACACAAGCCCACTGTTGCGGTGTCCACAATGCATGTTCTCTACTCCAGGCTAACCGCAGGCGACAGTGAGTTGCAGTAAGTGGAACGCATCTGACAGGTCTACGAGCATATAGACCAATCTGCCTTGAAATTGTTGTACCAGTGGTTGAAGAGAGCTGACGAGATAGGTCTGAGGCTGTGCTCTGCCTGTTTCTTTCGGCAGTAACTGCCAAATACCGGTCCTCATTCGGCGTTGTAACTCTGAGGCGACCTGTGCTGTAACATCTACTCACATTACCATCATCTTGGAATCGTTGCCAAAGCCAGGAGATGACACTCTGGGCAATTCCAAGTTCGTCTGATACTTCCAGTTGGGTATGCCCACATTTCAGACGGCCGACAATTCATACATTCCACGTAAAAAATCATCCGAATGCGTCCTTTGTGTCATAACTATTCGGTTATTGCACTGAAATGCTTGTAAAGCGCCTGCCAACAATTTTACTTCTTTGCCTGTATTCCTTATATATCACTCTCTTACACTCTCGTCATTGTGACGTACCATCGGTGTCATCTGGCTACTTCCTGAAATTTGCATATGATTCTTGAAGATGTGTGTAGTGATTTTACAGGTGATATATTTATTTTAGAGTTCGATTTCCGCGTGACTCCGAATTATCCTTAATTTATGGACATGACTGTATTTGCCTACACGCCAATTAAAGATTATCGGCAGACTGTGGAAAGCGGTACGAGCAAGATCGGCGCCAAAGCCTGCGTGGCAGCAAAATTTTTAGAATTTGGAGAAAAATCAAGGAGCAAAATGTAGTTATGACGAAATTTTTAGAATTTAAGGAATGAACTGAGTATCAGAATTTAGAGAAGGCAAAATTTTTAGGTTTTAGGACAATAGAGACTACACTAGTCCTCAAAAAGTTTAGCGCCGGCCCTGGTTCAAAGGGAATGGGAAAAAATTCTCATAGTAAAATTTAGATAGGTATATTTATCATGGAAATCAAGGCACAATTTTTTAGTTAATGGTCTGTTAAGTTTAGTAGACTAAATACTTAAAAAAATGTTATTATACTTGATTGTGTCGCTGCATTAAAATCGTTCAAAAAATGGGTGAGCAATCTTTGCATCTCTGCTGCTCAGTTGATTGAACTTGTTGCATAGAGTTAACAGTTTGATTTGCTCGAAAAGAGGAAAAAATCAGATGCAAAATAACATTCGTGCATGCAGCATAGAGGTCGAAGGTCGAAAATGATCACAGCGCATATGTTCTTATGTTTCATGTGTGGCAATGCTCAATATTCGAGAAGACCGTAATGTGATGCAGTTGAGAGAATTAAAACTCTTGTGCTAAATCTCAGTTCTGGGTCTTGTCATTAGCTATGGAATGAATTTTCATTTATTAATTCACCTGATTATTTTGGGCATCATGGAGAGCTCTGGCATATCGTAGATTATATACCTCATTTCCAGACAACAGGTTTGCTTTCATCTGTTTTTTTTTAATAGGGAGATGAATTTTTAAAAGCTTGTCAAACATCATTTAAGTTTTTAACCCGTTATTTTACGTTAATATTCTTGGAGGTTGAAATCAGAGCTTGTTCTGCCTGCTTGATGGGCACGTTACTAACTTTAGTTCTATCTATTAACATCCTGCGGCGTTAAGTTATTCTTGCCATTAGGCTTATTTACGCCGACTTCGGTCAGAACCAGCTTGCACGCTAGCTATACTGTTATGCTATACTTAATTTCATTACTTCATCTATTATCTTTGATTTAAACCAAAACTGTTGGCTTTATGAGCACTAATTGGCGCCGACTGTTAAAGTTTAATTGGATCAATATAAGGATCCCTTACACCGTTCCTCTATCTCTGTGGTACTTACAATACCCAGTGATAACGGGCCAATTGTCTTTTGGAGTTCTGATCCAATTGTATGCTAATTAAGAAATGTAGACTCTGTATTGGCACCCGAACTTTGAAAATAACCATGCCACAAGAAACTTCAAGATTCAATTTTACTCTCTCAACGTCGCAAGTTCCGCCCACTGCAGTTAATTCCATGCAGGGATTTGGATTTATTATCGACACACCAAGGGCTGTTATGAAACCGGGAGTCATATTTGATAAATCGAAGTCACACCGAAAGTAGTTTCGAAAATATAGATTGTTTACCTTAGAAAGGGCAAAAGTTATTGCCGCATAAGGCAAGCAGTATGCTTGCATCGGTGAGATATTATTGCATGTGCAAGGGATATACAAACACTTAAAAACCATTTTCTTTGTTATGAGAAATCTTCAAGCTGCCGCAATTTTAAGGGTATATTTTTTTAAAGCGGCAGGGGCTTATCTTACTTTTCAAGATACTGTTTTACAGCTACACATGAAAGAGCTGGAAGAAAGACGAACACAGACACCGTAAGTTAACAGCACTAGGGGCCGAAGGAAAGACTAAAACTAAAAGGACTGGTAAGTGAGTTTTCAAATTTATTTGAGGAGTGTCCAAGTTCCACTCATATCGTCAACCATACTATTATGTGCGTACAGGTTTGTAATAGATTGAATGCATACAGAACTGACAGGAGCTTGATAACATTTATTTTATCAAAAGAAATACTCTAATTCTGAAAGTTACTGCAAATATAGTCCTACAACTTTTCACACTATCACATTTCAAATTTCATATAAGACCATAAACAACAACTTTAAACAACAATGACGTGACTTTAACAACGTGACTTTAACCGCTCAGCCATCCTCTTAACTGAACCATGTTAATAGTAAATGCAATAAAAAATTTCCATGTTACATGATGTACAAGTTGGAAAGCGATTGCCATTCCTACAAGTCGCAACTGTTGGTAATCAGAAAATGTAATAACACAATCAAATTATCATTATTAATCTACGTTTAACAAAAAATCTTCAATGTAAACAAAATTAATTACCTGGATGTCATTCTGGATAACTGCATACACAAAGTCATAATAAATTTTATGGTATTTTCTTGAAGATGAAACCATTCTTGAGTAAAAGACTTGATTTAGGAACAGGTACGTGTACATAATAAAATTATAAGATTTATTTTTACGCACCTCTTTCCAGCTTGAGGTAATGTTTCAAGACAGAACATTACGAAATTACAGATAATAAGTACAGAATATAATAGCACCAAGACTGATTTCTGTTGCATTCCACTGTGTCAGAAAACATTCCTTATACATAAATTCTTTAAAATCGACACTGTAAAGATTATCTCAATCATACAAAGAATAATAAATTTTTCACCAAAACTAGGAACTTCGCTTGACAGTTTTCCAACAATCTTAAATGTGAGCTAATGCCTGAAAACCCAGCTTACTACTATCATATGCGATGAATCTCGTCAGAAATTCTACTTGTTATTTTGCGTAAGGTTCATCCACATTTTTCCATTTTGTATTTCGCATTATCTGCACGTCAGTTTTGTTTTGTACGGTTAATTGAGCAAACCAGAAAAAATAAACCTCTTCCTTCCTTTACTTTTCCTTCATTAATAAGGAAATCATATTCTATGCATATGGTAGTAATAAGCCGTTTTTTCAGGAATTGTTCCTTCAAGGAATTACTGTAGTTTTACATGCAAAAGCACCATCGTGTAAGTAAGCATCCGTATTTTAATCTAAACTTCAAACTTGAGCTCTAAGTCCTAGAAGGTTAGGCAAACCTCAGTTCTCCCTTACTTATAATTCATCAAACAAGTCATTCTTTCATATCATCCGTAAATCTGAGTACATCAGGTATGGCGGGTACAAGACGCGTTGAATCCAGCTAGAGGTGTAGCGGTTCAAGAACATTCACTCGTATTTAGCTTTCTTACGCAATTTTTATCTTTCTATATGAAGTTTATTTGCCCGATTTCTGGAGAGAATAGGCATGACTAAGCAATTAAAGAATGATAATGGAGTTTATCTAAACCGTAAGTAGTTAGTTAAAATTCAAATAAAAGTAAAGTATTTGAGTAAAATCTTACAGTTTTAATTCCAGTTAAGGAAAAGAGTTTTCAAGTATTTTAGCACCACACCAACGTTTTAGAGTGATTATTTAGTTTCTGTAATGAATGATTACCTTCTGCAACAACAGGTAATTATATGAACATCAGCGATGTGTCAAAATTATAAAGTTTCTCGAATATCTTCAGCAAACAGGTCAAGGAAGAGAACCTCTTACTTATGAGATTTCAGAATTCAAATCGTGAGTGGAATCAGATTCTTATCATCTGTTATCCAATAATGGATTGCAAATTATTTTCCAGTCTGTGTTTATAAATCCATCGCTCATCGTGGAGCGCTGAATACAGACAAATGGAGATAGTACTATTACGTGATAATGACTAATTTGATAGACGATTTTCCTCGTAAAACAGTTTGTAGCTCTTTTCGAAAGAAGACAGAAAATTAACTTCTTCTTTTTCCCAATGGATGAAAAAGATTTTATTTTTCAGAATAGAAAATTGCACCAGATGACACCGAATAAGAACTTCTAAATTAAGATTCGTATTTAACTTCCGAATAATGATAGCATATTGCTTATCTCTGTAACAAAATGAGTTATTTAAAAACTTGTGTTTTTGACGTTGGTAAAAGTTTCCTTCTGGTGGCGAAGTGGCTAGCGCGTCGCGCAGCTGTACCATAGGTCCGCGGTTCGATGGCTGGACAAGGTTGACTCAGCCTCTCATCCCTTAAGTGGGTCCATAAAACGAGTCGGTTGGAGACTAAACATCGGCGGGGCTGCGACAAGCTGACCACTAGCCCAGGACATATGTTGATGCATACCGAGGCACAAAGGTCAAGAAAGCAGAAAAAGGGCACTGCAGGCCGTGGCCCACTAGGGATGTTGCGCCACTAAGTTTAGTTTAAAAGTTTCGTTAATATTCATACCTTCATTATGTTTAATAAAAGAAGCTTCTAATGGTTCGTAAATTACTTTGGCTATAAATTTGGTTATAAATAATAATACTTCGGTTATAAGCCCCCTATATTGCATACTTTGATTAAAAATCTTCTCTCTGTTTCCGCATTATCGTCTGTATCAAAATTAAAATCAAATGATAATGATAAACAATGCATGATGTAGGATAGATACCTCGAAGTAAGTGTATTGTGTTCAGTTAACTTGCAAAATCACATTCTGGTAGAATAAAATATGGTTCTTAGAAGCAGAACTAGTTCCAATTTCCTTTTCTTTACTCAGAGTCTAAAAGATATTGTCTCCCTTCTTTCTGCCTGCCTTCGTGATGTAACGGTAGCACACTTTGCGCGTATTCAAGAGGTCCAGGTTCGTTTCCGGTGAGGGCATTGCTCATTTTTCATGTCTCCTGCTTCAGAATTGTACAATGACTCTACAGAGGCGCCCGAACTAAAAGGGGATAAATGATTATGCTTAACTTTAGCAAGTGAACAAAGCTTATTTTTCAGTGACATGATCATAATTTCGATTTTTAGTAAAAAGACAGTTGGCAATGTTGAACTTTTCGTAACACAGGATCAGGATCATTTCTTTTCCAAACTGGTCTTAACTACTCAGAGCTTTCGCCAACACGTTTAAGGTGATGCTCTAGGGCCAGTTGCGTACGTAATTAATAAGGATTATACACCCCACATCAAGGCGAAATCACAGGTGACAAAGTCAAGGATTGGAGTAAGTGAGACAATTTTGGTACGAGAAGGCTTAGATTCAATAGTTTTGAGTAAAATAATAACAATTAAGGCATAATCTATTAGTAAATTCAAGTATTTACAAATACGTTTGTTACGACAATCCTTTTACGGAGTAAATTTAGGTAATGGCGTCGGGGAGAAGCTTTTTTGGTATCACGTGGCTGTGAACTTTCAATAGTAAAAGTTCATTAGCAATTCTATGTTTGTTTTTGGTGACTCGTAACCCTTTTGTAAAGGAATTTAGCTGTTTCTCAGTAAAATGAGCTGCCTGGGAATGTACGTTGCATGAATCTCAATACGTTTAAAATTCTTTTACTGAAATTCCCATCTTGACTATACTAAGATATTCCGTCGGTAATACAACTATTAATGTTCTTTTCTTTTCCAAAAAAGATTTGCGTATATAGTTTTATGTTGCAGTTATATACTTGCAGTGAAAAAATGTGGCTTCAAAACGATTTGACCGATAAATAGATAAATAAAGTAGTATACGTTTTTTTTTCTCTCTCTCTTTCTCTCTAACATGTTAGAAAAGTTGCGAAGGCACTTTTAACAGCAGATGTTAGATAGTTAACATCTTTGAATTCATTCTCTCAGATTTTATCCTAAAGCCTTGAAAGTATGATATGGACAGTATTCGAAACCATAGTTTCAAGCTGTTTCCTAAGTTTTGCTTATGTAAGCTACACATTCTCCTAACCAAAAGCGGTTATATTCACGGGCAATTGCGTATTTATTCGTGTATTTTCTCCCCTGGTGTAATTTTTTTTAACCTTTTAGAACAAGGCTCTGAAAATTTTTTAAGTTCTCGTATTTAGATAATTTTCAGCTTCTTCAAGGCGTTTAGAAGGTGAGCTCCCCAAAATTTTAAAATGAATTCGCCCACACAGGGGATTTTATCATTTTACTAATGAATTTGCTTGTGGATGTTTGGTGCATAGTCTCTGATTAATGAAGCAATATTAGTGAAGAATTTCAGGAAAATTGGGATATTTAATACTCTTCATGGTTCTGATGACCATTGCACATTGCAAAACAAACTGAACGGTGAGGAAGGCGATGACAACGGTGATAATGGCGATGACTTGCAATTTGTAACAGACGTCAGACGCATCAGTTCTAACAATACTGAATGATTTGAAGCTTAGGGATTAGCAATGGACAACAATATGAGAAGATGAGATTCAGAGATACAGGGAAGTAGAAATGGGGATATTTTATTAGATATTTTAATGTTAATATTATTATGCATTCTTACTGGCATGCAAGTTTCTTCTTTTAAGTAAATAATATTAGGATAATATAGTAAATATTAGTATAATATAGTAAGTAAATAATATTAGGATAGTCCTCCGATAACATCGCGGCAAAAACATCGCGGACGAAAACGTCGCGGAGAAAATAATGCAAGGGAAAACGTCGTGGTACAAAACATCGTGGGAGAAAATAAAGCAAAGAGAAATCATCGCAGTTCTAAAACATCGTGGTATAAAACGTCGTCGTCGAAAATAAAGCGGTTCAAAAACTTCTCAGTTTAAAAACATCGCCATCGAAATTATCGTGGTAAAAAATAAAGTACCTACAAATCATCGCAGGACGATAACATCGCAGACATGCGTTTTTCAGGCCTTAATAATTGTAAAATTTAATGATTGTTTAATAATTGTAAAAACTGGCATAAAGATTTGCGAGCGCAAGATGGAAAGAAGGATAATTCTTACTTTCATATTTTTTATTAACTAATAAATATTTGCTGAAAATATAAAATGAAAACTTAAGCATAGAAAATTAACGCAACTTATAGCACTTAATTTCAAACTGACATAGTTGACTAACAAAGGTCATTAATAAATTATTTTTTATAAAGTATTACTGATAATTTTTCAAGAAAAGTATAATCTAAAAAAGAATAGAAGAAGAAAGATAAGTAACTGCATAAACTTATCTATAAAAAATTGCTAAGTTAATTACTTATTATTAATTATAAGATATTATTTTCTTCACTTTTGTTAATCTGATACTCTTATAGTGAAAATTATTTCTTGTTTTGTTTAAATTTCTTGTTTTTTAAAAATTTATTAGTTCATAAAGATATGAAAGTAAAAATTATCCTTCTTTCCACCTTGCTCTCATAAATCATTATGCGAATGTCCATTAACGCCTGATAAACGCATGTCTGCGATGCTATCATCATGCGATGATTTGTAGGTACTTTATTTTTTACCACGATATTTTCGACGATGATGTTTTTAAACTGCGAAGTTTTTTAACAGCTTTATTTTCGACGACGATATTTTGCACCACGATGTTTTTTCTTTTTATTTTCTCCCACGATGTTTTGTATCACGACGTTTTTGCCTTGCGTTGTTTTCTCCGCGATGTTTTCTTGGCTGTAACCGTTTGTTATGTTCTTACTGTCACCGAATCGTCGAAAATTAAATTACTCTCATGATTTTTCCTTCATGATTTTCGGTCGATAAAATCAGTAAAAAAGGAGGGGAGTATTTAAGTAAATAAGGTATTTCAAACTTAATTTTAAACACTGAACTTGTTAAAGCCCGTATTTTCCATCTCTAGCAGCTCCATCTAGAGAAAAAGGGAGAAGAAACTTTGAGTAGTCGGAGTTTGGCTGTGGCAAAGAACAAACGATTTTAATACTGGGTATAAGTGAATGTAAATAAAATGCTTAGTGTTCTTTATTGCTGTCAAGAATATGTCTGTTTATTTTATTCAAGCTGATGTCTGTACTTTCTTCAAACTGGAAAACAATTTTTAGACGTAGTTTCAGTTAATGAAATAGCAGAAGTAATTTTGCTCTCCTACCGACGGCGTGTTAATGGAATCGGAATAAAATGAATCTATTATTTAATGTTAACTGAAAGATAATTTTACACATTAAAAAATATATTGAAGTTACTTAATTAAACCATACCAATATAAGTTTTGTCACAAGTGAAATCGATTTAAATAGTGTCTGATTGTAAACAGTAAAGAAGTGAAAAAATGTAACGCAAATAACACAATAAGCATGAAATTTATAGCTGAATGCGATATCGATAGAACTTGAGCATAAGAAAGCATTGTTATAACGGCGAACACATGCATTA
Organism: Stegodyphus mimosarum; assembly: GCA_000611955.2. Lineage (NCBI taxonomy): Eukaryota > Metazoa > Arthropoda > Arachnida > Araneae > Eresidae > Stegodyphus > Stegodyphus mimosarum. The sequence continues at coordinate 223,497 of KK115710.1, forward strand.
AAGTTTTTCCTACTCCTCCCGATGTAAGCGGAGAGGAATTATTTCATTCCTTTAGGTTGCTACGTGGGAAACGGTGATGTCCACTTTTAGCTGTGGAATTTGAGCCAAAAAGGAAAATAGTGGATTTCTAGCGGAAAATTCTGCCGCCCCCACTTAAGGAACACGTGCAAGTAACCCGACCTCTATCAGCTGTATCCTTCAAGTTATCCAAACGCACAACTGCACATTTGGCGATAACCTTCTAAACTGGGCTTCTGTAGAGCAGTGGAACAACGGTGAAATACAATTTATATGAATTTAACGATGTTTAAAATTAATTATAATTTACAATTAAAGAAAAAGATAAGAAGTAAGTTTTGCTGTACTCTTTCAAGCATGAAATTACCCGATAATGGTGAAATAAAATTCACTTAGATTTGAAATTGATTAACAATAAAATGCAATTTAAACTTAAAATGAAAGCAAATGTCTTTCACGTAGATTCATTCAAAACTGAGATAAAGCAATAACCTTGCATAGCCTGGCTAATCGGTCCATCATTTACACAGACTATTTAAAATCGAACTAACTATAAAACTAAATACATACAAAAAAGAATAATAGGTTTAAAAAAATCTTTTATTTTCCTTCCTGTTTTTCAATAAATAAAACGCAATTTATAAATTCAGTATGTGAATGAAATATGAAATCTTGCTCGACAGTGTTCTTTTTTCTGCATCTGTTGCGTTTTCTTTATAAATAAAAATGGGATATGAACATTTCCTATTTTGTCTAAGACTTCACATATAGTTATAAATGTTATATAAATATATTATACCTAAAATATTAATATACTTTGTTTTCATAAATTATAGACTGAAAATAGAAATTTTAAGTAAACCTTCCAGAATTTTAGCTACAATTTTTCTTTTCTAGGAGCCTTTCTAGGAACTCGATCTTCTTCATGTATTCCACCTTCTTCGTGTATCAAAAAATTATTTTTGTATTCATTAGAAATAATTAAATCTTACTTATTGAGTGATAATGAAATATCTAAAGCTTTATGATGATTTCTATTTACGGCTTGGCATTGTAAAATTTCTGATTTGAAATCCAAATCTGTATCAAATAATCCGGACAACGATTCTTCATAAATCTGCCAAATTCTTAGCAATATGTTTGTATGATATTCATTTTTACATTTTTCTATTTCTGGTAGTGCAATATCTGGAATACATGAACAATCTTGCCTTTAGACGATGTTTTTCTTCCATTATTTCCATGATGCTATTCAGTAAGATATATTGGTACAGTATATTTCCAAGGTATATGCCTTTTATGCTATTTCGACAGTTTATGTCTATTCTAAAAACAATTCCTCCAAAGTCCAGAAACGAAATTTTTTGTATTTCGTTTATTACTTTATTTAACGCGTTGTATGCATTTTGGAAATTATTATCCTCACAATATTGTTATCAAAAATTACGTTATATTTTCGTTAAATTTTAATTATATGTTTCATAAATAAAACTACTGCTTATTACTAAGCGATCGCATGCGGCTTTCCAGTTTGCTGCAGCAAGTTTTTATGAATTATAAAATTTCCGACCATACTTTCAGTTTGTTTGTTTAACAGCTTATGGCAAAGCACTGTTTACCTAAATGAATGATGCCTTAGTGGGAGATCTTTTAAAGGAAACTTGTTTCCATTCATGTTACACATGGAGAAAACGCTTATGCAACCAGCTAATTGGAGAAATTCGCATTTTCTGAAATGATAAAAATTTTAATAAACTGAAATGCAGTTTTGGAAACATTGTTGTTGCAATATGTGCAAAAAGATAAGTCGATCTTATCCCTTAGAAACATATTTTTATTATCTTTACCACACAGTCTTTTTAGTGGCTTTCACATTTTATTGGAATGCTTTGCATAATTAATTAAACGACTTTTTTTTTCCTGTGTGTTAATATTTACATTTCATATCAAATTTTATTTCCTTTTCCCTAGATAAATTACTTCGAAGCAATCTTCCAAAGCTCAGTTTTAGAAATAATTTTTTAACTATTTTCAGTATCAAAGCTTTAACCATTCATTAATGGTGATTGCAATTTCTGTGCCTGACGCTGAAATATCAAATATGAGATTGGGCTAAAAGGTCAGAAAGCAGCCATTTGCCATACATGTTAAGCTTGTTGATTCATTTCCTTTTTAAATAACAATTACAAGTCATAACACATATCAGTGAAACGATTTTCATATTTTCTGCTAAGAAATTTAATTTAATTAAATAACTGTAACTTAAAATGAAATTGTCGTTTTCCAAGGATAAAATATGAAAGCTTTACCGTTGTCTTACCGGTTTTTTTTAATAGTATGTCAAAAACAGAAATATCAATCTAGCTGAATAAACTAATTACTTTTAATACTTATTAAGGAAAGGAGTTATGTATAAATCCCTGATTTTAGTTTTCCTGAACTTAGTTTGTCTGGAGTTTTTAAAAGTCAGAATTACAAAGAACATTTTTAGTCTTTCCAATTCAAGTTGAGTTCAGTACTTAGTTCCTAAACACGATCAAATCAAAATGAATTGTATTGTATGCTGAGCAATTTCGTTTAAAATATGATGGAATGGGGAGAAAAAAAAATAAGTGGTCTGTCTGTGGAAGTTAGTGCTATTAATTAGTATACTAATTTGGCAAACGGTCGCCAAATTTGAGCCAGTTAAAGACATCGGACCTAAAAAAAAGTTAACGGCGGACTAAGGGGGCATAGTTTTGAGGTCTTGGCTACAGTGGGGTGCGTTTATTTATTTGCAACCAGCTTCGTTTTCCCCTTCTGTGTGGGGAAAGAAATTTCCGCTTAAAATCCACTATTTTCCAAATTTTTTCCTGCGGATAAAATTTAACTGACTAAAAGGATACCAAACCCGAGAAACTTGAAAAAACGTTCGGAGATCTGAACTGATCTGTGATTTAATATGAGCAATGATTTTTGACCTTCGAAAATTGAGTCGATTCACTGTAAATGTCCCTATCACTTTTCAAACTATTGCCACGAAATGTTATCTCTCTGTGTTATATTTAAAGAAATTGAATAATGAAGAATCTTCAAAAATGTGTGTATGTCTCTGGAATTGTGATAAAACAACGGTACCTAGAGTCATCAAATTTTGAATAACGTAATCCTCCTCCGAATATGGGCATCTGAAAGCCCAAATTTGAAATTTGTTTTATTACGGCTTTCATATTTTATAACACTTTAACAAAATTTTTTTATTAAGAAACTCACCAATTTCAAAGCGAGCAATGGCAACACTACACGAGAGGGCAGGACTTATCTCTAGAGAGCGAGACTGTGTATCGGAAATTCTGAAGATATGCTCATTTTAGAATTATTTTGCGATATTGCTGTTAAATTGAATTTTATGGTTTAAGTGCGAAGAACATGATATTTAATAAATAAAGCTACAGAAAACGTTTAAAAAAAAAAAAAAAAACCTTTGTTTTAGATCTGGTAATGTAAAATCTGGAAAATTTCAGTTCTTTAAAAAAAAATTTCTTTGTGTGTGTGTGTGTGTGCATTTTGGCTATTTAACTGCTGAGGGTAGAGAACTACTGCGTGAAGGATAGAAGGATATGGCAAGTGAAATTGCTTCATATTTACACTCAAACGAATGCATAGAAGCTTCAGAACTATATACGCTTATAAGATAAAGGGGAAAATACATGCAGGTAGAATTAATGACACAGTAGTTTAAACGCATGAATATTTATGCTTAAAAAAGGATAAGGGCGTTTAAAAAAAAAAGAAAGAAAAGGGGAAATTGATTTGCACAATAATTTAAAATTTTGTTTCGAAAGTATTTTTCTGAAATAGTATCATTATCAGAGGCAAAAATTCTTTTGAAATATGCTGCACGCCTTTTTTTTTTAATTTGCAGAAATTTTTGCTACTTCTGTATCTGGTATTTTGTTCATTTTTTGCGAATTCTTACAATGCAAAATAAATTTTAATTAGTTCATTAATGAACACAGCCAATTGAAAATCACTTTTGAATATATTCCCCTATCAAACATTTTTTAATATAGTATATTGAAATAATTTGTATTGTGCCATAAAATACAAACTTATCAAATAATGAGATCATGAAAAGTATTTAAAATGAAGAAATAGGAGATGAAGATGAATTCTTACAATGCAAAATAAATTTTAATTAGTTCATTAATGAACACAGCCAATTGAAAATCACTTTTGAATATATTCCCCTATCAAACATTTTTTAATATAGTATATTGAAATAATTTGTATTGTGCCATAAAATACAAACTTATCAAATAATGAGATCATGAAAAGTATTTAAAATGAAGAAATAGGAGATGAAGATGAGATGATCGTTTACACTAAATGGACCTGACGCTTTGCCTCTATAACAAAACTTGTCAGTAATCTTACCCGTGAAGTATATAATTCTAACTTGATAATCGCGAAACACTGAAGTTGTTTACTATTTATATCGTCCACAAACACTAAAGCGCCAGAACCTCATTAAGAGTGGATGCACCATGCAAAGAATTCTTTTCTCCGCCTCCTCTAGTGACACGGCCATCACCTGGTGCTTGTCTTTCCCACACAGTCACGAAATTTTTATCTCCAGATCGCGTGAATTCTCTCAATAGCACACTAAAGATATTACCTGCGAACCACACGGTGGGGTGAAACATGAGCTCGTTGCTCTTTTTATAGTCGTTCCGAGATTGCGTAAAAGTTGGCGGCTCAAGAGAAGTAGATAAATATCCATCGGAGGAGAGAGCAGGAAAATTCCACTGTTCTTTGATAGGCTGCAGCTGCCTTAGAATGTGTTCGTGTATAATAGGCAAGGAAGAGCAATCTAGAAGAAAAGAAAAAGGTATAGAAAGTCATCTCAGTCAACGTAAACTGTTCGTCCCCTCCCCCATTTTGTTGATTATTTTATTAACCCCAGAAAATGTTTCTATTTTGACTGTGAATTCGTACCTTGAGCTGCAAAGTTTTGGGTATGTTAGTAATTGAAAGCAAATTTATTTTTATTTAGTTGTCATTTATGATACAAATTAACTGGCACACAATAAAAACTAAACGTATTAGTTATTCAGAATACAATTTGCATTTTTTTATTTATGATTTATGAGAACATTTAAAATCAATCAGTTTATTTTAAATGAGACAGATTATGCGGTGATATTTAAGCTGAGGTTTTTGGAGGTGGAGGGAGATTGTTTCTGGCTACGTGTTTAGTTTTCTGCCAGCTTTAGCAGTTGTAATTTGTAGTAGCTTTGCGGTCTCTCGCTGCCGATACTTTAAATCTGACACGTCGATAAATTATTCAGCGAGCTTCTAACTTAGTGTTTAATTATATAGTCTTAGATATTGCTGTTTAACTTTATTTGTTGTCTTGTTTTAATTTGCATTTCCACAACATGTGGTTACCGTAGCACAACGCGATTTTATATTCAAAGTTTTGTTTAAATAAAAAGGTTATTTTTATAACCTTCCTAAAACTTTTTCGCATATCTCAAACATAACGAAAACTCGCTTCACGTCTGTTAGGGATATGGGATTGCAATAGCTTTACCAGATCAAGTGTAACCCTATATCCTCTTCAAGACTGCATCGGTGCATTCTTCTGGTAACGTTGTGTGATTTACTATAATAATATGGTAATGTAATAAATCTTCTGACAAGCCGTACGTATAGCGTATCGCTATAAGCGGCTCATCACTTTTCAGACTGTTACTAGCAAATATTATCGCCCTGAATTATATTTAAAGAAATTGAATAATGAGAAATGTGCATGAATGTATACATGTTTCTCGCATTGTGAAAAAACAACGGTATCTAGGGTCATCAAATTTTGAATAGTGTAGTCCCCCGCCTGAGCATGGGCACCTGGAAGCACGAATTTTGAATTTAGAATTTGTGTTGTTATTGTTGTTACTCATGCTCACTTCTCTGACAGAGTCAGCCCAAGCCCACGAAATTTCTCGTGTCAAAGAGAGTATGATTACGCCTGTCGTTGGCAACAGCCTTGAGCACCTAACAGGTGACAGTCCGATTTGGCTTAGTTCCGCCCCCAATTTTGATGGAGAGCACCCCGGGGGAATGGGTTCGAGCGTGCCGCACCGACACTATACATTTACAAACATCCATGCCTTCTCCGGGATTCGAACCCGAGCCCTTCGGCACGACAGTTAGCGACGCTAACCACTAGACCGGTTGGGTGGCATTTAGAATTTGTTGTATTATCTATTTCATATTTTATAAAACTTTAACGATTTTTTTATTAACGAACTTAATAATTTGAAAGCAAGCAGTGGCAAGACTGTACGTAAAAAAAATTATCTCCAGCGCGCGAGACTGTCTGTCGGAAACTCAAAAGCTAAACTGTTTTTAAATACTTTGTGATTTTGCTGTTGAATCGAATTGTATGTGGCGTAAACGCCATGAATGTGATATTTTATAAATAAAGTAAACGCACAGAACGTTAATAATAAAAAACAAAAAAAGTTCTGTAAAGCTATCTTAGTAAGAAAATTGAACATTGACATGATGAACTGAGAAAAGACTGCAAAAAATAGAAAGATGTATGTCAACACTTAACGTTGCATCGGGAATTCTAAATATATACTGCTACTCTGCTTTTAAATGTTTTTAAAATTTTGCTGTTAAATTGTATATGGCTTAAGTGCAAAGAAAATGATGCTTAATAATAACGCGAAAAAGACAAAAAAAAAATTATTAGTACGAGTGAGTTAACAGCAGGCTGGTAGACTCCGAGTTCAACGAGAGCGTAAAAAAACTTAACAAACCCTTTTAGGCGACGATTAAAATCTGAAAACTGTTCTATTTTTTTCCCCGCAGGAGTGTTCCTATTAACAGTAACACAAATTCAGATAAAGGTTTAAAACGATTCTCTTTATTAGCATGTCAACCTGACAATTACGCAAGTTATACAGAATCTTAAAAGCCGCTACTTGTGGGAAACTCCTAACAAATGTCCATTCAAATTAAACTATCAAGTATAAAGTAACACGTGCCTAACTAAGCTATGACTCGGCTCTAAATATTTTAAGAAGCAACTGCAGCTGTGGACGCTAACGCCAATAAATCAGTTCAGTTGCAGGCGGGTGTAGCAGAGAAGTCAGCGTGCGCTTCCAAAGACTGTCTCTCAAATTCGAGACCTCTGCACTCAAACGCATTAAACTCAGCGTTTCTCAAGCCTTTTTCAAGTGTAGATTATTTTTATAAATTAGAATGTTCTGCTGACCACCTTATTTTTGTCTCCTTCTAGAGCAGTTTTTTAGCATATGTTACTACCAGTATCTTTTTATTTTTTAAATACGATTATTTAAAATTAATTTAATTTTACATTGGCGTTAAGTAATTAAATAAATGGAAGAAAACGTATATTCATTTTTAATAATTCAAGGCTATTAGAATTTGGGTAATCTTGTTAACTAAAAATTATATAAATGATGGTATTCACATTTATGAGATGATTGAGCTCGCCGAATCTTGCCCAGCTGTTCTACGCTTGAATGCATGTTAGTAAGCTTAAATCTAAGATCGTCAAATACATCAAGTCGATTTTCGTACTTTGCTTTGAGTCAGTGGTGAAACTTTTCCTCACACAGATAAGTCGAAATAAATTGAATTATAATTTTTAAAGCACCATTATACAGTTCACTATATTCTGTTTCCTCTGCTAATAAGGTTCAAATTAACCAAATCTTTTGCGTGGAATTTCATTTTAAATCTTGTGTCATTCGAGAGTTTAATTAACTATTCTCTTTCATTCAAAGACAGTTTATTATTTTCAGCATAGCAATGCAAAGGATCACGATCTCATAAAAATTCCTTATATTTACCACTTAAAAAATAAGTTTTAAATTGTTAACTCAGAGTTTCGAGATGCGAACACAGGAACCCAGTTTCCTCTGAAATCCATTTATTTTCTCACGGGCATTGAAGGAACAAACAATCAAAGAATTGCCTTGTAAGCAGAGATTTAGTTCATTTAACTTTAAATATACACCAGGAAGGTATCCTAACGTACTTAGCCAGAAATGATCAGCAAGAATTGATGTAAAATCTTGGTTATTTTCTTTTAAAAATAACAGCAACCTAGGTCTAAAAGTAATTCTCTTACAAATAACAATTCTTAGCAGATTTTCCTCTTTTAATTCAACTTATTAGTACTTTACCCCGTCTAAGCCACTAACTTCAGAATGAAGAATCTGGTTGGGCTTGCTCCAGGTGTTATCACAATTTAATGAAAACATTCTGCTGTTAAGAAGCTTTTCCTCAATAAGACTGATAACCTTAATGCTGCCCTCTAACACGATTTTCAGTTTAAATAGCATTTTGGCCGCTAGAGCTTCCCGGTAAATGAAACATTGGTCCAAATAATATCGGTAACCACAATTCTAACCTTAGCTACAACGCCACTATGCATACTGGCGATAACACGAACCCCATCCGAACAACCCCTTCTTTTTCAGTCAGTTTCATGATGTTCACCTACTCATTTAGGACATTTGGAAAATTTTTTCTCCATTTGTACTAGTTAGTAAAGTCTTCGAAAATAACACATCTTTATGAATACCATTCTTAAACTCAGATGTAATAAATGAACTATGCATCATTCGAAACGTCTATTGCCTCGTCTATCTGAAATTAATAAATAGATTTTCTTTTATTCTAGTGGCCCACACGATGAACACTGGTAGTTCGACTTGGGTTCGATTGCAGGTGAATGGGCTGGCTGCGTGGGCGTTTTCTGGTTTAACCTATGTGTAAAGTGGATACGAGCCAGTTTACCTTGCAAAGTCCTTCTCAAAGTCTTCCCTCCTCTCAGAGAGATAACCTTGATTTCCAGTAATAAAATGAACCAAACCAAATCATATTCTACTCATAACTCCAGATTCTATATTATTAGCCATGTCACTGATTTGGTGTACAATTGTATCGTTTGAGAGTGGTATTAAATCAATGTGTTTAGATAATTGTTCACTAAACATCATTTTAACTGCATCTTTTATAACTGGATGTATTAAGGTCTCAACTATAGCATGAGTTCTAACTATAGTCTTTCAGTACAGGAAGCTTCTAAGACATTTTTAGTTACGGAACCTATATTAGAAAAACTTTTATTCAGCTCTCTATTCAGTTCTTCAACACTTTGTTGGAAAAGTTCGACAGGTTTAGTATTTTATTTAAGTTTGTGTGTTTCGTTTCTACAATTTCCAGAGTTTCGTTTGCAAGTACTCGTAATTAAAAATAAAAGGCACTGGGGTTTTGGTTCACTCGCATTGCCATACCAAGTACCAAGTACAAGAATAAATCCAAATTCCAATTTTTTGAAGAGCTATGAGCTACGAGTACCAACTCAGATGTGTCTTTGATAGCACTAGCATCACTGATAGAGTTGGATTAACCAATAAGCAAAACAAGTGCATGCTTAGGGCATCAAGGAAAGGGGCACTACAGAAAGGTCATTTAGGAACACAAGGAAAGGAGGCACCATAAAAACTTTCCATTTTTGGTTTTACCTCACGCTAAACCAAGACCGGGAGGCGTAATGGCAAACCGCACATTGAGTTGATCAATGTTAACGAATTTCGCTTACTGCGCATGCTCAATAGTGTACAGCTGGCGTGGGAGAAAATACTGGCGAATAAAAATAAACAACCCCACGCAAGCCTGTTCGTCATGCAGACCTTAGCGACTCTTTACGATTGCAATACTATGGACACTTTTTTTGTGCTTATTGCACTTGCTTCTGTTTTATTTTCATTTTGGTTTATTTTGTTCATAAACATAGCATTTAATATCAGTTGTTTGTAATAATTTCTTTGGCTTTAATTCAGTAATTTAAACTAGCTATATTCCTTAAGTTATTAAGGTATTTATGAATGGAACGCGTGGTAAATAATCGATTGCTTTTATTCGTCAGAAGTGCAATCAATAAACAACATCATGTAATGTTTCCTGTTTTTTAATCCTTCTTAAACGAAAATTTGGGGAGTTTGCAATTGATATTTACACCTAAGTAATGAAGCAATGTACAACCTAAGATGTTTTAAAACCCCGAACTGTTTACGTCCAGATAACAGAACATCAACCATATACCATATTTATCTTCTTTTAAAATTACGCCAAAGTCGTAATTGCGGCCAAATCTCTTCTGGGCATGCGCAGTGTGCGTAATTCGTTTAACATTGTTCAACTGAATGTGCGGTCTGCCATTACGCGACCGGGAGAGAAGAAAATGGAGAAAATAGCTATAAATGTATACAGGGGCACACAAGTCTTTAAAGTGCTTAGGGCGTCTAAAATGTCTTAAACTGGCCTTGATGACTGATATTAATATCGTACTCACACGCAGATTCTGCACCATTAGCACTGCCTAAATGAAGGATGTCATCGCCTTCCTTTCTTTTCGAAGATCTGTTTTGAAGCCACTGTCCCGTTATATACAATTAACACTGTAAAACAAAGATTACTATCACATAAGAAGAATTTCAAATAATTACGTAGCTATTGGACTAGCAAAGAAGAGACCAATTTCTTATATGTTATTGGAACTGCAAAAATTAGTACAGAATCGTGCCAAATTTTTAACCAACGCAGGTGCAGTTACTGGTGCACGTGGCATTTCAGTGCGCCTCCGAAACTATTAAGTAAGTCGTAAACATATGAAAAGAAAGTTACAGACTTCTGAGTATTTTAATGAACTGGGATGTTCTCCGGCTGGGTTACAGGTGCGGCGGCAGATGTGTAGCGAAGGGATAGCGAGAAGCACACAGTCCTTTAAATCTCTCTTTTATTGCTAAGACTAGTGTGAAGCCCGTACTTAGGGTAATGATAGTAAATTTCATAAAATGTCGAGTGATAGATAAATGCCGAGTTTAATTTATGAACTCTGAGATTTTCAACTTGCCTTGTGTAATTTCCGAACTCTGAGATTTTTAGCTGTGTGGTACGCACAGTTAATTTAAATTTTATCATTCGTCTTTTTTTAGGATTCGAGGACCACATATTGAGGAATGCTGCATTAACTAATTTGCATCCTGGTCGGAGTGGAAGCAATGATGTAAGCAAAATAATAAGATAACTGCGTTACATTAATATAAAACCCTACAATTATTAAGGAAAAGATTAAATTATTCAAGGTGTAACTGTGTATTTATTTCACTGGATCGGTTGCGCATGAGGTTTGTAACTCAAGTGAAAATATTTTCTATTTTTCCAGAAGAGGAAGTGAGCAAAATGAAAACTATACACACCTCGAAGAGGTTTTGCTCGAGGCGCTTAAAAACGTATAAAACGTGATTAAAAAAAAATGCAATAATACTCCATATATGAACACAAAGTTTCATTTTCAAAAACACTGCCCCAGAATTTTGTCACTATCAGTTACTGACCAGTGACAATTTCCTGATTTAATAGTAGAAAATTCATTTCAGATGCGCAATTTTTTTTTAATTTATTAGAATCTTAAATGCGGGCTTACAATTTTAGATCTTCAGCAGCTTTGCATATTTCAGCTAACTTTTTTAATATAAGGCAAATTTTAACTGTTAAAACCTACCAGTGAACACAGGTTGTTGAAATCATCTCTTCAAGAAGGACTACTCCCCTCTCTTTGAGAACAAAATATGCTGAAATAAGTTATTTTTTTATAAGACGCACGTTATCTTTCAAAAAATGATAGAATGAAAGAGTAAGTTTTCAAAAAATTGGAAACGACTAGTATCCGAACTCTTCGAATTCAATGCTGTTTGTCTCAAAAGATGCAATCATTAAATATCGTTTCGTTAAATTGGATTTTGGGCCCACCAGCGGCCGAGCGGTTAAGTCGCAGAACACTAGTAGATCGGTTCGAGAATCGATTCCCGAGAACGGTATGTAACGTGTATACAAGCCAGTTTCCCTTGGAAAGTTCCCCACGAAGGCATCCCTTCCTTTCGTGTAGTGTCTAAGGGCGGAGCACGTGAATAATAAAAAAACTGGATTTTATACTGCTTCCGTTCTAAAGAAGTAGTATGAAATAGCCTATGGAAAGAAGAATAAAAAATTTATTATTTCAAATAAAAAAAAAGGTTGATTAAGATAGTGTAATATCGGTCTAATAATGAATACAAGCATCCAAAGCAAATTTTGAACAGACCTTATAAAGTAATATTTACTTTCATAGTTTAAATTCAACTAGAGCCAGCTCCGGTACTTTTCAATTTTTAGGGAAATGGTAATTACACTTGTAACATCCCGACATTGTGCAACCATAAAATAATGGAGTTTCACAGCTAACTATAGCAATATTCACAGAAAATTATGTTTTGAATACAGCATTTCTTTCAGCAGTCATTAAATATGATACTGATTTTAATTACCGAATATTTACTCCCTGGAAAGAACGAATTAGAGAGGAAATTTTAAGTAGCTTGTCTTATTGCCGAAACTTAATACTGATGTACGTCAAAGTATTAAAGGCTAATATAATATTTTTAAAAGAAAAAGGATAAACAGGGTCAAGCACAAAATTCAACGAGCCCTTCAGGAAGAAAAGAGCTGCAATCATCCAGGCAAGATGACTTCATTAGAAAGCAGAATTAAAAATATTTTTATCTGACCGTCAATATTTTTCAAAATATTTGCCTTTTAGCCTCCGGTTCTATGTCTTGCTAACATTAATTAAATCACTTTTTATTTGCTTTAGTTCATTAATTTTTGCGATATATTATTTTAATTTATTATTTATCTATTCTTATATATCATAATTAATTGATCAATATTTTTACTCATCTCTTTATATTTTGTTTAATTTTTAAGTATGCATTATTTGTTGTTTTATTCATTAAAATTTTATTTATTTATTTTTTGTCACTCCTGTTTGTGTTCTATTAGACTCTGGTACTTCAAACTTAAAAAAAAAAGAGCCTTTTTCAGTTTGATATAAATTTTGAGAAGATCATACCCTTAAGCATTTTTAAAAAACGGTGTGCGATTTATTTTCAGTAGCTCTGAAAGGTGGATCCGGTCAAACCACAAAATTAACGATCGGGTCATGTCGTGAAGTCGCTGTCCCGAGTTTCATACTTAGGTTAGAAAATATCTGGTTTCCGTAACAGAGAAGAGCAAAGACCGATCAAAAAGCTAGGGGATGAAATCCCCAACGAAAAGTTTGAATTTTCTTTACATGGAAACAAAATGGATATACACAATTTAAGTTTACTTACTTCAGGCTGAAATTGGGATTTATAAGACTACGGTCAAGCAAGTAAGTTACTGATGTTAGAATTGTCGATAGACAAATATTTCTAAAATATGTTGAACTATTACGTCACGTCTTGTTGCTCGATTATCGTCCACGACAAGATAGCAAGTATTAACACTGCATAAAACACAAGATCTGTCATTAACCTTTCAAACTGCTACCTATAATTACTTAATAAACTCGGTCATTTAAACGAAACTTAAATTCAGTAGGAGTTTACCATAGCTTTTTTGGTACACTTCTCAGCTTTTGAAGGATTTCAGCAGAGCCCTAAATTAGATGAACTTCAGTACTTTGTTGCATAATTAAATCACAATTTTAGTAGAAAATTCTTTTATTAATACATTTATATTTATTTTTTGAGTAATTAGTAAAGCAGATATGGATATTGTATTAGCTAACGAATGATGTCTGACTATTCTTGGGTTAGGTTAGGCTATTCAATTATGGCAAAGCACACGAGGGCTATCTGCCTAAGGGGAGGGATGCCATCGTGGAGGATTTTTTAAGGGAAACTGGCTCGTATACACGTTACACATGGGGAAAACCACGAAAACGCCCATGCAGCCAGCCCGTTCGCGGGATTCGAACCTCGGGCCGAACTACCAGTGTTCAGCGTCTTTACCGCTCGCCCGCTAGTGTGCCGACTATTCTTGGGAAAAATAAAATACGCGGGAAAACTTGAATAGCTGGCAAAATTGTCCATATTGAAATACAGTCGTTCAAAGGAGGAATATGTTTAGACTGCGTCCATCTAATCAACTGAAGCTTCAAATGTGTTAGAACCTTATTGCTTTAGTATTTACTTTTCTTTTATTCTCGATGTTATATCTTATTATCATTTTTTCATCAATTTATTTAATTTTTATGATACATTATAATTTAATTTATTACTTATATATTTACAATTAATTTAATTGTTTAAGTGTTCCTTAAGTTATTAATTTAATAATTTATCTATTTATATGACATTTGATTCCTTTTTTTTATTTTTATTTATCGCTATTTTATTTATTTATTTTTGTTCATCATTCGTCCCAGAAATCCGAAATTTCTATTTTTTTTCATAATATATCCATTTCTTATAATTTATGATATAGTCAATTAACCGAATTAATAATTTGTATGATTTGCAGCATTGTTATGATTAATAAAATATGTTTCTAACGCCGTATGCTAAATATATTTGTATGTATCGTTCGATGTTTTTAATTGTTATTCATATAACACTTTAAACAAGAAGTAAAAAAATAGCCTCATTGAGTAACAATAGGCAAGACAGAATACCAATCAAGAAGTTGTAAGACTTCTTGATCCCGGACTTTCATCATGCAACTTTTCTCTTTTCTATAATCATTTAATGCAGATGTTACTCAATATTTTTCCAAACAGCAGATTTAAATATGTTTGTTGTTTCGAAAATAACACTGGGTTAAAAATTTTTGAAGCATAAAACTGCTCCGGTCAATCAACATCCTTTAAATTGCATCAGTATGAAACAGGAAACTATATTTTCTCAATTCTACAACGAAATATAAAGAGTTGTTAGGAATCACTCTCTAGACAGGTATGAGCTCATTTCGGTATGTAAATTTGTGCCCAAATTCAGTGAGTTGTGAGTCATCACCCAGCAGCAGATTTGTGGTGCTCCCCCGCGGATAACGTCAGCTAGAATCAGCGCATGAAGAAGAAATAACTTCATGGGGAATTATCCCTGCAGTTCGATTGGTATGCTTAAAATTCTTTTTTCTGCATTCCACTTTTTATCCGAAAATTTTTAATAATCGTCATATACAAACAGAATCCAGGTGTTTCGAGATCGATTCCAGATTAAAGTTAATATAGTAACAAAATAAGTCATTGTTCTTCCTTTTCTAAATCAATATTAAACCTACGTTTACAGTTTGCATTATACGTGCATAAGATTACCATATTTTAAGTGACAGGGGCCATGGACGACCCTGGTGTCCATGACCCATGGTCAGGACCATGGGCAACAGCAGGGGAGAGGGCACTTGATCCGACTGAAATGGAGTAAAAAATATATTTTTGCATTGATGCATGTAAGGTCTATGAATAATACATGTGTTTTTATGTTAATGCAATTTTATGATCTATTTGTAATTCCTTCAGTTTAAGAAATTGATAAAAACTAAACAGGAAAAGATATCAAGGGAAAGATATTAGTAGATTTTGGAATAAATATATTCTACGTTAACTCTGACAGAATTTTTAGCCAAATTGATATGAAATGCGAACAAAATATTGAGAAACTCTCAAAACATTTCAAGTGTATGCTACATAATTTGGAGATTTTTAAAGAGCGTATTGGATTATAAAAATGGCGGGGGTATTATTTTATTGACACTGTTGAAACTAGACGATAAGCTGACAAAATTTATTTTAATGGCAAGCAAACAAAATGTGCGAAGTCCGAACGACAATTTAATCAAAAATGACATTCCATCTTCTTTTTCTAACACCGAAATATTGTTAAGAATTCACTAAATCGTTCTTGTAAATGATGTGACAGGAGGAAATCTTTCTCTATTTTAAAAGCTGTTAAAAATTGAATATTTCAGGAAAGCAATGCTTTTGCTGTATAAAGATATGTTTTCAAATGGGCTAGATTGCGATGATTTTATTGATTAATTTTCTCGAATGAAAATCCGGAAACTAAAATTTTCAGTTTTTAAAGGGTGATTAATGACTTATGCATATACAGGGTGGTCATAAAAAAT